>OZ007575.1:8392663-8735163 GCA_963931925.1 Onchidella celtica
TGTTAAGTGTTAACTTGTTTGTTCGTGATTGTTGTCCTGTCATAACTTATTACATCTCCCAGTCTGGGATTTGTGACACTGGGGGCTCGTCCTGTTTACCTGTGGTCATTTTGACATTGTGTATTCGTTATATCTAGTTGTTTTTCTGTTGTGCTAGGAATTCATGCTGTTGTCTTTGTTCGTGGGATGAATGGAATTTTCATGATATGATTTATGTATATTTATGAATATGTATTGATGCATGTATTTTGATGAATATGTATTAATGTGTACTTAAATTTCTGCAGAGTGTGCGTGCAGCCTGAGGAGACAAGCAGCCAGAGCTCCGATTAAGGGGAGGAGTTAAACTCAAAATTCGAAGTTAAGTGAAACTGAAATTTTGTACCCTGGATTGGGGGCTGTTCCTTTAATCTGTCTTTTTCTCTGTTTTTGCTGTTTTCGTTTGCTGTGTTGAACCTAGTTTATCCTTTAAAAAAAAGGTGTGATAGACTTGGAACTTCGTTCATCACGGTGAACATTCTGTAGGGCTTTGTTAGTGTTTAGTTGTAGCGTCGATATCTTCTCTGTTCCGCAGGAAGACGTATTCTCTTGTCCCTCTTTCTACCTATCTATAGATACGTTCTTTTTTTTCAGACTCTGTTCTTGTTCGTACCGTGTTGTGTAATCGGCGTAGTAGGTTGCATTTTTTTTTCCATTATAGTTTTTTTTGTAGAAGCTTTGTCCTAGTCTGGTTCGTTGTCCTTGACGTACTTGTGGTCCTTCTACTGTATTTCTTCATTCTTGTCGTTTCTATTTTCTTTTATAATTAATAGTGCTATACATTTTATAGATATAGAATTAGTTGTGCTGTAAAGGTAAATTTCTGAATTGTATTTGAGACAACTGGGTATTGTTATATCTGGGGTGATCTCAGGTCTCTGGTCGTATCGTTAGTGATCATACCGACAGGTTGGTCGTCTTATAATAGATACCATAACCATAAATCTGTGAAATGGCGGAACTCCAACAACTAATGAAGTTGGGTAAGGAACTTGGCCTGGAGGGAGAAGAGCTACGCGGCTGGATTAAAGAACAGCAGGCAGAAATACGCGATGAGCGTGCTAAGGATAGAGAACAGGAAAAAAAGGATAAGGAAGAGGAAAGAGAGTTTAAGTTAAAGGAGTTAGAAGCTCAGCAACAGGAGAGACAGGCTAAGGAAAGGGAGCAAGAGATAAGGTTAAAGGAGATAGAGGCGCAAGTAAAGATTGCGGAGTTAGAACTCAAGAAGAATACGCCAGCGGAAACGGCTGAGCGGCAGGTACACAATAAAGGTGGCGTTAGGATTAAGCTCCCTACGTTCGACGACCGGAAGGACGACATAGACGCCTTCCTTTACAGGTTCGAACTGAACGCACAATTGCAATGGGGGGAAAATAAGGAATTATGGGCCACGTACCTGGCGTCTCTATTGCAGGGGCGAGCGTTAACCTACTTTAAAGAGCTACAGCGCGAAGACGTGCAAGATTACGATAAGCTGAAGGCTTTGCTGCTTCGCCGATTTGCGCGTACCGAGGAATATTTCCGGGAGCAGTTTAGGCGGGCACGTGCAGATACCAGGGAGGACTTTGCTGCCTTCGTCGCGAGACTAACGGAGTATTTCGCGAACTGGGTAGACTTGGCGCATGTGGGCACGGATTTTGCTAAACTGAAAGACCTAATGATCCGTGACCAGCTGTACGCGTCGTGCCACAAAGATCTGGTGGCTTTCCTGAAAGAGAACGAGCCCGCGACGGTGCAGGAGGCGTCTAAGTTGGCGGAAGCATACCGTACGGCACATCCGTCCAAACCAGTCGCCAGGGCGTACGTCCAAGATGCTGGGTACGTCGCCGTTGTCGAAGGGTCGCCGGCAGGACTTAGGGACAGGTCGCGTCAGCGTGGTGCCTATAGCGGGCAAGCCCAGGGGCAGCGTAGGGGCTATCACCAATCACCGGCATATGGATCCGGTAAGTTTGACCGAGCAGGAGGGCTAGGTCGCGGTAATGGCCGGGGGCGAGTTGTGACCTTTGCCGATGACCGACGGCATAGGGACTCTAGTTCCGGTCGCGATGGGTCACGGGGACCCAGGCCTAGTGCAGCACAGGGAGCGGAGTGTTGGACTTGCGGACGCGTGGGTCACTTTTCACGCGAGTGTAGGGCCGCGAAGTGTTGGAACTGCGGAAGAGCAGATTACATCAGCGTGAACTGCCCTGCAGGTAGGATAGCGGCGAACGTGGACAGTAGCTCCAGTCCATGTTCCCCAAATAAATTTCATCATGCGGCTGCGTGTGTTACATCGGACAACGGAGGCGGACAGTATTCTAAGTGTCCCAGTTGTGAGAAGTTATTATCTTCCGGTGTTTTACCTTGTGGGAGAAAGATCCCCGTTATAAATTCATGTCATACAGGAGGTGGTCTTAGGGTTTATCCGGGGTTTGTTGGGAACGAACCGGTCTCGGTTTTACGAGATACAGGATCTACCGTTGTGGGAGTGCATAGGGACTGCATTCGGGATTCACAGCTTACAGGTGAGACTGTCCCGTGCATCCAATTTTCGGGGGCCATTGAGAAATTACCCATGGCAAGAATAATGATAGATACACCTTTCCTTAGCGGTGAAGTCGAAGCAGTCGTTGGTTGTTTTCCAGGCGCCCAGCTCATCATTGGGAATGTATCACGGGTAGTTTCCCCTTCCGATGAGAACGTGCAAGCATGGTCGCAATCAAAAGGTATTGACTTTTGCGCCGCGGTCGAAACACGTCGACGGGTAGGTGATAAGGGTAAGGTTAGACCTTTGGCAACGCCAGCGGTCAACCTAGATATCACGCCAGAGCGCTTGGCGAGATTACAAAGGGAGGATCCATCATTAAACCCATGTTTTGGGGAAGCGCGAACCGAGAAAACAAGGAAATATAAAAACGGGTCATCTTCTTTTTTTGTCCAGGGGGGCATTCTGTTCCGTATGTACGTCACAGTGGCTTCCGTTCAAAAGCAGGTCGTCGTGCCACGGTCGTTAATTGCTACAGTATTGCGTCGGGCCCATGATGTTCCATTAGCGGGTCATATGGGAAGTGCTAGAACCAAGCAGAGAGTTCTGAAAGATTTTTATTGGCCGTCAGTATACAGAGATGTACCTTTATATTGTAAGACGTGCAGTGCGTGCCAAAAGACGACGCATAAGAGTCGTACACCCCAGGCTCCTCTTCAAAAGATCCCCACGGTTTCGGAACCGGTTAAAAAGGTTTCGATAGACCTTGTTGATTTAAAAGAAAGATTATCTTCAGCGCGCACTATAGCAGAAGAAGCTTCTGGTATCGCTTCGAAAAGAGCAAAAGACTATAAAGATAGAGGATCCAAACTGAGAATTTTTAAGCCAGGAGACAAGGTCCTATTGTTGTTACCTACGGACCATAATAAGTTATTGATGACATGGAAAGGTCCGTATGTTATTGAGCAAATTGTTTCGAAGGTAGATTACGCTATCCACATTGATGGATCAAGTCGGATTTTCCATGTTGATATGCTGCAGAGGTTTCATGAGAGACCAGAGTATCTGTATTCTCATACTGGTATTAAAGGACATACCTAATGTCGTGTCATTCTTTGACGATATGGCATGCCATACGTCGACATGGTCTGATCATATTCAGACACTAACAGTAATTTTTCAACGATTACGTCATTTTGGGTTAACTGCTAAACCCGCAAAGATGGATTTGGCATGTCCAGAGATAATATTCTTAGGACATATTGTGGGTAGAGGTGTTCAGAGACCTGAAGAAACAAAAATTGACAAGTTAGTAGGGTTGCAAATCCCTAAAACAAAGAAACAAGTCAGAAGCTTAGTGGGAATTTTAAATTATTACAGAAAGTTCATTCCAAATTTTTCCTCCTTGTCATCTTCTCTTACTGACCTTACTAAGAAGGGACAACCCGATAAGGTCCAGTGGACGTCTGAATGTCAGACATCATTTGATAATTTGGTGACAGCATTATCATCGTCACCCATTCTGATATTACCCGATTTTCGATCTAATTTTATCCTCAGAACGGATGCGTCGGACTCTGGTGTCGGCGCTTGTCTTCTACAGGAGAAGAACGAATGTCTCCATCCTGTATGTTATGTCAGTAGGAAGTTATTGCAGAGAGAAAGAAAGTATTCTGTGATAGAGCGTGAGTGTCTTGCCATTGTCTGGTCCGTCCAGAAACTAGGACGTTATCTCATGGGACGAGAATTTTGTATCCAGACAGACCACAAGCCACTGACATTTTTGTCGAAGAATCGTTCGTCCAGCCCACGCTTGTCTAGATGGGCATTGGCTTTGCAGCCGTATACCTTCGTTATTCAACCAATTCCAGGGACCAGCAATCATATCGCCGACTACCTTAGTCGAGCCTAGGGGAAGATTTCAGGAGCTTATACATCGGAGGACAGGAACATTGACAGGATCTGTGTGAATGAGTCGACTTTAAAATATTGACATTATAAATATGATATGAAGAATGGTTGATAGGTTGATTGGTTTTTGATTCTGTATTAGATATTGTGTTTAGTTAGCTATTCATGATGTGACACATATATGCATATTGCAGGCCATATTGATCCCCATATTTTCCCCTGATTTCGGTATTTTATATACTAGGGGAACTGCTAGGTCAGTTTTTTTAGTGTAGGTATTGCTCACGCTCACTCGTTGACAGTCATCTTGATGCGATTTGAAATTAATTGCATTAATTTTTTTGGGGTGGGGGATGATGTCACGAGTGGAGTGAGTGCAATTAAGGGGATTGCTACAGAGCGGGTGTAGAGTAAGAAGGGCTCACAGTAGACAAGTAAGTTAAGCGTGCTGTTGTGAGTAGTGGGAGGGTCTGAATGAGGCGAAAGCGCTGTATTACTATCACTGCAAGTTAGAAGGTCCTGCGGAACGGACCTGTGAATAAGAGCCCATCGGGCAGACATAAGGGGAGCAGTCGAGAAGACTAGTGAGAGAGTCTTTCCAGTGATGACTGGTGTCGAGGACGGGCCGCAGAGCCACCTCGATGAGCACAGGGGATAGGCCAGCATAGGGCCGGAGGCCACACATAGGCCAGAAGTGAGGCTGCCAGTGCAGGACAGTAGAGGCACATAAAGTCGTGGCAGTCAGGCCACGGACAGGGACGTAGATATGAGCGTGAATGTGATAATGCACTATTGCCATGTTGAGGGGCTAGTGAACTAATAATGTGCTGGTGAAATAATAATGTCTATTGAAATGATAATGTCTATTGAAATGATAATGTGTATTGCCCTGCTGAGGTGCTAGGGGAATGCTAAGGTGTATGACAATAGGAAGGTGATATTGAGAGACTGCGGTGCCAGTGAATTACTAATGTGCTATTAAGATCCTGAGGGGAGAGGCTGAGGCCGAAGTGCCTTTAGGAGTAACTACCGGATTGTGGATCCGAGGGAGAGTGTGTGTGAGAATAAGGCCGTTGTACGGCAGTTGATTTCAATAATATAATGTATGTAATTGCGCTATTATCTGTATAATTATGTTTAATAAATGTGTGAGTCTGATGGATTGTTCTGTTAAGTGTTAACTTGTTTGTTCGTGATTGTGGTCCTGTCATAACTTATTACATCTCCCAGTCTGGGATTTGTGACAGTACCAATCATTCAGCTTACAAGATAATCAGTCATCAGTTTTGGCATCCGGTTACAATATTGTATGGATCAAAGATTCATTTCAAGCACTGTGTTGATAAACTGGGGTAATCGTTTACACCAAAACAGTCAGGAAGTTCTGGAATGAGTAACATTAAAGCCCTCGGTGCACTGAGCTAAGCCTCTTTTGCCGGTGCATAAGGTTTCTCCACCCGTCCATTGTTCTCGGTTGCGTCATCAAAAATACTGTAAGAGTTCTCCACCCAAACCATCGTATCGAATATCTATTATATCTCAAGAATGAGTAAGTGAATGTGAATGAATACAAAACATTTTCCCTCTGCGTTACGAGCTGGGGACCGTCACCCTAACCCTAACACTAACCCGTCACATATTATATATTATTTTTCAATAGTTATTTATATGTCGAAAATGAGAAAGATAATCCAGTATAATCGAGTATCAACCAACATGGTATATCGATACTTGGATGGAGAAACCTTGATTTGGAACTTTCAACATTTCAGCTGTTACGTCACGGGTGGAGAAACCTTGAGACCCCTCTTTTGCTGGGTTTTGTGGACCATGAAGCTGAACCTCGCTCACAAGTTAAACAAGTGTGTCTAGCTCTCTGGAGCTGAACCTCGCTCACTAGTAAAACAAATGCGTCTCGCTTGCTGGTTCAAAAGAAGTTCAAGTTTGAGCCAAACCTGGCGCAAAAACAGTCTGGACTCGTTGCGCTACTAACCAAATAGCCAGAGCAGAATTCCTTCAAACCTCATCCTGTCTTTTCATCTTTGCAATTGCTTTTCCCGTAAAATTTGATCAAAGAGTAAAGACAGGTATTTCGGGCATAAAACTTATTTCATTCCACGATAGTAGAATCAAAGATAGAGTAACAAGATAGTTCACTCGAGCAAAATTCCGTCCGCGAGCACCACCAGCGCCACCTACCGAGAGATGCGCGAACGATAGTACTTTCTCTTTCTGTTCAACATGGCGACTCCCTTGCAGAAACGAGCGAGGAGTGGGAACAGCCAACACTGTGCCGCTATTAACTGCACAAATGCAAGACACAATGACAGACTTGTCTTACTTTCTCTTCCCAACAATGTCAACAACGGTTGTGTTTGTGTATTGTGCAGACCTAGAAGTTTTCCCCATAAGCAGAGCTATATCATATGTAAACCGTCATAGAATGATACTGGTCTACAAATCCTAAACACTTATTTTTGTTGTGAATTTATTGTCATAACACCACTAACACAAAATTAGGATTTGTGTTTCTTACAACATTTTAAGGACAAGACTTTCCGAAATGACATCAACAAACAGAATTGTACGTTGCAAGGCTTTGCATGACTAAAAGAGACATAGTTATTTATCATTACTTTAAGATTATTTTATTACCTTGTATTTTTGCGCATTTTATTTCTCTGAGAATTTATTAAAGGACTACTATGTGGAAAAGCAAAATATATTGTTCCTCTTCCCCGAATCTTTTGAATCATGCAGATTGCAGAGCAAATTATCATGAGTAAGCAGTTCATGACAAAAATATCGAGAACAAAATAAATGAATGGATGGATGTAATAGTTGCAGCATATAGTGTGCTATGTCACATAGGATGTATCCCAGGGTGGTGGTGGTGGGGAAGAGGGAGGGGGATTGAAAAGCTCACGTACATTGTAAGGTCTAGATTATCATGAATTTATGTGTGCTTTTCATTACTGTACTTGGATATCACTTTCATTTTGCTTGATCTTTTTTCTTTTCATTGTTCAAAGTCTATTCTGTCCTTTGTTATTTTGCGGCCTTCGATCCGTAAACCTATAAAATTATATAAATTGCTGCTCGCGTTTCCAAGTAGGTCATTGGCAACAAAGATGAGCTGAAAAAAGATTAAATGTTTGTATGGCTTTGTCGGGCCTATGAACGAGTCGATGTTTAGATGAGTTTGTACTAGGCCTTACAACAAACGTAAACCGCAAGGGCTCAGAAACATAAGAAACTGATAGGCCAATCACGTTTGCACCATCGGCCAAGCACAAGCCTAACAGACAACGCGCGCCGGCTCACTTCGTGCAAACGGTTAGGTGGCGCTGAAGCCTCGCAGTGGACGTTTTATTTTTTATAGGCACGTAGAAGCGAGTGAATCATATTGTCACTCTACTATCTTTGGTGGAATAACTTTCTGAATTCGGAGGACCACTAACTGCTCAGAGCATTTTGCACGTCAGGACATTCAATAGTTACACTTCACATTCACATCTTTCCCGATCAACGTAAAGCCTTATTAAATTGGTTTACTAGAATCTGACCGGGCATTTTTTGTTGTTGTTGTTGTTGTTGTTTAATGAAGATCTCAAGATATGAAATATCCAAGACGCAAGTTACACTGGATAATTATTCGACAATGCGGCCTGGAAAGAAAGAAAGAAAGAAAGAAAACGAGAAGGGAGATGAACAAGGGACACAATTCATCAAACTACTGTGCCTGATATTTCTTTGGGTTAATTCCCTTGGTTTAGGTTTCCTGCACTTTTCTCCGATATGTCCATGTGTAATGCAAAGTTAGGCAAGTTCTCGTTGATTGTGCTTAATGTGTTTCTCTTACGATCGTAAACAAAAATGATATGAAAAAAAATCAGTCGGTAGCTCAATAGGCTAATCATAGTCTACATTATCACAGTGGACGTAATGAAACAGTTGGCCAGCCACCGAAGAGTAGACAGACTTATTATTATTCTCCAGGGACACTGATTAATAATATGTGTAGGCCTATAGTCTAGTAATCGTATAAAACGAAAAGATTTTTTTTTTCCGAAATGGTCTTATTCTATTAAAAGCAGCGGTGGAAATTTTGTTGTTACACCTGTCATCTCGCCCATTCAAAACACACTGATAAAATCACAGTTGTCCCGAGTTGGCAAACTTCTCTTTTGGCTCAAGAAACATGAGGATGTTTCGGAGAATGTTGTATGATAGTTGACCAGGTGGTAAAATTAACCTGTTAGACACGCTTTGTTGATGAAGAAATTAAGACATCCAGTTTTCACTTGTAAAAACTCTTCCCACTTTCTGGTTAAACCTCAAATAAACATTGTTTTTTTTCTTCTACTTGGTCTTCCTACATCTAAAAATCTGGTAGGAATAGTTCAGATGTAACGAGGAGGGTGTGTCGTCTGCCGAGAATTCAGGACAGTCGCATCATCTGCCGAGTTACCTCAACGGAATACAAACTTCACAGGCTGAATTTGTGATACTGTAAGTAATAGTGAACAAATGTTTTCCGCATTATGTTTATCACCAATGCCTACCACAGTAGATCGAGCACGTAAAGGCAGAGGTCATCATTGTTTACATTACGTGGTGTAGATTTGTTGCCATTTATAATGACCATAGATTGTAAGTTACGAATTTTTTTTATCAAGATTTAGTCGAGGAATACTTGGTGGACTGGATCAACATCAAAGTTTAGTTACGATTTGTTCGTTTTGGCTGCAAGCGCACCATGTAATATTTATCATGAATCTAGATCTAGATCTAGACTCTACCTACCAGATCTACTACTTACTAATCTAGATCTAGATCTAGATATATATTCTAGATCTAGATTTAGATCTAGAGTCTCTAAATCTAGAATCGACTCTAGTTTTGTTGTTAGTCTAGATCTAGATCTAGAAATCTAGTCTAGAATCCAGTAGGCTATGTACTAATTATATTATGAGATAATAACCTCCCTTGCCACTGTTAACTGTACAATCTAGATTCTAGATCTGGCTATTTTATTATATATTACTAACTAGGAACTCGTTTTACGGTCAGTCTCGATGTCTTGATCTGGTTCTAGATCTAGATCTAGATTCTAGATCTTCTAGAGTCTAGACTCTAGACTCTAGTTCTCATTTGTGTGGGTTGTGCAATGAGGCCTACAGTTCCCTTCGTTTTAACATTATTAAGCCTGGCACTCTCAGAAGTGTGAATTTTCACACATAATGAGCTCATGCCCTGATTGTGTTCATTTCAATGTGTTTAATTAAACGAAGCTATTTCTATCTTCACTTTATAAATGCGGCATGCTTTCTCCAAAACAGAGTCATCAATTTGAATTTCTGTTTTCCTTGGATTTCCCTTCTTGGAAAAAGGTGGAAAATGTTTTGCAACACTTCCGCATTCTCATTTTGATCATCATGAAAGTGTCAGGGAAAATAGATTTATACAAACTGGTAATTTTGCTTTTATAATGAAGGAATATTAAATGAGAATAGCTTAAAGAATAGGCAAAGGAGTAATCTGCTCTCAGTGTAAAGTTTTGTGTTTAACGAAATGACAATTCTTATTTTGGAAACATGAAGAACAACGACAACAAAAAAATCACTTGATGATGAACACTATTGTATTTTGTATGACATTGGTGGATAAAGTAAA
This sequence comes from Onchidella celtica, assembly GCA_963931925.1. NCBI lineage: Eukaryota > Metazoa > Mollusca > Gastropoda > Systellommatophora > Onchidiidae > Onchidella > Onchidella celtica. Next base: position 8,402,754 of record OZ007575.1, read on the forward strand.
GTCACATCCTGAGTCAAAACTTTAGGTTAATTTTTTTTTCTTTTCTTAGTATACTTTTTCGTATTTAATTTGTGCTCTTGCCAGAAATATATCAGCAGAAAACGCAGTTCCTCCTAGACTTGTATTTTATGAATTTGTGAATTTAACAGTGGTGATTTACTGTTTTTGTGATTGCACAGATAATGATTTCTGATTTCACATCAAACTTGATTTAAATTTATAAATCATCTGCATATAATATTATAATTATTAAAAGCGATTATTTGTGCGTTTCTGAATGTGTGTTCACAAAAAATGTACTGTCTCATTGTCGTACAGCTCTGATTTATATGAAATTTTGAAGATGCCTGCCTTTCGCCCTGCAGAAGCTTCCTTTTTATATTTGGAGGCTCCAAATGGTGGGGAAGATTGCTTTTTTTTAGTTTGTTTTGTGTCGATGTCACCACTCCCTTTGATGTGTTCACGATAAATGCAAACTACCCAGTGCGCTGAGCTTTCAGTTGGTGCGTAGTGCCCTGCTGCGCATGAGTTCTGAAAACGGGAAATTGTCTAGATCAGAGAGAGGGAGAAAGAAGGATGGGAGTTTATCCCGGGTAATACTGGGTACCTTGTATGTTTGTCTATGTGATCACAAAAAACTCTGGCTCAAACAGCTTGGATGTACACAAATTTTTGAAGATGCCGAAAGGTTCTTTTTTATATTTTGAGGCTTTGCATGGTGGGGAAGTAGTTTTTATGGAGTTTGCCTTCTGTCGCTGGCTGCTCGCCTCCAATCCCTATTAGCACAAGTACATGACCCATGATGTCAGCCCTTCCTGATTTAAACTGTTTGAACGCAGAATATTGTGAGGCTGTAGATTTCCTTCAGAACTTTATAAGAATCTGAATCTCCACAAAGCACCACTGATAATGCTTAGGAGCATCATCTTTTGGTTGTTGGGTGGCACATTCTGGTGTAGCATTACAATGATTGGGCACAAAATAATGCAAATCAAGTGGCTAGGAAAAGATACATTAAGTTTAGAATTTTTTTTTGTAGGCTCAGCAACACAATTGTGCTTGAAAGAAATAATTGAATACTGCAGTGGTTCCAGTGGAGACGGCCTGGGTCTACAAGAATGTAGAATGGACAAGGGAGGGTAGTGCTTAAAAAATGACAGGAGTCAGTGGTTGTCATGAATCTTGGACTAATTGTGGGAGAAAACTTCCTTCGTGGAGGCTTGCAGCTCTTGCCTTTGGCATCTTTGCTGTATACTATGTGTCAAATTGTGGCAAAAAGAAGAAGTTCTGTACGTGTAGCAAAGCCTCGCATAAGAAATCATTCAGAAATGATGCAGTAAAACCCAAAGAAAAGGAATGACATATATTATATCAATCTTTCAGTCTGATGGCCTTCCTCATGAAAACAAATGTGGGATAGAAAATTAAAGAAATTAAAAAATTGTAGAATACTTAACAAATGCGGATACTTAGTGAAACTAGCCCATCTGCCAGTGCAGTGGCTTGTTAAAGTCAATTTTCTTCTGGTTTCTCCTTCTGACTTGCTTCTCTTTGTTTTTCTTGATTCTTTCTTCTTCTTCTTTAGTCCATAGGAGGGCTGTTTGTAGCCAGTGGTTCCTGTCGGCTTATGCTCTGTGTTTAAATTTAATTGCATACTTCCAATTTTGCTTTCCATTACAAGAAGCCAAGGGGCTGGATTGACAAAGATATGATGTTTGTCATAGATTTAATGAATGGTATGTCACAGCCACTGTGTTTTTAAGACTGAGTTGTAATCTGTATGAAAATGTTGAAATACATAAATTTGCAGTTTGGTAAATTGAAGGGCACAGACAGACTGACAAACAGACGGAATAGAACTGTTAGTATTATTATATTACTAGATGACGTACCAGGCATTGCCCGGGATAAACAATCATGCTCTGTCTCTCTCTCTCTATCTCTCTCTCTCTTTCTCTCTCTCTCTCTCTCTCTCACTCTCTCTCTCTCTTTCTCTTCTCTCTCTCTCTCTCTTACAATAAAATACTTAGTAATCTGCAGTCCTGCTTCAGAACTCATGCGCGCCAGAACACTGCGCACCAAGCTTGATATGGTTACTTTTTATGACATGCACAGTACTATAACAGAATGGAGCCAAGATGGAGGATGAAAATGACAGCATGATGAAACAATGCATTTTCTTTAAATTCAAGAACCAAACTAATCAAAATAATAAAAACTCTCGTGCACCCTACGTGGTACATGTATTTGAAATGAACATGTAAAATTGGGTTAGTATAGGTGGTCTAATAAAAAAGCCTTTTGCGGTCAAAGGTGGAGATTTTGTGAAATATATAATTATGTAAAACGAAACAAACATACAAAAATACAGATGTTATATAGCAATAAACATTGTTATTTTTTAAAAACACATGCTTGAAGTAAACAACTTTTAATTATAGCCATCATCTTCCTTATCTCAATTGCCACCTTCCTGCCAAATTTAAGGCCTGAAGAGTGTATAGTTGGGTCAGTGACTCATGCCAAAGCTTTGCACATTACTGAAATATATAATAGATATGTATAGATTTATTTAAGACTTAATACCGAAGTGTGCCTTTTTTGTAAACTATGTAAAGTGAATAATATTTTGGTATCAGCTCAAGCTGAGGAACTATTAAAACCAAGAGTATTGAAGTACTTAAATTTCAATTAATTTTCTTTTTTTTTTTTTTTTTACCTTTGTGCACAGAAGACACTGACAGAGATATCAGGATATATTGTATAAAAGTTAATCTTGTCAAGAATACCAGGCTGTCTTTCTGTATGGGTCTGGTCTGCATGTTTGGCTAATGAATGCGCATTTTTTATTGAAAGACATCTCTGGCAGGCTGGTGTTAAGATAATTGTCCCGTGAACATCTGCAACTATGTGATCAGGACTAAGCTTAATTTTTTATTATGTATCTCATTATGTGGAAGGGGTCTCAGGAGGATGGTTTTTGTTCCAATCACATTTGTTTCTATGCACCTTAGTGCTGCAAATTGAAGTTAACATCAAAATCCATTTTGACCGAATTACTGACTTGAGATTTGAAATCTACAAATTTCATTGAGATATGGTGTAGGAAAGTTACTGATTTCAGATTTCATAAAAGTATGGTGTAGGAAAGTGACTGATTTGAGATTTATAGATTTCATTGTGGTATTGTGTAGGAAAGTTACATATTAATTTGAGAGTTGAAGATTTCATAATGGTATCAGGTATGTTGTAAGAAAGTTACATATTTGAGAGTTGAAGATTTCATTATGGTATGGTATAGGAAAGTTACTGTTGTCTGAGATTTGAAGATTTTGTTGTTGTCAAGAGAGTTCCTTCTTTTAGATTTGAAGATTTTATTGTGATATGGTGTAAGAAAGTTACTTGATTGAGATTTGAATCTTTCATTGTGGTATGGAGTAGGAAAGTTGCTTATTGCGCAAAAATGTGTTCTTCACGTACTTTTTGACTCTCGAAACTTGAGCTCTTTCAAGGTCCCTCACTCTAATATTAATCCTCATGAGATCATAGTCTTGGCACAGAAGACAATATATATATTCACTGATCTTAATGCACAACCTCGCTTATAATACTGGTTTTTTTTTTAGTCCAGGTGAACTTCGGCATGATTTAGAAATAACCCCTTCTACTTCTATGACAAGTTTCGGAAATAGCTTCAGCATGGTATAGCTTTAAATCAGGATGGTCATTGATGAAATGATGTTTATTATCGACTGTGACCGCTGCTCCGAGGGTCCTGCTGTTGCAGTTTTCCGGGAAACCGACTACTGAGCTCGAATACTGGTCCTGTCTCGGTGGGTCCCTCGTACAAGGTGTATGCGAACGAGTGGTACTAGCAGATGATCACCGTTTCGCCTATGACCATTCCGCAGCCTCCGGGCTCCGGATAAGCCCGATCCCAGGTCTGGAGAGACCCGGGGAGAATTTCTTCTCGACCGCCACGTGGTAGCAGCGGGGCAGCCCAAGCTGGGGGCTGGCTAACGGGGACGGGCTGACGGCTGACCTTCCCGAAGCCGTTAAACACTGGGAGCTTTCCGTTGCTGTAGGCAGATGGGGGCAAATTGCCTAGCAGAACGCAGTGGTGGCAGTCCCCGATTGAGGGCCGGGGACTGACCAGATCGATCTTTCGAAAAGTCGTGCAGCAAGCACTACGTGACAACGACTAAACAAGACAATGACCGCACACTGGCGGATGAGAAAGAGAGATTCTGATCACGACGTGATACGAATCATTCGGTTCAGGCTGTCACCAGCCTCCTTTTGTCTGAAAGGGGTCTAAGCAGCGACAAATTCCCACTTTACATGATGGTACGATATGGCAAAAAGAAACGTGGGGCTGAGAAACCCAAACATATTCTCCGTAGGGAGGATGGCAGTTACCAGGTCCCCCTGCGCAAGTATGCTACTGGTGACCTGTGTCTAAATGCGAGTGTGAATGAGTGTGCGAAAACCAAGAAGGGGACCCTAGCGGCGAGGGATCCCCCTGCGACACTTAACATGTTGCAGCTCAACGTCTGCGGCCTTCGCCCGAAGGTCTTGGAGCTTACTAAGCTCCTGAAGGCAAAACACATACATGTAGCTCTCATCCAGGAGACTCTACTGAATGGGAGAGGCGCGCACGTCACAGGGTATACCATGTACACCTGCTCGTGTACCAAATGCCAAGGCATTGCCACACTGGTTCGCAATGACATTACGGCTGTGAGGCAGAACGCCCCGACGAGTAGCGGTGAAACTGATACCCTCACCCTTACAGTATGGAAGGACGGCGTGTCCTTTACCATCACGAATGTGTATAATCCCCCTAAGGTCCCCTGCGACCTAGGGCTGACAGAGGCTACCTTTAGTAAAACTATCATAGGAGGAGACTTCAACGCACGAAGCCCTGAAATGGGATACACCCCAGAATCCACGAACATCGCAGGAAGAAACGTCGAAGATCTCCTCCTAAGTTCGAACCTGGTCCGGATACAATCAAGCGCCTCCGCGCCTACTTGCCTGCATCGTGCAAACGGCGCGGAGAGTCGGCCCGACATTACGCTTCTATCTGCTGACCTCGTTACCAGACATAGCTACACAGTCCTCGAGGACGTAGGTAGCGACCACCTTCCTCTCCTCGTACAAATCCAGACCAAAACAGCTAAGAAGAAGGAGAAACGTTTAAACTGGAATTACAAGCGAGGTAGATGGGAAGAGTTCAGAGAGACTTTAGGTTTAACTCTGAACGAGGTGGACCCAAACCAGGGTTCTATTGACGAAGCCAACGCCGTACTGACTACGGCCGTGCTCGCAGCTGCTAAGCGGAGTATTCCGCGTGGACTGCAGCCCCTAAATCGCTTGCCCTGGTCAAAGGAACTTGAACAGGCGGTCCGACAGCGTAAGAGGGCGAGAAGAAAAGCAAAAACGAGCACGGCGGCCAGGATCGAGTACAATAGATTGACCGCTAAAGTCAAACTACTGTCTAGAAACACCAAAAGGGCATAGTGGTTAAACCTGTGCGAGTCTCTGAACGTGGACCCGAGTGGTGGCCGAGCGTGGACCGTCCTGAATCGCCTTAATCGGGGGCAAAGAGTGAAGAATGTCGCTCCGATACGGGCAAACGGGACGGTCGCGGTGACAGACCATAAGCGTGCAACCATGCTTAACCGACACTTTGCCAGTACAAATAAGAGTGGCAAAGCTACGAATACGGACAAGGGGCTCCGTAAGGTCAGGCGTCAGCTCGAAAAGTCGCAGGTAGACAGCGATTACAGTGAGTTTACCCTAGAGGAACTGGAGAGAGCACTTGGCAAGTGTAAAAATCGTAAAGCGCCAGGCCCGGACAAAATCTCCAACGAGATGTTGCTCCAGATGGGCCACACGGCAAAGAAATGGCTCCTAGCCTTAATAAATAGAACATGGCATCAAGGAAAACTCCCTATTGACTGGAAAAAGGCAGTGGTGTCAGCTATCCCGAAATCAGGCAAAGATGGTACCGAACCATCACATTATAGGCCAATATCCCTTACCTCTTGCATCTGCAAAGTAGGGGAGAGGATGGTTAACTACCGGCTGACCTGGTATCTAGAAGAGCGCGGTCTTCTAGACAGACACCAGGCGGGCTTCCGTAGTGGCAGGCAGACGATGGACCAGCTTATCCGATTGACCCAAGCGGTCAATAATGGTTTCCATAGGCGGGAGCATACTATCGCCGTATTCGTCGATCTCAAACAAGCGTACGATAAGGTGTGTAAAGGTGGGCTACTCCTTAAATTACTCAAGGCGGAGGTCAAAGGAAACTTATATGCATGGGTAAAAGATTTCCTTCACAACCGAACAGTCCGCACCAGAGTGAACGGACAGACCTCAAGCCAACTCACCATGGAGAATGGCCTACCGCAAGGTTCAGCGTTAAGCTGCACGCTCTTTGCGGCTTACACCAGCGACCTTACCCAACACCTGAGATGCGAAAAAGCGATGTATGCCGACGATATGGTAATCTGGAGGACAGGAAAGCATGTCCAATGGTTACAGCGAGACCTTAACCGGGACCTCGCGACGCTTGCCTGCTACTGCCGATTGTGGAAGATGGAGATAAACGTCGATAAGACCGTTTATCAACTCTTCACCAACGGAAAACACGCCCAGAAAGCCACCATCAATCTTAAGATCAATGGCCAGACACTCAAAAGGGAAAGCGCACCACGATACCTGGGAGTTGAACTTGACAGCAGGCTCAACTTGCAGACGCACGTCAGCAAGCTCGAGACTGAGGCTAGGAGGCGATTGACACTGTTAAAAACGCTCGCCAGTACCAACTGGGGTGCCACTGGGAAGGTTCTCAGACAGCTATATCTAGCCTACGTCCGAGCAGGACTAGAATATAGCCTACCACTGCAACCAATGGCCAGCGACCGAACGCTGTCGGCACTGGACCGAGTTCAGAACAGCGCCTTGAGACTCATAACAGGCTGCCTCAAAACCACTCCTACGAATGCTCTCGAAATCATGACCAATGTGGAACCACTGGCAAACAGAAGGGAAGGAAGCGTACTACAGCAGTACGAGAGGTTAAAAAGGCTCGAACCGGACTACCCGGCGCGGGAGGCGATCGAAATCGACCCGCCACCGAAAATACTCCAGAAGAAGTCGTTCCTGGGCGAGGCCAAACGGCTAACTGAGGAGTATGGGCTAGAACAAGACAGAATGCCCCTTCGGTTATAGACGAAAGAGCCACCTCACGCCTCCCTGAAACCCCCAGTGGTCAAAACCACGCTTCTAGACACAAACGTGACTAAGGAGGTCAATCCCACGATCCTGAAAACGGCAGCTGGCGAAACTATTGACTCGTACCCAGCACACATGATTAAGGCTTATACTGACGGTTCGGCAGTACAGGCGACTACGAATGCGGGGTACGGGGCAATAATCTACTACCCTGACGGCACCGACACCGATAAGATCTATGGGCCATGCGGGGCGAATGGCTCCAACTTCGACGCTGAGGCGACAGCGATTTGGAGAACACTGACTACGGTTTTCAACGGCTTTGAAAACGGAACAGTATCACCAGAAGATATTGTTGTGTTCTCAGACTCAAGGGCCACACTGATGGCCGTCCAATCGCTCAACCATAAGCTCGAGGCACATGGCGCAGATAAAATCAGACATATCTGCCACCAGATCATAAGTGGATACGGTGTCGAGGTCCACCTCCAGTGGATCCCCGCGCACATAGGAATCCGGGGCAACGAGGTTGCAGATAGCCTAGCGAAACAGGGTACCAGAGGCGAACAGCCAAAGCACCCAACGTCTTACCCAGCAGCCCGAGCCAGAATCCGCGCTCACGGACGCAGGAAATGGCTACATCAATGGGCAAACTCGGATAAAGGACGTAGGGTGTATCATAATCAAACCAAACCAGACATCAAAGACCCGATTTTGACACTAGAGCGAAAATACGCGACTATCATACAGCGTATGAGGACGGGACATGTCCAGTTGAACGCACATCTAAACCGTTTCAACCCACTCCGTGAGCCAATATGCCGGCACTGCGGGTCCCCGCAAGAGACAGTCGAGCACATACTTGCGGAGTGCCAAGGACTGAAACAACTAAGATCCCGCCACCTCCCAGATACCCCGACAGTCTCCAATTGCCTTTATGGGGACGTTAAACAATTAAAGAATACTGCCATATTCGCCATTGCCGTCACGAGTGAAAACTCGATCGGCCAGGGATGAGCACTCGACTGTGACGGTAAGCTGTTTCGTAAAAGATGCCCTGGAAAAGTGTGGGGAGACAGTGAAATGAAGCGTTTTGAAGAAGTTAAAAACGTAAAATGTGGTGCTAAACACATTAGCTCATGGAAAGTATAATATGGCAGTGGGGCCAGCACAAGGAGGTCATTAAACGCAAGCAGAAACGGCTGTGCTTTCAAGAACAGCACAGGGAATAAAAGAAGTGAAAAAATTTGGGTGGAGGAAACTACTTGAGTTGTCGCAAAAACGATGTTTATGTGCAGGTTTCCAGCGGTTACCAGACATTAACTCCGTACCTTGGAGATTGATATCTTGTTGTGCACCGAGTCAAGTTTGTGTCTGTTTTGACTCAGTGCGCGAGGTCTGTCTTTCCGCCAACTGACTCAAGAAAGTTTTGATGCTCCGGAACTAGTACGATAGGCTTGTTTCAGTCTGGCCAATGCTCTAGGTCCCGTTTAATTCCATTGTTTCTGGAGGTCAAAAACAGTCGGCAGTGGTGTTGTCTTCTCTTGCATCACTTGTTTTATTTTTTTCTCTTTCAGCGCTCGCTTTCTGTATCGGCAGTCTTTATTTTACTATTATTGTTTCTGACACTGGGCTTCTGTTATGAGAGCCGCTTAAATTTTCCCTTGTTTTAGTTTTTCCTATTCACAGTGCCCAATTTATCATCAAAAGTCATTCATCGCCACCACAGTGTTACGGTAAAAGACCATAATATATACGCAGATAACACAATTCTACAGGAGACGCAAAAAAAAAAAACAACAAAGTGCACCCCCCTCCCCCTTTTTTTCCTTCTTTTATTTTTTGTTAAAATTCATTCTGGGAGGATCGAAACAAAACATTGGTCGTACAAATTTATGAGCTTGGTAGAAAAATACAAATAGAGCCCATGTCGTTCTGTACATAGCTCCATTGTTAAAAGTGATTTCGGCCTAGATTGGTATATGGTCTATTTTTTTTTCAGTCTGACGGCAGCACACTGACAGTTACGCGGATTCTTTTTTCTTTGGCAAGCTGAATATAATAATATCCAGCATACAAATTCTCTCATCTATCCTGAATAGACTCCTCAGAAGACTTATAACTATGTCATAACTCTTTCTATAACATCGGCCCTTATCATGCTTGGGTAAATTTGCTTGGGAACCTAACCCTCCTTTCAGTCCCGGTTTAAATAGACAGCCATGTATGGCTATTGAAAAATTTCACTTACTGTATTTATATAGGCGTTGGCACAAGGCTCGGCTTGCCGGCGGTTATCAAACTGCTCTCAAAGAAAAATTGTGCCACTTTTCAAGCAGAAATAGTAATGTCTGCTTGGTTGATTTTGTTCATCAGAATCATTATTAAGGGAATTATGCCTGTTCCTGCGACTGGTCCTTTGACCTGGAGTGGTTGTGGGGACGCTGTGCTGATGAACACCCCAATTCTTCCATTCTGTGTTGATCATATGACAGTGTCTGGGTTTTCAACATTTTGGGACCCAAACTTTTTTTTTTTTCTCTCTCTGTCTCTCTCTCTCTTTTAAACCTAAAGACTGAGAGCAATCTTGTTTTGTGAATGAAAGTGGCTTTTTGACAATATTTGCTAAATATCTGTTGTGTTTTCGTCGTTAAAAAAAAAAAAGTAAGGAAAGATGAAAGTGGAAAAGAATTAAATACGTCACTTTAATCTTTCTGAAGTAGTTTAATTTGGCAAAGCCACATGCCAAGGACAGAGAAATTAGCGAGAGTTCATGTCACTCTGTCAATAAACGTATCAGTCATTTTCTATTCATTGCTGTGTCATCTTGCATTTATTTCAATGTGGAAGTCAGGAACACAGCTGCAGCCTTGCTGTTCTTTTTATCAAAAGACCGTAGCGCCAAAGAAAACAAAAACGCAGATAGGCATTTTGTGTTGCGCCCTGTCTTATTCTTTGTTATATATTTCATTTTGTAACGACCGAAAGGAAACTAATTGCTCTACCAAATTATAACCCAGACAGAAAGTTACTGCACAATTCATTGTATAAAATGATGTTAAAAAGTGAATTTGACTTAGAATGGCGTTAGGTAAAGGGTCTTTTACGTAACACGGCAGAGTCACGTTTGCAGAACAACATTTAGACAAGAGTCACAATGTAGAGAACATAGCACCAGCTTAGCTCCACTCCCTCATTAAGGCGTGACGCCCCCGGAGTAGGTAGTTTGTAACCAGTTTTCACGGACTGTTTCCTTTTGATATGAAAGTATGCTTTGAATGAACGGGGCTGTCCTTCATTGTGGACAAAAATCTTAAGTGGATAGTCTTCTATCTATCTATCTATCTATCTATCTATCTACCAGTCTGTATGTCTGTCTGTCTATCTAACCGGCTTGTTTTACTTCATATCAGACGGCCTGATTGTCTGTTTAAGGCTATCTCTTCAGATATTATTCTATTTAAAAAAAAGTATGTTTCCAGGCAAAACAAAAGACCAAGACGTAATATTTTCACTTGTTGGCTAGGCTGGGCCAACCTATTGTTACGAGCTGGGTCCTCGAGTGTTACGAGTTCAAGGAAGGGTGTTACAGATGGGGATTACTGTGCTCGTGTTTTACGGGGATGGTTAATTATAAATTTACGTGTTCGACTGCATTTTTAATAAATATCGAGAGGTTTTAGAAATTACTCTGCCATACCATGCCACATACACTAATAACAATTTCGAGTAAGTTATATCAAGGACCTTGTAGGGCCACAAATTTATTACTTAAATTCCTAACAATTTCGTCTATCGTTTACATATTAAAAGACAACATTGCAGCATCAAATGAAAATACTAAAATACATAACTATAAATCTCCTCTAGATCCTTAAGAGATTTGAAACTCTATATCATTCTGATTCATACACAGTTTACTTAGTAATTATTTATCTTCAGAAATATAGACTGCCTACTATCTCACAAATGATATACTTAGGTCTCAGACGACAATATTAACTCATTTAACTGCTTATAAAGGATCAAACCGTCAAGACACACTGACGTAGTTAAGATAGATCTAGATCTGTTCTAGGATGGGCTGGCAATCCCCAGCCTCATCCAGACACATCAATTACAATTTACAAATGTGTATATCAGTCACTCTTTCTAGATCTTAATTGCAAGTAAAACTTTATGGTCTTGCATTCCTTTGATCGCACTTCTACTGGAAAGTTAGGGTCAGATTCACATCATCTCGAATCATTTTGATGAAACTTACGATTGGTTCCCTGAAACGATTTCAGGGAACTGGAGAAAATAGCTGTGGATTATTTTCATTGTCTATCCAGGACATAGACATGACGTTAACAGTCTGTTGGTTCTCTCTGGCTGAACCCCTAGCCGACCACCTTCGTAGCTGGAAACTCTACATGGAAGTGAGGTAGCATAAAGATGCTCCCGCTTATCTTCTGCAACTCACGTGACTGCTCAAATTTGATTGGTGCATCCACTTCGAGCTCCGCTCGCAGCGCCAATAGATTCTATTAATAGTAACAGACAAAGTCAGACCTAGGATGTCAAAACCTTTCGCAAAGTCTCTACACCCTAAACGTTTTATGTACGAATTTCTTCACTCCTTATTCGCCCCGTCTTTCCCTGTTAAGGTACACCCAAACCACGGGGTCGAAAACTGCATCGTCACTGTTAATTTATCCATTCGTTCTATCCTGACCCACTTTCTTTCCATCTCTAAGAAAAGCGTTACAAAAACAAACTGTCCACGGGAATAGTTCAAGGACGTTTGCACTGGCTAAAATCAATGATGCCATGTAATAAACAATGCGTGACCTAGCACGGCAATTCAAATCCTAACCCTGACATATCCCCCACCCCAGTGAAAATTTTAAATAAAATTTACACGATAAGATCCAAGAAATCTCAAAGTTATTGTGGTAGGGGCTTAAGTAGTACTGTAGAAAAATGAGTCTTAAGCTTGAGAAGAAAAATCTAACTAAGAACGTGCATATTGGATGGACAAACAGCATACAATTATTGATGCCACGTTCTATAGAATTTATTCTATTTAAATATTCTTACTGCACACAATCAAAATTCTCAGAAACATCTATAATAATAATGAGTATATCACTGTATACTGCTGGATTAAAGTATAACTATTATCAAATAATGAAGCCTTACTGAAGGAATAGGCTTATAATTATATAGTCAACACACACAATTGCTGCTTATATACACATTCACACACAATATATTGTTAATTAAAATACTGTGGTATCCAATGGCAGCAGTAGCTCTGGTAGCTTGGTTTGCCATGTCTTCATCTCATTGACCCGCTGACAAGGGCGTCAGGTTTGCCAGAAGTTCAGGTCACAGTCAGGAATGACGCTGGTGGAAAAAGGATATTCACAAAAAAAAGGATTGTAAAACTGGTTCATAAAGTAATGAACAAGATAAATGTGAATCCATCCACCGTCTAGAATTGAGGGGGACAAGCACTATCCAACCCCAATACAAGACAGACTCTGTAATAGAGTAATGAAAATTTTGGTCTGTCCTACTTTTTACAACGGATTTCCGTATAATGAAGCCGAAATAAAAACGGCGAAAAGTTAATTAGCTTAACGTTTACATTCCAAATTCGCGTGGTGCTGCCTTAAATGCAACAATAGTATAGAACTTTCTCAATTTAATAACAATATGATTTATTTTATTTAATCTCCGTATCAAATCCGGTATAGATGAGATGGCACGAGGCGATAGCTAGTTAATTAAATGCGTTTTACGCAAGCCATGCACACGTCAAGTGTCACAGTCATCTCGGTATATAGTCATATCTAGTATTACGTTAGCTGGTCCACGGAACGCGGACAGCCTAAGACATAATCGGTACAAAAAAAAATCCACTCTTCTCGACAACTTAAAACGCGACCACGCAGTGTCCTCTGTTACCACTGCAAAAACTCTCAAAACCGCGAACACGCAGTGTCCTCTGTTACCACTGCAAAAAACTCTCAAAAACGCGAACACGCAGTGTCCTCTGTTACCACTGCAAAAATATATCTCTCTCTCAACGCGACGATTCAGCAATATCTCTCTCTTCTCAATATACAACGTGTCTAACATAATGACATTACCTCAATACTGATACGAACAAGTCCCATGAGACAATAAACTCTTTGCTCCTCGGGCGGCCGCACAGCCGAAAATAACACCAATATTCACCACATATCCATACTCAAAAAAAAAAGTCACTTCCCTAAGCAGCCTAGTACTGCCTTCTCGGGGGCTCGTCAATGTTAAAACGAGATCGGTTATATCACACTAACCCAGAACTGGCAGTATTAACTGCACGGGTTCTAATAATTCACTTAATGTCAATAATCCAGATTAAAATTCAACGTGGCTTTAGCACGTGAAATACTTCAGGCATATATTGTAAACATATGAATGTTAGTATAGTAGTTTAAAGTTTATAAGCAAAAAGAAATACAAAAAACAGGACGCTATACTGACAAGTAAAACGAACGAAAACAGACCCTACAAGTCCTAACTTATATTACAGATAGTTTAAGAAGAAAACAGGAGAGACATCTTCCTAAAGAAAAGTGAGGAAGGAAAAGAACGCAACAATCTATACGAATAATGGATCCCTAATAGAACTATTCACAGAGAAGCAAATCCCCCCGAGTTATTTTACATAGCCACCAAGGCCTCCAATATCCTTCGTAATGGCAAAGAAGATATGCTAACCTATGATCCCAACCAACCTCCCGCACTTAAACTAAACATATAGTAAATAGAAAATGGCCTGGAACACACACACAGAGCGGAAAGTACGTCGCCCTCCCCAAGACTGTTAGATAGATGGATCACTTATCTTTATTTTTGAGGAATTCTGATGTTAATATCCTCAATCCATAGCTCCAAGCCCAAAACTTGTATTTCTGTCTGAGGTAAAACTGGATGATGAAAGGGTTCCCTCGCCGGTATCCACGGGTCAATGGGATGTTGGGATGTTCACCATATGAAATTGAAATACAAAATATTCGATTAATACAAATTGTTTAAAGTCTATAATAAAAAGCACCTGAAAACATAATATTAGAACAGTACAATATCAAATAATGGAATAATAAAAAAAATACAATAGGTGTTAAATAATCTAACTAAGTGGCATGGCGTTATCTAAGGTTCTTTAAGGGTCCCTCTCCAGTGTTACGAGCTGGGTCCTCGAGTGTTACGAGTTCAAGGAAGGGTGTTACAGATGGGGATTACTGTGCTCGTGTTTTACGGGGATGGTTAATTATAAATTTACGTGTTCGACTGCATTTTTAATAAATATCGAGAGGTTTTAGAAATTACTCTGCCATACCATGCCACATACACTAATAACAATTTCGAGTAAGTTATATCAAGGACCTTGTAGGGCCACAAATTTGTTACTTAAATTCCTAACAATTTCGTCTATCGTTTACATATTAAAAGACAACATTGCAGCATCAAATGAAAATACTAAAATACATAACTATAAATCTCCTCTAGATCCTTAAGAGATTTGAAACTCTATATCATTCTGATTCATACACAGTTTACTTAGTAATTATTTATCTTCAGAAATATAGACTGCCTACTATCTCACAAATGATATACTTAGGTCTCAGACGACAATATTAACTCATTTAACTGCTTATAAAGGATCAAACCGTCAAGACACACTGACGTAGTTAAGATAGATCTAGATCTGTTCTAGGATGGGCTGGCAATCCCCAGCCTCATCCAGACACATCAATTACAATTTACAAATGTGTATATCAGTCACTCTTTCTAGATCTTAATTGCAAGTAAAACTTTATGGTCTTGCATTCCTTTGATCGCACTTCTACTGGAAAGTTAGGGTCAGATTCACATCATCTCGAATCATTTTGATGAAACTTACGATTGGTTCCCTGAAACGATTTCAGGGAACTGGAGAAAATAGCTGTGGATTATTTTCATTGTCTATCCAGGACATAGACATGACGTTAACAGTCTGTTGGTTCTCTCTGGCTGAACCCCTAGCCGACCACCTTCGTAGCTGGAAACTCTACATGGAAGTGAGGTAGCATAAAGATGCTCCCGCTTATCTTCTGCAACTCACGTGACTGCTCAAATTTGATTGGTGCATCCACTTCGAGCTCCGCTCGCAGCGCCAATAGATTCTATTAATAGTAACAGACAAAGTCAGACCTAGGATGTCAAAACCTTTCGCAAAGTCTCTACACCCTAAACGTTTTATGTACGAATTTCTTCACTCCTTATTCGCCCCGTCTTTCCCTGTTAAGGTACACCCAAACCACGGGGTCGAAAACTGCATCGTCACTGTTAATTTATCCATTCGTTCTATCCTGACCCACTTTCTTTCCATCTCTAAGAAAAGCGTTACAAAAACAAACTGTCCACGGGAATAGTTCAAGGACGTTTGCACTGGCTAAAATCAATGATGCCATGTAATAAACAATGCGTGACCTAGCACGGCAATTCAAATCCTAACCCTGACACCTATATATAATTTCCACACACCACACCCTTATGAGACACAGCAGTCTGACTGCGCTGACGATTGGCCGCCCCCGCCCCTCAATTCTTTACCACAAACAATAGCAGAGACCTGCCTTCCAGTCCCACCCGCTTGCTCCGTGTGATTATTGCGACATCGATTTTCCGGGGTAAGTTGGCCTCACGAATTTCTTATGGCCTTCAGTCAGTAATCACTAGAAATGACATTGTGCTGCTGGCTCCAGTTGTTTTGAATTCATTAGGGACCTTCCATGAAGTACGTACGCGGCGGGGGAGGGGTGCCTCCAGCGTACGAAAAGCGCACTTCGGTGGAATGAGGAGGCGAGGCGTCTGGGGAGTGTGAACGCTTTTCAATTATGAATTATGGTGTACATGAACGTTTTTCAGCAAATTAAGTCTGAGCTGACACAGTATGTAGATCTATATAAAAATCATATCTCAAATGAAACAGTCGGACAATTCATTCAAAATGCCGTTTACAGTTTTCAAACACCAGAGTCTTATCGTGGATATCCAAATACTTGGATGGCCGTACGCTCGATAATACTGGGGATGGAGGAAGGGCAAGCCTATGAAAAGCGCACAAGGAAGGAACGGTTGGGGGGGGGGGGGTTCTCAGTTGCCCAAAAATCGAACATACTTAACGGACGACACCTTACCCTCTTAAGTTCACTTCCGTATTTCTGTCTTCAGGGTCAGACCGCTGTCATGTGAGGGTGACTCTCCCGCCCCGCTTGTCCATTGTGTGGCATACACAGCTGTAAGTGGCACGTTGTAGGAAACAGCTGTTTCTTATTATCACTTTAGAATAACCCAACACTCTCTTAGGCTTGAAGAGAGATGCGAATCTCAGTAATTATAGAGGAAACTTCACTATACGATCGCCTTCATTTCCCCAGCCAAACGGCATCGCTCAATCTCAATAAATATGATCTGAAAAGCCTCGTGTCAGGTTCTACCAGTACAATGTACATAAAAGCTGAGATCTCTTGAACAGTGGGATCAATAGCTGGTGTTTTTAGGCTGTTGCACTTTTCTTTTGTGGCTGTTAAGGTGGTTGGGGGTGGGGGTGATTAAAATGAATCTGTAAGTTCTAATTCTGCAACCATAGTTCTAAGTCTGAAATCATACGTGCCAGATATTCCCCATCTAGTGGAAACCTGACGTTGATGGTATCATCTTGACATATTCTGTTACTGTGTTGGTACTTATACATCTTAAGAATAATAGGCAAATAATTTTTATTTTCATGTTTTTTATTTTTTTTATGGGAAAATGCCTCAGAATGAGAAATAAGGACCAAGTGTTTGTTGTTCTTGAGACTAAATTGAGACTGTTGAAAAAGGGATAGAAAGTGGACGCAAAAGCTTTCCCCACCCCTTCCCCCTAAACTAATCTAAAACTAAAACACGTTATGTTCAGGGGACTTTGCTCCCAGCCGCGCCCCCGAAAAAAAAAAAATTCGACACTGTCCCTGTAGGAGGCTATGGCTAGTATTTCGTTTTTGAACATTATTCAATGGCTTGTAAGAAAAGACGAATTTTGCTTTGATGAAACTCGCTAACACGCTTAAGGGCTTGGGGCATGATTATATATTATATACGTATTAATTATGTACAGTACAGACATGTTTACTGTAATAGAGAGTAGGACAGTTACTGTAATAGAGAGTTAGGACAGTTCCTGATTGATCCAATGGAATCAAAGGAAGATAACGTAGTTTCTCGATTCCTTCACAAATATCGTTCGAGCAAATCACTTACGACACGCTTATTGACCCAAACATACCCAATGTCCATTGCTCGAACGTGCCAAATACCTATTGATTAACCGACCCTAAAGTTTTATGGCATTGCATGTCCGTAGTCCGGCTGGGGAAGAAAAAAAGGGGAAAAAAACTGCGACAGAGGAAAAATCCCTTCCGTCCCTCGGTGTGGCTTTAGCTGGGTCTTCAAATGGTCAGGTGACCTTGGACAATCACCTCTTGCATGGTTGGCCGCCACGCCGGACGACGTAGCGAGTGTCCGATTAACTGTAAAGTGGGTGAATACGCGACAGTCAGGGTGGGCCGTCAGAGCTTATTTTACCATAATAATGTTTCTATCAATAGACATGATAATAAGAGGAGGTGCCCTGGATGTACGAAAAGCGTAGGAGGAGGAAAAAGGGATATAGGGAGCGTACACGATTATAGTAAAAAAAAGTTTACTTTTGTATACATTTTTCAGCGTATTTTATTGCGTTGTTAGACCAGATTAAAAAAAAACAACATGTCTTTAATGAAACTGTCAAAATAGTCCATGCGAAATGCCATTCAAAGTTTTCCAACATCGAGGCTCTAGTGGCCCTGCGCTCCTAGAGGGAGTATGCGTAAAAAAAAAAAAAAACTTACTGGGGGGGGGGGGGGGTTGAAAAATCAACGATTTCGATTTCGAGCATACCTACTGTTTAGATGGCGCAAGCCCGAGTAGAAACTGTTGTATTATAAGACAAAATTCACAGCTTCAGTTTTAAGGTATTCAGCCTTTCGGCGTATAGTCAGTCACTTGTAACGATTAGTGAATGGTGTAAGAGTGCAGCAAGAGTGTCTCCGCCCAAATGTTGGCTTGTCAGAAGTGTTATGTCAGAGAGATTTCAAGCTTTCCCGTTATAGCAAGTAGCAAGTCTATCAGTCTCACCGCCGGCCTCGCTTTACTGGTTTCTTACTTACTAAATAACAGCCTTTGGGTTCAGGACCAAAAGGGTAGGGGTGAGGAGAGGTGGTCTGGAAAACGTGAAATGGACTTTGGAATCTGCTTGGTTGATCGTCAGGTGGGTTGAAATGCCGTCGTCTTGTGGAATAAAACCGCTTGTGCTAAAAATAAAATTTTGTGGCAGACAGAAAAGCAAAAAAAAAAAAAATGGCGTTTTGTCCCGATTTATTGTTTCTTCAATTTCCAGTTCGTGGTGACCAAAAGAAACTCTTAGTCGGACAAAGGGATAACTCAGATTGAGGAATAGAGCATATGTTAAAAACATGAATTTTGACCTAGGTTTGCATTCAGTCTTTTTCCGCAACGCTGTAGGATGGGAGAGAGTTGAAAGGCGGAAAACGTAGTATGGCGACCAGTGTTCCTCCTAATTCTGGTAGTCTGTTTGCGCAACGATTTTGTGTTGTGCAGGTTTTTTTTTTTCCCTGTGACAAAAGTATGTGTGCACAGAAGTACAAGTCATGTAAACGTCAGATTGTTTGAAGATACTTTTGGCACTGCATGTCTCTCGTAGCTAATTAAACTGTCGCAGTAAGCGGCCATTGAAGAAGTTTTGCCATTTGGTGAAGGTAGCATGAAGTGTTAGTCCTTTATTACTTGCCAAGGACGGAATGTTGTGGTTTACATATCCATTGTTACTTTTAGATGGGATTACTACAGTCTTTCCAAGTCACCAGTGTCTGCAATAATGATACATTACATTACTTTTCTGCTAAATAATTTTTCAGTTTTCTATAAGTTACCAGCGATATACAGAAACTGCAAGTGGCTATAACATACTGCTACCACTTAAAGGGTTAATGTGGTTGGCACATATACGGCTGGATTGGTCTCCTCATTTCTTGATGACTTTGTGTGTGTGTGTGTGTGTTTCAGATGACTAATTGCATTGGCTACAGGTAGCACAATGTTGATGTTTGTAATTTTGAGTAATAGGGTGGTGGCGCTCTGAGTCATATCTGCTTCGTTTCTGTCTCAGTGAGATGTAGGCAGTGGAGTTAAACGAGACCTGACGCACTAGCGAGACCCAAACAAATTTGTCTCATCAGTTCGGGCGCATCAAAACTATCTTGAGTCACCTGGCGGAAAGAGAGACCTCATGCACTGATGAGACAAAACAGACGCCATATAGACTTGATTCAGTACGCTATCAAGCCAAAGGCCGGGAGCAGGATTTATCACCTGTGTTAATGGGAGGTGTAAAGCATGAGTGTAACGGGATTGCCAAATGTCGTATCCTGCATAAGACGGACATGTATAATGAGCACATACCTGAGCTATTCAATACACCGAAACATTCTTACTTCCTAGTCCGCGGTTACAACAATCCTTCACTGACAAAGCCACGGTTCACTTGTATCGGTATTAATTTGTAGATACCCAGCTATTTAATCGTGTCGACCCGTAGCCAGTCTTTATGCGTGACCGATTTCTCAGCCAGAGAGTGTGGAGTAGTGTCGTTACTTCCCCAACAATAGTATGGTCAGTGGTAGAAGTTTGTGGTGATTACCTGTGTGAGAGAAATATTTCTGGACTTACTTTGTTTTGTATCTACACTGATCATCGACGTTTGTCGTACGGAGTAAGTTGTATGAATAAATTCATGGCCACAGGATTTTTTTTCTTTTTTTTACCAGTAACTCGCCCGTTCTAAGGCATGTAAGAGAGAACGGGCGCCATTTTATTTTCAGTCCTAAAGCAGTAAAGGAATCAGGTTTGGTGGATGCTGATGCTGTGATTGCTGCTCAAGATTATCCACAAAGTTCAGTGAATTGTAAAAATGCTGTTGTTAGGGGCGCATGGTATTTTATATGAACCAGAGCTGAACCGTGAACACAACTCTATGTTTTCTCTATTTGGATTTGTATTTGGAATACGCACCCGTAACAGCATTCTTATAAAGATGGTAGATTTCTGCCTTTTTTTTTTAAAGGTTGATTTCTTATTTTGTCATATCGTAGCGCAGAGGGTGAAATAAAGTAATGTTACAACGCACACTATGCACTTTCGAATGCTGCATTGCATCGCTGTCCAGAGTTTTGCCATTGTTAATTTGTCTGTATTTCTGGTTGAAAAGGGAGCTTTCAAAGAACGAGAGGTGAATTAAAAAAACACCGAACTTAGAGACAGAACCATTTTGGTTTTCACTGTGAGCGCCGGGACCTTGACCAGAAAATGAGATTTCCATGGCTGACATCAGTTCCCAGTTGTCCTTTTATTATTTCAGATTGAAATCTAGGATGCTTGAATCAAACAGCGTTGAACTCGTAAAACTGTTTCACGTGCACAGTGTGCTGTTTGATTCAAACATATGAGTCTCGGTTCAAGATGCAAGTATGAGCTCTGTTTTGGTTCCTATTGTCTAAGCAGCCTGTGAATGGTTTCATGTAAATTGTATGTCAGTGGTTCTCCGAGTCCCAGCGCCTTTGTTAAATGCAATCAGATAAGAAAAGAAATCCTCACTTCAGTGGATCCCGTAACTTCTATTTACATGCAGGGTACAGTCTTTCCCAGTTTGTCCAGTGGCTAAATCCACATCTGCTCCCCTGGCTACAATTCTTCTCTTCAGATTTGAAATTCTTCCTATGAGAGCCAAATGCCTCCTGTTGGAGAAAATCACTGATGGATGAACAGCGGAAAGGCTGGAAATATATTAACAAGCAGGCGTGTAAATCTTTCAGATTTTCTCTGATTTCAGGTTTTTTCATTTTGTTCAGGGGTGTAAATCTTTCAGATTTTCTCTGATTTCAGGTTTTTTTCATTTTGTTCAGGGGTGTAAATCTTTCAGATTTTCTCTGATTTCGACTCCACCGGGGCCTACGCCGCCTCTGGCGTTTCATTTTCAGAGAATATTTTTCAAATGTCATTTACACCCCTGAACAAGGCGTAACCCATATTAGTGTGGCATCCAGTGAGATAAATGTGTACAGAAGAATGAATATTGAGATTATAATTTTTACGTACCGTGTGTTCGTAGAGATATTATAGTCAGCTGAAACCAAGATGCAAGTCTGGTAGAGGCCAGAATTTTATCATTCTTTGCACAGAAATGGTCCCAAAAATTATTTTGATATATTTTCGAACAAAATTTAATTTTTTTTCGGCAGCTTGACGAGATTTTCAAAACTAGCACAAACCTGCAAACCCGCAGACGAAAAAAAACAAACAAACGTAAATCAGGAGAAAAAAAACAAACCCCCAGCTAGCCCAATTCAGGGATTTCTAGCTCAATCTAGGAACACTGTGTTCACGCAGATACAAAAGGTAGACGATATTCATCTGCACATTCGACCACCTATCTTTAAAAGTCATTATTATTCTGCTATGTAGCTGAAAAAGACCGCATAAGCCAATCCAGGCCTGTCACATTTTAAAGCCATTTTATAGAATGAACGGTGTTTTGTTCTTCTAAAGTTGTCTTTCTAAATTCCACACAATCTGGGTTTGTAGATTTGTGCGACGGATACATGTAGTTCCTTTTGGTCATCGCAAAATGGAAATTCAACAAAGAATTAGGCTGCTGGCGCGCTGAGCCCTGTTTTGTCTCGCTTTTACTGTGAGATCTGAATTATGACATTGAACGGGACCTAGCGCACAATGGAGACTGAAACAAGTCTGTCTCGGTACTTTTTGGGAGCACCAAAACTGTTTTGAGTCAGCTGACAGAAAGAGAGATCTCGCGCACAGTCAAAACAGACTTGACTCTGTGCATCACCAGCCTGGAGAGGGCGGCAAACAGGGTTCACACAGGTCCTTTAAAGTCCTTAATTTTCATAAAATAAGTACTCAAAAAGTCCTTAAATTCTGAATATGATGCCAAAGTCCTTAAAATTTGTGTTTCAGTTGAAACATTTGAGATTCAAATCTTCTAATTGCACACTGTGGATAATTGGTACTTTGAAATGTCTGAACTTTTCAGAGTGAATTTACTATGTTTGAACTCTGGCTACAGAAACATTCCGTTTCGATGAGTGCTGCACTCTAGTTGTGTAGTTGTAATATTTCTTGGTCACAGGCATACAGGTCCTTAATTGTTTACTGTGAGTCCTTAGGAAGTCCTTAAAAAGTCCTTAAAATTAGTTTTGAAAACTTTGTAGGAACCCTGGGCAAAGCTAATCCCCCCCCCCCCCCCCCGTAATACGATAGTATTATCTTTCCCTGCAGTCCGTGTACTATGCATAACAATACATAGTACCAGGCATTGCCCGATTTCTGCAATATCCGGGTTTCATGACGTAACAAAAAGGTCATCGAGTTGTGTCAGCTGTTAATGAATTTCAAATACTTTTTCTAAGAAAACGGAACACATTTTTTTTTTCTTTTTCTTGTCATGTTGTGAATTTTTGTTTATCGATGGCGCATTCATAAAACCGTGCGAGTTGTATTTGCACAACTGCCGACGACCACCATTAAAAAAAAAAAACATACACATTTTACCACTGTTGGTATATATGTGCTCTGTATGGATACTTCAAGATTGGTGTGTGTGTCAAGTGTGTTGATCTTGTTATATCTCAGTTTCGGCCCGGCCAGGGTAGGGCGGAGCCGGATATCGCTGCTGAGTTTTGCACTTTGCGCCATGAAAGAAGTAAAAATGAATATTTGATCAGCTTTTCAGGGAATTTCAGCTGAAGTGAGAATTTTGTTTCCTCGGCTGGGCGAAAATTTCCACTGAGATCACCATGGGTTTAGTGTGTTCAGAGGCTCTCTGGTGTGTTTCAAGAATTGCGAAGGAAAGTGATAATAAGCAGAATGAAATAATGTAGTGGTGGCCATTTTGAAAAGGATTCAGCACATTCTTTCTTTGGAAGGTCTTCCGCCCGTCCGCACCAGTCAAGAAAACACAACTACCCCAGCCCCTATTCGCTTGATTAGTCAATCTGACTACCGCCCATTGATACAAACTGACTAGACCCTCACGCCCCCAGGTCCCTCTGACCATTCCAATGCAGGTTGTTTAAGCTTATATCTTAATCATATTATGTTTGTTAACTTTTTGGTAAGTGGCGCGGACGGGGGGAAGACCTCCCCTTTCTTTCTCTGTCTGTCTCTTTGTCTGTCTCTTTCTCACTTCTCTTTCTAAAGTTCTTCATCTTTTTGAAGTAGCCTGTTCACATTTCCAATATTATTTTTATTGCTGTTTAACGTTTTCCTCACTTGCCTTATCTGGAATATTTTCATTTCATTATTTTTAGACACCCAACAGTACCTTTTGATGTGTATTACTGTTTTCTAACCATCAGTGTTTGATCTTTATTTTCATAAGGTGTGTGCCAGTGGTGACAGGTAGTGCTGAAACTCGTTGAAGACTTGAGCTTGCGCGGTTTAGTATGCCCAGTTTGGTTGCCGGGCGAGACATGAACGGCTATGACTATGAGCGAGGTGGACCTCGACTGAATGGATTGGCGGCCAAGTAAGTTTTTGTCTTAACATTTAACTTTTAAACCATCCATAAAGTACTTAGGCTCGATGTTTGACTGTTGTTTTTTTTCATTTCACCGCCCCCTCCCTTTAGCGCTTTTCATACACTTGGTCTCACCCCCTGCCCAACTCCCATTGCATAAGCGCACGGCCTTTACACTACGGCATGGCTAATGGCTATGATAACGCCATGATGTTTAAAAACTTTGAATATTTTGCATGGACTATTTTGAGCGCTGCCTCTGAAACTATCGTAAATTGGTTTTTAGATTTTTGAAGACTGTAGAGGAAGTAGTAGGCTTACGTTCTTGAATAAGATGACTAGTTTGATTGGTGTAAGTTTGGGAGATTTGATAAAGGCACTAAGCCACAGGCATCACTGTGGAGACAAGATATACATCAAAGACAACCAAAAAAAAAAAAAAAAAACTTTTTTAATCAGATTTAATAGGTACGATATTTGAAAAAAAAACAAAACAAAACAGAGAGAGAGAGTCGTTATTGAACTCTTTGTTTCCAGAATTTGAAACCTCCACCTTATAACACAACCTGTGGGCTGCCACGGGTTACAAGCATGCCAAATATCTCAATTAAAAAAAACAAACAGAAAAGGGAAAGTCGAGTTCCAGTTACGATAGTTTACCATGTCATCCTGGATTTGATTGTTTTATTAGAGACATGATTTTTATGAAGCAACTTATTTTGCTCAAATAAAGCGAATAAACGCTTTAATTCATTATCGTAACTGTATAACGTACGTACACTCCTCCAGACGTGCTCTACCGCTCCGTGCGGTTTTCGTACTTACGAGGCATCTCCACCGCCCCACCTCCCCCAACCCCCTGCGCATAGCAGCGCTCGTACTTTATGGCCCCTGGCGTCTTTTCCCTCATAGCTCCCGCCATGAGAAATATTCGCAAACCAATTGATTATTAGCAGTCTGCATGATTGTGACTATGAACCATAGATATACACTACTGAGCGCTATGAACTGTCTAAGAAAACACACTGTAATAAGTACCGTCGTAATTATAAGTATTATCCCCGTTTGTGGATGGATGAAAGTTTTGAAGAAAGTTACCTGCGTGGCGTTGTCAGAATAAATTGTCATAGTAACCTAGTACATGGACTTTTTGCTGTGAAATATCAAGTGTGACGGTCATACAGACATTGTGCAGAAGAGTAATTGTGCCCATGGATAAAAGAATGGTCCAACTCCACCCTTGTCGAAAATCGAGATAATATAGATCTAGAACTTTCCAATCTTTCAATAGAATAAAGACAACCCCCCCCCCCCACACATACACACACACACATCACCACCACCACCACCGCCACCAAAACACGGAAGGATGAAATGAAGGGGAAAAAAATGTTTTGAAAACTTGACATCTTAGTTCCAGTGATTATCAATGGTCAGAGCAGATACTTATGCAGTGGTTAGCAATTGTGACCTGTATGAAAATTTTGAAGCTTATACTTTTAGCAGTTTGGTCTGTAATGGTTCCTTATATCTTTAAGTCCCGAAATTATAATTATAGTATTGGTGAGTGAAGAAATAGCCAAGCAGACCAGGCAAAATACCACGTTTAAGTTTTGAAACATGAAAGCCTTAGCATAGATTAGATATTCCCTTATCTGATGGCCGTATGCATGCTTGTACAGGAAAGGGGGGGGGGGTGAGGCCGTATACATACATGTATGAAAAGTGTAAATGGAGAGAAGGGGCGTGGGTGGGGTAGATGGAGCGTGCGCTCTTTATGGATGGCCCCTAATGTGTCATTTTGCTTTCTTTGGCGTATCCACCAGCAGCGGTGTCATGTGGCAGCAACGAACCGGTGCACAATTTGAAAACGGTTTTCATTAAAAACCATTCATGCACAAACTGTGAAATCGTGGTGCCGTTTCTTTTAACTCCCTGGAACTTTCAAAATGAGATACAGCATTATTAGCATTATTGCATAGCTGCAACGAGTCGTGAGAAAGAGTGATTCGGCTTATTCAGGTTTCCCGACGAATGTAGGAACAGTTTTCATTTTAGAGCACTTTTGCGTTACGAAATAAGTTTTTGGAGCTCCGTCAAGTGTCGGAACAAGAGAATACATTTCAGGAAAATGACGTTATAGAGTGTAATATGTATTCCATTTGGGCAAGGGTCGGCGACCTCTGCGGGTCAGGTAAATGGTATAAAAAAAAACTTAGATATGGGAATTAACCATTGAAATTAGTTTATAATTATTGTGGGAAGTTCGTGGTTTCCTATTCTATCGATCTGTCATTATGATTTTGTCTATTGTCTTGCTTTTTCCTAGCACAGTGTGGCTGTTATCGTGTCGACATGCTTTCTGTAAACTCAAACTCAAACTCAAACTCAATTGAAATTTATTACATAGTAATACTGGATGAGATACTTGGCCTCGCTCGGGATAAACCTGTGATCTCACCTTACCCTTTCGTGCGCTTTTTATATGCTTGGCTTAAACTGTTTTTCCAGCATACTGCCATTAAAGTGCTGAATGTTCTTGCTATGGCTTTGATGTTTTGAAGCTTTAAATAGCCTTTTGCGCAGGACTATTTGACTGTTTCATTATAACGAAATAGACTCTTTGTTTGAGTTTTATATTATATAATCCTGCAACATATTTTGTTTAAAAAAGTGTACCGTAGATTATAAACTCTGACATTAATTCAGTACAGTAACTGAAAAGCGTAGGCAACAAAAAAGTCACGTCAGGCACCGATGATTTTCAGGTATGAATTTATTCTTTGATTTGGTATCCAACTCTTTAAGGATATTTCGGTCGTTCGGTTGAGTATGAAGTAGCAGAAATCTGTCTTGCATCCCTTTCAACCAGTAGCTAAATGCTTTTTTTGTTGTAGAAAAGCGGGGGGGGGGGGGGGGGGGGGTCATTTTGAAAACATTTTAAATTTAATGTCCTTTTTCTGTTCTTGTGTCTGTTCACAGTGGCGGTTTTGATTATCGAGACGACTTCAGCAGGTAAGTGATATGTACAATATGTGAGTGTGCATGAGAAAACCCGGTATAAGTCGGCAGAGCTGATTTTGAGAAAAACGGCTTTGAAGTGAAAATATGGGTCCGACACAAACTTCCAACTTTGGCTGTTGTTTAGGGGACCGTGGCATGTTACAGGGTAAACTGTAGACGAGCAGTGAACACCCCTCACTATGATCTCTATAACGGCTTTGTAATTAGACTACGGTCTCCTAACAAGATTAAAAAACTTCCGATTTGGCTGTTGCTAGGGGACCGTGGCATGTTACAGGGTAAACTGTAGATGAGCAGTGAACACTACTCACTATGATCTCTATAACTGCTTAGTTATTAGTCTACGGTCTCCTAACAGCAGTCACTCCAATATTACTTGGTCAATTAGCTATTGCCACTTATAGGATTAAATACCATTTTCTCAAAATCTTGTTTTAGGGGGGTCATTGTCTTCAATTTATCAGAAATGTCTTGTCTTTTATTATATGTACAGAACTCAAAATGTCATGTTGCCGACTTATGCCGGGTTTTCTCATGCACACTCACATATATAGGGTTGTTTTCTTGAACGTCAGGCATGTCCGTGTCAAAAATCTCTTCATCCATCCATCCATCCATCCCAGTGCCTTTATTTGCATTTTTCTTCGTCATTGTTGCTGTTTTGAAAGAACGGCAGGGGTTCTTTTTATCCTTAGGGACCATCCATAAAGTACGAATAGGCTCGATGTGGACTATTCTTGACCCATCCATCCCCCCCCCCCCACCACCACACACACACACTTTTCGCACTCTTAGCTGCTGCAGCACCCCGTGCTCGATGAATGTACGACCATTAGAATGATGAATGTCCATATGGCCCTGATTATCTGAAACTTTTAGTGACATTTTGCATGGACTGTTAGTGGGCGCTTCTGGTGGGGTCTACTTCTGTCCTGTGATTCTGCTACATTCTGTCAATGGTCTTGCACAATGTGACCGTTATCGGATAGATGTGCTTTCTCCAAACTCAAACTGAAACACATGGACGCACAAGATACAAAGCTGGTATTAATTTTAATCCTCCAACTTTTTGGTGAAGAAAAAACATTCACACATGTAAACATATGGGAACTCCTTAATATAATTGAAAAGTACACGGGCGGTCCCCAGATATCGTTCCCGCCCTCCCCCCTCTACACCCTTCATACCTAAGGCCAAGCCACTCCCCACTCTCCGAGCGTACGTACTTTATGGATGGTCCCTTAAACCTGTGACTTTTAGCCACTAGAAGTTTGTCTACTTGGCCAACCGTCCTCTGACTTTTCATCCCCTTGTTTTCTCTCCCCTCCGTGCTGGTAAGGCGCATAGTGCGCCGTTTTGCCTCGCTTATCTGGACTATGGAGTCGAACAGGACTTCGCGGATTATTGAGGCTGAAACAGGCGTGTCCCGTTAGTTAATTCAAAGGAATGGCAAGTCCCAGTCAAACCCGATGCAAAATAGACTTAATTCAGTATAATTCTCGTTTCTCACGGTGTCTTTTCAATGTCCTTCAGCCACCGTCTTTAATATACAACCCAGCGCTATCCTTTATGTTGCGACACTGCGACACACAATTACCTTCATGCAGAGATTCCCACCTTTTCGCTACCTTTACCACTGGCAGCTTTTTAAAAGTAAATTTACCTCCGTCCTGTGTTATTCAGTAATTTGAGTAGATGGAAAAAAAAATATAGATAAAAAAAGAACAACAAAACTTGTACCAATTCAGAATCAGCAAATTTACTCCCTGGGTCGGCGAAATTTACCAGCCGGGGGTAAGTGTAGCCAGGTTGAGAACCCCTGTCTAAATGGCAAGGAGTCCGTGTTTTTTTTTTTTGTTTACTTTACAGAAAGATATTGTGGTGTGCAGGATTACATGAATACACTCTGCCGTATCTCTACTTTTCAAGGCATGTTTCTTCTTCTTCTTCCTTTTCGGGATTTTTGCCCCTCAATGATTTTCTTATTTATGACGGTATCAGCTGAACAAAAAAAAAAAAAGAGACCTTTTTTTTTTTTTTCGTGACACCATGTGAAACACACCAACACTTCTTTACTGTCGTGCTGTGGATAAACATCACACGCCACGCGTTAAAAACACAATCTTGCAGCAGACGCAAAGAAATCCTTTCGGATTGCCTACTATGTACACCCTACCTGCCTGCCTGCCCGCCCCCCCCCCACGCCCTTTTTGTTTTTAAAGCTGTTCAATTTTTCTGTGGACGGAAAGAAATTATTAGTCGTATACAAGTAGGATCCAGGTAGGAAGAGTATGTATTTTTTATTCAGTAATGTTCAGAAGTGAATTTGACCTAGATTGGTAAATCCTTTTTTTTTTTTTTCTGTGACACGACAGTATACTGCGTTTACCTTCGTGCATTGGAGGAACTGCTGCATCAAAATGGCTTCAGCAGGCTATTGGCATACTGTCACATTACTTCCGTGTTTGTCGCGTGATAATCTCTTAGATTACTGCCAGTGTGTGGTGTGTGCGGGCAAGAAGCTTTACCGTTCCCGTTATCAGTGCGACCGGGTCTAAAGGCTGCACTCGAGAGCTCTCAGGGCTGCACCTAAAGGCTGGTTGTTGAAAACGTTCCCGCTTAACCTGTCAGTTGTAGGAGTATTGCTTATTTCTTGCCTCTGACAATCACAATGCAGGCATCCGTTTTAGAAATGCACTCTAGATGATGATATTATAAAACTGTAACCAAAGGATATGCGAAAACGAAAGAACGTCAACAACAAAAGACCTGATCTTCCTTTTAATCAAGCAGCGAGATAGACTTATTTAAGCCTAAGTAGAGTACAAGGTCACGTTTAACACCTTTGTCCACAAAACCATGCATAGCGAAATAGATTTAAGTCAGTGCGCCAACAGCCTTCTGTCACTGATTGTACACAATATAATGCAAGGCGCACGTATCTCTCTCTTAGTATTGCAAACGCTTTTTAAAAAGTTGGGAAAAAAAAAATCTTTGTGACAGAACATTTTCATAAATTACCCCTAAACGAATGAAAAATTGTGCATTTTTAAAAAAACTGATTTTGGACGTTAAGTCAGGGGAAAGAGATAGCATTTTTAGTTGCAGATTCAATCCTGGCGTTTCAAAGATGACGATATGCCTGTTGCGGAGCAACTTTTTTTTTTTTTTTTAATAGATTTTCTTTTCTTTTATTTTATTGATCATTTGTTAAGTGTGAAGGATCGTCTTTCTGAAAAGATGCCATTTTTTCCCCAATCGTTAGATCTGATTTAGATCGCTTCTGAATCTATCGTCCGCGAAGTTTTTCGGAGATGCTTTGTCGGCGCAAACTGATAGGAATGTAAAATACGTGTGTGGTGATGTTATGATGATAAACATTAATTTTATAAGTGGCCTCTGAAAGTTGATATCGGGTCTCGTCCCAGTCTTGTTCGCTGCATTGTTTTATTAGCTTTTGTACAAGATCAATTTACACGATTTTTGGGGGATGTTTGGGCTTGAGGTTACTTTTTCCATTAAAAAAAAAAATGAAGACTTTTTGTATGGCTTTTGTATTTCTACACAGGGTATCATTATTCTTTCTCCTGAAGCACAGTATACTTTCTTAACTACTCCTTGGATACTTTGGAAAGCACTTGTCATCTCAGTGAAAAGGGGTATATTCTGACCCGTGTGCTCGCAACTGTTGCATTATCTTCCTGGTTGGTATTGCATTGTATCCGTTGCGGGTTGGTTGGTCGTGGTTGTGCCAGAAATATCTTTCCTGCTTTTGAATGTATCTAGGATGAACTGCTCTAGCTCTACAGCTACAAATTACTGAACGTAGTCACAGAGGCATGACAAGCTTGAACAACTGTTGGCCAACTCAGCGTGTCCAGCGAAGTCGGAAAGTCGGATTTTGGTCGGATTTTTAACTCACGGTCGGAAAAGTCGGATTTTGGTCGGAAAAAAAAATATGAAGTGTTGCCGATAAGGGGAAAAAAATTATCGCGCAGAAGGAAAAAAAAAATACCCGTGAAACCCAAACCCAAGCTGCGTCAAAATCGCCCTGCCAGTTGGAACGCGAATCTGCCGAGATCACACCTGATTAACGAGACTTTGAGAGAAAGCTACGCTTGCAAAGGCGGCCATTTCGTTTTTCTATCTGGACGACAGCAGTTGATAAAGCATCTCTCTTTTGTGTTTCTTCATTGTGCCCATTGTGAAATTCTGTGCAGCTGGACTTTAATGAATTCTTCAAGATCCAGATAAATCGCGGGAGATCCCATTCTAGATTTAGACTCGAGTAGTGACTGATAAAACGAGCCAGGACGACGGACGGTCTGTTTCTCGGGTTTGGGCTCTTCCACTTCGATTGAGTTTCATTTGGACATTGTTTGAACGATTTTCTCATTCATCGGCAGCCATTCATTGCTACAGGAGGCCACTCCATGTTTTTTTATCATGAGGAGGGTAACGTGTGTTTTTAGATCTGGATCCAACGTAGAATAGGTGGAAACTGGTGATATCGCTTGCTTGATCAAAATCAAGGTCCATTTTTATGGTCTGGTCAATGTCAATAATATAGTGCTCCGATAACAAATTTCAGGAAGACTAAGAACAACCAAAAAATGGGAAAGTGCTACTTTGATCCCGAGTGGTTAAAAGATCCATAGTATAGTGACTGGCTACTTTGTGACAGTGGGGACAAGGATAATTTCCGCTGTAAATTGTGCAACAGAGCATACAAAATTGGAAAGTCGGGAAAGAAGGCTTTATCGACACATTTGTTAACACAGAAGCACCAGGATGCTGCAGCAGCAACAAAGAAAAACGCTTCCATTCTAGGATTTACCAAGACAAAGCCTGGATCTGTTTCAACTACATCAGCACCAGTATCTTCTTTGGGTGGACCTAATGCTGGTTCTAAATCTAGTTGTCGTTCGCACACTCAATCTCAGCTGCCTGTGTCGGATAGCGATGTACTAAAAGCGGAAATCAAGTGGGTTCTCCATGTTATATCCACTCATAGCAGTGCTACGTCATCCGACAATACTGATGAACTGTTCAGGTCAATGTTTCCTGACTGGCAGTGTTTTTGTGTGTTTTTTGTGTTTGCACTTGTAATTTTGAAACATTTTCCGCGCGCTAGACTGGTAGGATTTTTTAAAGGAGTGGTAGGATTTTTTGAAGTTGGAAAGTGCTGGACACCCTGCAACTGTACGCTGTCTGTTTACGGGACACGATAACGGCCATATTGTGCTAGGAGGGAGAAAGACAATGGACAGAACGTAACAGAATGGACAGGACAGAAGGAGACCCTGCCAGAAGCAGCCTTCAACCACCCACGATAGCCTACAGGAGGCGCATGAAAACACTTTGCGCGGAATCCCACTTTATTCTTTGTTCGATTTCCATGTTGTAATGTACAAAAGAAACTATAACCCGTATTTATAAACTTATAGACCAGAAAGAAAGACAGAGCAGGTTTCACTCTGAAAATAATTTTTAAAAAAGGCTGTTTAAGGTGAATCTGATGTAAACTGAGATATCTACACTCTTTTCCAGTGACACGGGACAACGATGGCCCGCAGGGCAAGAATAGGCTAGAAATAGTGTAAAGATCGCTACTTTGCAAATATCACAGAAAACTGTTGCCTGTCAGGTTAGTTCACTGTGGAGAATGTGGGGAAAGACACCAATGGCCTTAGGGCCCATCCAAAAAGTGCAGTCTCCGGTGTGACGGAAGGATGTATGTGTGTGTGTGGAAGGGGCGGCTGCAGCGTACGAAAGGCGTACATTGTTTGGGGGGGGGGGTATCTAGGGAAGCACATGTGCCCTTGCCGGTTATGGTACATGTAATAAAAAGTTTGATTTTATTTCCTTTTTTTTTCCTTTGGCAAATTCATGTTAGAAAATGCACGTAAAAAAACAACAACAACAACATGTCTTTGATGAAATAGTTTGTGCAAAATGTCAGTTAAATATTTCTATCACCGAGGCCTTATCGTCGACATTCAACATTTCAACGGCCGTGTGCTTGTACACGGGGGTGCCGAGGGTCAACTCGACGCGTATGAAAGCGTACGCGAGGGCGGGGTGGGGGCTTTAAATAATATGGCCAGAACTCAAGCAAACGTACTTTATGCATGGTCTCTTACCAGTAAAAGGGTTTTGGGCTGTTGGGGTTATGTGGGGTTATGAGGTGCGAGTAAGAAGCTTTCAGGAAGACAACTAGTGCATGCTGTAGGTTGACCACAAATAAGCTAGGTCTAGCTGTTGTGAATGGTTTTTCAAAACTGTTGTCGTTCAGTTTTTGTTGAACTGTTTACGTCAGTATGTTCCCCGAAGCGGGATTGCGAAGAGGTGGGTGGAGAGGGGGTGAGGATGTTGGGAGTATGAGGATTTCTTGGGGGGCGGGGGGGGGAAACTAGGGAACGCATTTCGAATCATTGTATCTGCTCGATGGTCTGTGGGAAACATTATTTTTTTGGACAAGACTGAAAGGCCTGCTAGGACCCGTAGTGTCGATTGGAAGTCGAGAGATGTTAAACAGGCTGGTTGCTAAAGATTGGTACATTGAGACATGGGGTACTGCATGAAAAAGTGATGTGGCTTGAGGCTTTTGGAAATTCTGTTCTTGACTGCTGAAATTAAGGCTGGTGACTCTCTGAGTCAAGTCTGATTTGTCTCAGTTTTAAGAGTGAGATGTCAACTGTGGACCTGGCGTGCTGGTGGGACTGAAACAGGCATGTGTCACTAGTTCGGGGGCGTCAAAACTGTGTCATAGTCAGCTGGTGGATAGAGAGACGGTGCGCGTTTAGTCAAAACCGAGGCAAAACAGATTGGATTCAGTGCGCCTCCAGTCGCAAGGTTTCGAAACAGATAAAAACATTCGAACACACACACACACACACACTAAAAAAAACCTACAACCTGTGCCAGCACAAATCTACTTAAAAAATCATGATCACAGAAGAATTTTGACAAGTATAAAAGCCGTGCTACGCGCGGACTTTAAAGCTTGGTCCTACTGAGGGCTACTTGGGCCTTCGACCCATATAATTAAGGGTTTAGAAA
This sequence comes from Onchidella celtica, assembly GCA_963931925.1. Lineage (NCBI taxonomy): Eukaryota > Metazoa > Mollusca > Gastropoda > Systellommatophora > Onchidiidae > Onchidella > Onchidella celtica. The sequence continues at coordinate 8,436,801 of OZ007575.1, forward strand.
AATAAAGAAAAAAAAAGAATTTTCATGAGTAAATATTTTATTGGAGTAAACAATATAAAAGCTCAATCTGAGATCATTGTAAGGCAGCAGAATATTCCTGTGTTCTAATTTTAGCTACGAACACGACGGATAGTTTAGTTAGCCAGCAGGAATGTTGACGTAACGGATCATGTGCTTGCGAAAAAAAGGGATCGGTGGTGAACAGTCAGCGACACAAAGGAAAAAAATATTGCCCCACCATTAATTTGAAGCCTTCATAATTATGTAAAAAAAAAAAAACGATCTTCAGCAGGGCAAACTGGAGGCATCTTCAGAACTCCATGTAAATCCGAGCTTTGTTTCTGTGAGTCAATATTTTTGCGAACACACAGACAAAGACACATTTTTTGCTTTTATTATAGATTTATACAGTAGTTTCACACCGGGGGCGCCAACGAGTTTGAGTCTACCACTGTAATAAATATCTGCGACTATCTTGTTTGCTGACAAAAATGGTCTGGATGTCCTGTTATCTCTTGCTTTTTAAGTGCAGTGATCTTGACTGTAGGAAATAAGTCACAGCATTCCTGTGTTGTGCCGGGGGCGTCTAACGGTTTAACTTACTGACGAGGGGCCATGCTTAAAGTATGTCTCGGGGGGGGGGGGGGAACTCCAGGGTTCGAAAAGCGTACATGATGGGGTGGGTGGGAATTCCTGTAGAGGGGACGTACGCATGTCAGAGGTTGGTTTTATTTGCCTTCTTTTTCCCAGCAACTTAAGCTGTTACTATTGAAAAAGTCAAGTATGTCGCGATGTGGGTTAGATGGGGAGAATTCGACTGACACTCTTTCGAGGTCCGCTCCCACAATCGACGAACACACAAAAAAAAAATACTTGCACTCTAAAAACTAAATAAATCAATTGCTTTGATTTTTAGCAGAACTGTAGGGCAGTTTAATTACAGGAATTAATGTAACAAATATAATTATAAATATCAATTCAAAGGCAACTGAATCTAACTAATGAAACTACAGCTTTCTATAAAGACCTAACTTATTCACTCTAACTACTTGCAGGTCATATGAGTTAGATGCCAAATAGAATCCGCGCACGTGGCGACGGATATACAGTTTAAATTCTATTAATTCAATGAGATATGTTATGATATGGACATTTCCTCTAGACACGCCATGGAGAATGCTTGTACAACCATGCGTTGTCTGGCGGTAGCTCTGAAACTGTCTTCAAAAGTAAGTAGAACGGTTCACTTTCATCATTACAAATTAGTATGGACTCTCACCATGCGGCCCTCACTGGGAGTGAGAGCGCTGGATGTAAACGCTGTGGGTTCATATAAAACCAAGTAGTTTAGGCTCTGGAGCTTTAAAACATCACGCTCCTCACAATATGGACTGCTCAACTGCGTCTCTATGTCTCTCATCTGGCTGAGGACTATCGCCGTCCACCTCGTAAATGGATTGTCTACATGTGGCCTCTATCTAAGCTCTGCACGGGTTTAAATACTAAAGCTATGTCTCGACCTTCCGTCCAGATTCATACGTTTGATTGGTGCAGTCGCTTCAGCTCAGCCTGCAATATTAATTTATGCTTGTCATGGCCTTGCGCCAAAATCGAGGTCAATTTTACGGTCTAGACAAAATTTAAAATGCGAAACATTAACTACTAAAATCTTCAAACCCCGTGCTTTCTACTCTTATGCACGAATTTCCGAACGCCAACTAAGCGTCTAAATAAACTACCTTTACTCGCCCCTTATCTATGTTAATCAAAATCACGGGGTCGAGAACTGCTCTGTCATTCCTAACTATACATTTATTCTGTCTCGCCCCTCCTTCTCTCCATCCATCAGAAAAAAGGTGTTTCAAAACAAACTGTTCACGAGAACAGCTCAAGGACAAATTACGCTGGTTATAATCAACAAGATCGTAAAAATTAACTCACTGACGTCGTGACCTAGAACGGCAGAACGTACGGCCTTCATGGATGGCCCCTTAGTGGGCTGAAACTGTGTAACTCGCAATTGGATTTCTGAAGAGGAGGATTAGGGCACAATTTAATTGCCCAGTCCTTTAATGTGGTAGCTGTCTATTTTTTATCTTATTTTAAAGAGAAAAAGGGGGCTGAGATAGGATTTTCGGGGCCGTTATTACTGAAACCCTCCCGCCGGCAAGGACAGATTGAATAAGAGAGCGGGTAATCATATGTTAGGTTTGAAAGACGAGCTGACTGGAAGCGATTCAGATCAAGTAGGTTCTGTGGAATACTTCAGCGGTAAAAAATGCGCATAAAGCGAAAGTCATCGCGGAATCATGTTTACAGGTAAACATTTCTAAGTTTGTGTTGAATTGTGTGCAATAAGCAGTACAGATTTTGTGATAAAAGAAAGGAGATGCGCGCACATGCAAGACACGGGCACATTGCTACAGAGTCGACAGGACCATGAAACGACGCGCCTGTAACAAGACAGCAAGTTGCATGTGCGCACCTACGGTAAAAAGGTGAACCTGTGTAAAATGTTTTCAGGAATGGCAGCTGTGAGTGACATGCAAGTCTATTAAGATACATTATTCAAGAGCACAATTTTACTTTGATTTATTTACACGACACGCGAAATATTTTCGTTTCTGGTGCATAGTTGTCTTGTTCCCGGTGTTCACCTCTGTAACAGTCAAAGTGTGTCGCATGGCAACTGTATGTAGGAGATCTGTGTGTTCCATTCCTTTCTGACTGAACTCGATCCAGAAGCATGCTGGTATAATTGGATAAATTGTACGGTCGCGTCATCTTAATGTCACAGTAACCTCTGGAAATACTGTTGTCTTTTTCGACATGGGCTCACTTTGATTTTTGTTTGTTTGTTTTTTTTTAACTATGCCACCGAATAGCGTTGCAGTTTCTGTTAATTTCTCTCCCTCCCCCCCGCCCCCCACACACACAGCTTTCCCACCAACTTTTCAGTGTACACAAGGCATTTGAATCGTTTCTTGTTGATTATCTGTCAGACACCCTGTTCTTTATCTCCGTTTGTCTATATTTGTTGTTCTCTGCATGCCACCCAATCTGTGTGTCTGTCGGCCTGGCTGTAAGAGGGTTCGTATAATAGAAGTTGTTCGCTGTTTCACTGTCAGTTGGTGGTTGGTGGACATTCTGTCCTTTTGTCCTATCAGGCTCTTATAAACGGCCTTTCTTCCTGCCTCATCCTAGCATAGTTGGACCGTTGTCGTATCGATAAGCTTTCTGCAAACGCATACCGCCAAGTCTGATCGATATGGGAAAGTTACCATACATTCGCTGTAACCCAAGATTTACACCAGAGCTGAATTGTTTATTGTTCTCCGCCGTATTGTAATTTCAATTATCCATCACATGAACTCCTTTTTTTATGTAAAAAAAAAAACATCGGTTCAGGCAGAAAGTTTTTAATGAGGAAATTATGCAAAAAAGATGCACATTTCTTTTGAACTCTTGAAACAGTGACTCTTAGCCGCCATGGAGGAATTTCAAGTTAAGGGGAGAAAGTTCCTATGGGAAGAAGTGAGGAGGAATTCTGGGGAAGGATATACTCAGTACATGTATCAGATGAAATACTAAACATGAAAGAAGTATTTCTTTCTTTTTGTGTGAAATTAAGTTTCACAATTGTTTATGTAATTACCTTTTCTTCAAGGCTGTTGGGTGAAAAATTACTGTTCGTCCAAATGGGGGATGAGTTGAGGAAACCTGGGATCGCAATGAGAGTACCTAGCAGCGTGTCTCAGGTTTCTGAGAACTACTTTGTTAAAGAGTTGAGAGCTTTTCCTGTTGACTCAACTATTCTTTTGCGAAACTGCATGGCGAGTGGCAGAAAAATAGGTCTTACGTGAACTTTTCACGTCACATATTATTTTTTAAAAATCATAAATCTGACTTGAGACAGTTATCTTTCCCCCTCCCCACCAACCAGCATTCTCACTAAGCTGAGTTCCCCGCAAGTGGACGCACATGCGTTTTGCTACCATTGCACACAGAAAATGAATGTGTGCACTAAAGCTTAGTTACCTAAATTATGTAGTAACCAGTGATAATAAAAATCTTTACACGAGGCTTTGCTACGTACAGCTTCTTCTTTTTGCCACGTTCTGACTTTGCTCCAAGCCTTGCTGCGACTCTTTTTTTGTTTGTTTTTGTTGCGATATTTTGTCCACATCGCAGACTGCATCCATGCGTGGGTTATATTAAACCTTGACCATTTGCACAAGCATTCAGTGGACATATACTTTTGCTCGGGGAAAAACAAAATGCAAAACAGATGATCTTTGCCCTCACCGACAGCTAAACATTAGACGGAACATCACCACCAACCTATTAGTTATCTGACCTTTTACCTTTCCCTTTTCGGTATTAGCGTTTTTTTGTTTGTTTTTCGTTGTTTTTTTTATATTTCAATAAACTTGAATCGTTTAATCGTACATGAAGTAGTTGATAGTACATATCGAGATATGTTGAAGTGATTCAGACAAGTGAGCCTCAGCGATTAAGTAAGTGTTTGGTGACAAATCGAAAAAGAGTTATCACATTGGTGTCACACCAGTGCTTTTCGGAGCCCGGCGGGCCATATCGCTTACCTTGGGGTCCCAAGCCACATTGCTTACCTTGTGGTATCAGGCCTTATCCCTTGTCTTGCGGTCCCAGGCCTCTTCGCTTGTTTTGCGGGCCCAGGCCTCATCGCTTGTCTTGCGGGCACAGGCCTCATCGCTTGCCTTGCGGGCACAGGCCTCATCGCTTGTCTTGCGGGCCCAGGCCTCATCGCTTGCCTTGCGGTCCCAGGCCTCATCGCTTGCCTTGCGGGCCCAGGCCTCATCGCTTGCCTTGCGGCCCCAGGCCTCATCGCTTGTCTTGCGGCCCCAGGCCTCATCGCTTGTCTTGCGGCCCCAGGCCTCATCGCTTGTCTTGCGGTCCCAGGCCTCATCGCTTGCCTTGCGGCCCTAGTCCTCATCGCTTGTCTTGCGGTGCCAGGCCCCATCGCTTGTCTTGCGGTCCCAGGCCTCATCGCTTGTCTTGCGGTCCCAAGCCTCATCGCTTGCCTTGCGGTCCCAGGCCTCATCGCTTGCTCGGCGGTCCCAAGCCTTATCGCTCGTCTTGCGGTCCCAGGCCTCATCGCTTGTCTTGCGGTCCCAGTCCTCATCGCTTGCCTTGCGGTCCCAAGCCTTATCGCTTGTCCTGCGGTCCCAGTCCTTATCGCTTGTCTTGCGGTCCCAGGCCTCATCGCTTGATCGGCGGTCCCAAGCCTTATCGCTTGCCTTGCGGTCCCAGGCCTCATCGCTTGCTCGGCGGTCCCAAGCCTTATCGCTCGTCTTGCGGTCCCAGTCCTCATCGCTTGCCTTGCGGTCCCAAGCCTTATCGCTTGTCCTGCGGTCCCAGTCCTTATCGCTTGTCCTGCGGTCCCAGTCCTCATCGCTTGTCTTGCGGTCCCAAGCCTTATCGCTAGTCCTGCGGTCCCAGGCCTCATCGCTTGTCTTGCGGGCCCAGGCCTCATCGCTTGTCTTGCGGTCCCAGTCCTTATCGCTTGTCCTGCGGTCCCAGTCCTCATCGCTTGTCCTGCGGTCCCAGGCCTTATCGCTTGTCCTGCGGTCCCAGGCCTCATCGCTTGTCTTGCGGTCCCAGTCCTCATCGCTTGTCTTGCGGTCCCAGGCCTCATCGCTTGTCTTGCGGTCCCAGGCCTCATCGCTTGTCTTGCGGTCCCAGGCCTCATCGCTTGCCTTGCGGTCCCAGTCCTCATCGCTTGTCTTGCGGGCCCAGTCGTCATCGCTTGTCTTGCGGTCCCAAGCCTTATCGCTTGTCCTGCGGTCCCAGGCCTCATCGCTTGTCTTGCGGTCCCAGTCCTCATCGCTTGTCCTGCGGTCCCAGGCCTCATCGCTTGTCTTGCGGTCCCAGTCCTCATCGCTTGTCTTGCGGTCCCAGGCCTCATCGCTTGTCTTGCGGTCCCAGGCCTCATCGCTTGTCTTGCGGTCCCAAGCCTCATTGCTTTCCTTGCCATCTCTTGTTTCCCCATTTCCCTCTCTCTTTCTCTCTCACTTCCTCCCTCCACTCTCCATTTGAATAGTATTTTTTTTTTTCAACAGTATACTTTCATAGTCGTAATTATTGCTATAATTTATAGAACTAAGTTTCTTTGTTAATTGCACTCAAATGAAAAAAAATCCTTATTTCAATGAATCATAAAACTTCTCTTAATATGTACATGAATATATTACACACATACACACACACGCACGCACGCACGCACGCACACACACACACACAGTCTTGAAAGTACATAAGTACATTCTTTACCAGATTTGAGTTAATTCTTTGACTGAAATCCCTCCCCATGGCTAAACCCCCCCCCCCCCTCTTTGGATTTGAACTTCCTCCTTTGGGGGCAAAGTGCCTGCCGTTTGAGAATGACTGTGCAACATGATTAGTCAGTCTCAAGCTCGCAGGAGGTCGATTTAGAATGCACCAGTCCTGTTATCTAAGACAGTGTTTTGTCAAGACCCAGATCTCTTGTAATAGGAATGTTAGGAAGTTATTGATATATTGTGATATATGTATTGGAAAAAAAACAAACAAAAAAAAACAACACAAAAAAACAAACAAACAAAGAAAACTATAGAATATCTGTAATGTTGGTGCCAGCAGGGCTGGGGGCAATGTTAAAATGTGGTTATTTATTACAAAGTCTCCGTGTCAGAAACAAATAGTCAAGAAAAGTTACAGGAAATCGCAAAAGAAAGAATGTATGAAACCGTGCTCAATGTGAAATGCAGTTTTTATAGGCTGTTGTTATACGTATGTACACACCCAAAGCGTTTTGTCTAGGTGCGCATACGTATGCGTACTATCGCTAACATCGTCATTATCCTCACCCTAAATCTTATCGAATCCCTAACCCTACCCCCTAACCTTTCAACCAGAAAACAGGAGGAAAAACAAAAAGGAAATTTGAAGGAGTAGTTAGTCATACTTAATTAAGGCTAGTGTTAGGAGCATTTCAGGAGGAGTTCTCTAACCCTGGAGTCACAAAAGGCGTAAAAATGCGTACCCCTAGCGCAAAAAGCGTGGGGGGGGGGGGCGGGGGCGTACGTACTTGTAATAACAATAACATTGTTTGTTTTTATTGGCCTAGAGGACAAGAATTTGGATATTGCCGTGAAGCCACAGAGTGTTCTGGTAATCTTCATATTTATTATCTAAATCTGGGTGCATTATTTTGAAGGTGGTACAGTTTGACATACCGGTGTGACCTCACGTGTAGCACAACGGGATATTAATTGTTGTGAAACAAACGAATATGTGGATCTGGCCCTGTCGTGTGTTCATTTCTCTGCCGCCTCTTGTTCACTGCCTTGGATTATCATGCATTCATTTTGAAAATAATTGAAATGAGTGAACGTCAAGATTTTAGTAATTCATTTTTTATTTTTTTTATTGACAAAGAAACGGGACTGGTCATATGACAAGTTAATAGCCGCCCTCCATAACGGACATAAGCTTGGTGATAGGAGGACTGTCATTTTGGATATAGGGAGGGACAGCAGACATGACGTGAAATAATGTTGGTGTTTTGTTTTTTTTCAAAAGTGAAATAAAAGAAATGGCTGTCAGAGTTTAGGATAAAGGCCAGTCTGGTAAAGTGCAAGACAGTGGGGGGACATCATGTAATATTATACTAATATACCTAGAGTTCATGATAAGTTGTGTAAAGGTTGTTAGTGTGTTTTTATGTTCCTCATTCTACACAGATGATAACTAACTGATAGTTTCAGTTTCCCTTTACACTACATGGATATAATGTGCCCCTTGGGGTATCCCCTATTGTCGTCCTTTGGTTGGCAGGTCAGAATATTCTGTATACATTGTAAACTGGATTACCTAGTCCTATCTCTTTTGCAGTGGCACAACATCTCCCCTTATAGCAGATGGAGTACAATCTCTGCATTTTGTGGCATTATGAAGAGCCAGTCCAGGAGGATTTCAGCTCCATATAGGCGTGAAATTCGCTTGCGTTGCAGTTCTTGGGCTCGATGGGATAGGAATATTTAATATATTTAAGTTATGCCGGCATTTCGAGCATCAATTCACTGCACTTTAACCTCTCACATGATTATCTATCCACCGGAACTTAGGTAAAATAAGTGGCTATTTAACCCTCTCTGGTATGGTGCCGTGTTGCGGGAAAATTACTTGTGTGCGCCAGTGTTGGCCAGATTTTTACCATTTTTTGTAGAAACTGAAGCGTGCTTGATCGTTCTATGTGGATTACAAGGTATGGACGACTATTACTGTATTAGCTTCTTTTGGCCATGACAAAAAAGAAATTGAAGGAACAATAAAGTGCGGTGCAACGTAAGACGTTTGTTTTTGGGTCCCCTGTCAAATTTTGTTTTTTGGAAAAAAAAATCAAACGGTCTTTTTCCGCCCCACGGCAGCATGACGGACCTCTACCTAGTGAAAAAGGCGAGATTTTATCGCCAGGTTGGAAACCGCTGCGTGACCCCGGAACGGCTGATCTAGAAACAGTTTTCAGTGCGATCTAGACAAACAGGATTCACCGCTGATGTTAACAGTATTCATTTAGACATCAGTGGTTGCCTTGATTGTAAGACTGGTGTTTGAGTCACTCTTGGCATTAGTTTGTATGTGTTTCCTTGGAGCTCAATTGGGATTAGAGACGGTTGATAGACTTATGTTGCCTATGTCGTTGTAAACGCAGGAATCCGCCAAAAACAGAATCAACGGTACAGCCGACTGTTTCTTAAACATTTTTATCTGTGAATTACTTGAACACATTATCTCCATGACACGAAGAGAAACCCTTCTGCTGAACGACAGTGAAAATAAACTAAAGTCTTATGACTCTGTTTATATCAGTATTATTAACGGAAGCTTTCCTTTTGAATGCCCGTTTTTATATCAGACTGCCGGCCTTTTCTATAGTAGGTCAGGATAAAAGTATATTTAGAGGCCATCTGTAAATGGGTATACTCTTGGGGGCGGGGAAGGCGGTAAGCTTTTCAATTTTGTATAAAATTAAAACCGTTTTTTTTTTCTTCAGCAAATAGATGAAATTATTAGAGTACATGAAAACATATCCCTAATGAAACGGTCAAAACTTGCATGCAAAATGCCATTTAAAATGTACAGATGTCAGGGTCGTATCACGGGCATTCAATATTTTAATGGCCGTATTCTTGTACGAGGGGGAGGGCCGAGGAGTAGCCAAAATAGAGCGTTCATACTTTCTGGGATGACCGTTTACAGTGTGGTGAAGTGTCTGTCAGAAAAGGCTCCGAGTACTGAATTTGGCGTAAAGGGGACGGTATGGTAAATTCAGTCATTTAGAACAACTTTTTCCCGCAAAAGAAAATGACAGGATGAAAAAAATTAGCCATTTGATTGAAAATGTTCATAAGACGAACATCCTGTTAACATGTTCATCTTTTATTCTACGAAACAGTTGTCAGTCATTTCAACATCAACCTTGACAGATTCAAGTGCCCCAGATGTTAGAAAATCAGCTTCATGATAGAAACTTTGTGCACGATGTCTCGGCTGCCTTTTCAGACGGGGCATTTATCATCTTAGCTTTTTCACACGCTAATTAGTTTTCTTAGCTGTGTTCTCATGTTTGTAGCTTCGAATATCTATTTTCCTTGAGAAAACTATAAACAAAAGCAGGTGCCTGTCTTCTGTCTAAATATCTATCTTTCTATCTGCCAGTTGTACATCGGGTCGCCTGTATTCATCTATCTGTCTGTCTGTTACCGTGTCTTTCTCTGTACCAGGAGGACCTGTCGTTGCCTGGTTATTGTATTATTACGACTGTATTCAAATAATCTTCAGTACAATCTGTTGCGGGATTGTGAAGAGATCATGTCTAACTTGTCCTCGTGGCCAAAACTCGTAGATCATGATGTAAACAGCGATGACAGTCCGTGTTGACGACACAGCTAATGCCGAGCCATGTATAACGTTAAGTAGTACAATACATTGTATTGCATTGGTATTCAGCAGACAGCAACTTGTTCGGGGTGTCAGTGTCGAGAGGCTCTGATTATAAATAAATATGTAGTGTCTTCTTCGGCAAGCTATCGTATCGACTGGAAGGCCCTCTTGATATCTAGGTCACCTACAAAACTATGTGGGACGCCGGGCTATAGCCCCATAGCCTCGCCTCGGGCCTTTACAAGTCAGGCCTTAAATGATTTGAAGTCCTGTGGGTCGTCGAGTCGGGTTTGCTGAAGTATGTGATTAGACCAGGCACGAAAAACTAAAGGGACAGTCGGGCCGTTCGCTTCTTGCTTGGTGGGCGCAGCAGCGGTAGAGGGGGCAAAGTTGCGCATTTTTTAAGGTGTGTAGTAGTGACCGTGTTTCCTTGGCCAGCGATGTTTGTGGTAGTTTGTTTTTGTAGCATCTGTGACTTCTCTCGAAAAGATTCTTCATAACGAATTTCATATCAGTGGTTTTGTTTGTTGATACTACTTGTGTGTGTCATAAGTGTTTGTAAATATAGGAATTTTGCCGCTGGAGATAGCGATTTAACCACAGCTTCCTTCTTTGGCTATGGTATATTCAATGACAGGTTCGGTTTTGTTGTCGTTCGGGGAATGAATTGGGATTAACGTGTTCGCTTTTTTCGCATTGTGAGTGGATTAAGAGATTTGTGTGATCGTCAATCGATCTAGCAAGGAGGATTACTTGGGGTTGATTTGTGTTGATTCATCAGAAAGCTTTGTCGCGGTTTACACACAATACGGTGGTTGAAACAACAGTCGTCGAGGAAGAGAAAACTCATTGAGGTATAAAATTATTGTTCAGTTTATTGTTATTTTGTTCATGTTTCCTCGTCTATTTGCCCCCCCCCCTCCCCCGTCTGCAGTACTGTGGTCTTATGACTTATGGAAAAGAAACGTATAAGCCAAGAACAGACTTTTAGAAGAGACGTAAAAGAAAGACGTTTGATGTTGCTCTGCGTTGTTGTTGTTGTTTTTTTTTTTTTTCAATTTGTAACGCCTGAAAGAAACGAGATCTATTAACCCTTCAAAATTATAACCCAAATAGAAAGATGTAGGCTAACATCTTTTTGTGTATAACATGATGTTAAAAAGCTGATTGTCTTGGCCTAGATTGGGATATACAGCCTTTTTTGCTCAATACAGTAGAGAGTTGGTCTTTTTCACGCCTATGTTTTTGTAACAGCGTTGACAACTTTATTTATATTACCCGAGAGCCAGTGGTAATTTGTTTCGTATGTCCCTAAGACAGACCAGTTAGATCTGACACTGTCTGCATTGTGTGTGGATTTGGGGGCTTCAGAAGGAGAAATTTATATTAGAACAGGCATATTATTATGTTAATGTAGTGGTAAGTCCATGTAGGTGTATGTATGGTGGATTTCTCGAGACAGGGACCTCTTTGGGGCCATCCATAAAGTATGCAATCTCGGGGGGAGGGGAGCAGCCTCAGTGTATGGAATTACAGAAAGCTTTCCATTTGCGGTAATGAATTCAGGAGTTTCGTTTTATTTACGTTTTTCACCATCAGCAATAAAAACAAACAGTTCAAGAATTACATAAAAACCAAAACATAGACTAGGTATTTAGTGATGCAATCAAAATGTCCATGCTAAATGTCACTTTGTTTTTAAAAACCAAGGCCGTATCATGGACATTCATCGTTCTAATGGCTGTGCGTTCATACATGGGAGAAAGGAGGAGGGGGGTGGGTGTGAAGGATAGCTTGTAGAAAGTGCATAGAGAGGGGAGGGGTGGTCAAAATGGCCAAACTTGAGCGTGCGTACTTTATGGATGGTCCTGAGGTCATGGCCCCTGTGCATTTGGCCATGACGCTGTTGCTGTCGTTGTTAATTTGTGTGTCATTTTCTGTCAGTGCTGTCTTTAACTTGCCACATCGGTCCATTAAGTTGCGTACAGACGTTCCAGTCTAGCCAGGTCATAAAAGTCTGACCAATGTTCAGGGCGTTTCAGATTCATTCTGGCGCATCGTTCTTTACGTGCATTCAGGGCCAGTCTTAGGATCGATTAGGAGCTGTGCGGTCTTGTGATTATAATCGTTGCTGTTCTTTGTAAAACCTGCAATATGGTGTTTGGTGTATGTTGCAATTAATAGGTTGTTGTGTGTATTTGACAAGACGAAATTACGCTAGTGCAGGTCTCCCTGTGGCGCGGGCCCAGTTGAGAGAAATTGATTCAACTGGCTTAAAGCCTGCCCTGCTTATATTCCTAGCCCGAATATATACATGTAATGATTGTTACATAAAATGTTGTATATTATGGTTCATTTCGTTACCACGCCTTTGACAAGCTGCATTATTTATAGGAACATTAAAGGTACCTGACTGCTAAACGATCACCTTCGGGCGCTATCACCCCTGATTATAATGCTGGAGACTTCGAGACAAAATTTGCATTTGAAAAAAAAAAAGCACAAAAAACGGAAAAGCCTGCAGTTCTCGAAAGATAACGTTATCGGGTTTAACTTGAGAACTGAAACGGATTGTATCATATTCAGTCTATGAGGTGAAGTTACACAAGTATCACTTATTTAAATAGGAACACTCTAGCCCGATAAGTTCAGCCTGTAGAAGAAGCCCATAACAATTTCCGGGGAATTCGGAAGACTGGAAAATAGGGGCCATCCATAAAGTACATACGGTCGTGCTTTTGGGGGGGGGGGGGGGATACATGCTTGAAAGGCATACAAGAAGGAAGGAGTGTCCATTGAACGTGCATATGTTTTTCAGTCATGGTAATGGCTCGAAAGTTAGTAAAGTTGTTGAATAATATAAAAATCATGTTCCAAGTGAGTCAAATAGTCTATGCAAAATGCCACTTAAATAATTATTGTTCCAACATCAATCAAGGTCTTGTAGTGAGAATGGTCGTTCGCAGGTACAAAGGAGAGGGCTGAGGCCAAATTTGTGGAATGCGTTCAAGGGGAAGGGATGGGGTCAAACATAGCCGAGAGCTGGCATGCATACTATATGGATGGCACTAAAGATTGATTTTCATTGAACGAAAATATTATGTTATCAGGTCTGTGAGCATTTAGACCCCCCCCCCCCCCCCAATTCCTGTTTGATTTCACATTTTAAACTGCTGTCATTGCCGCAGCGAAGATGGGAGGTCTCTGAAACTGAAGTACGGACTGGGCTGAGCATAATTAATTCTGGTTTTAGAGACATGTGGGCTGTCCCGTTTTTTATTTTATTTTTTTAAAATAAAATTTGGGATTTCACCGTATATATCAAAAGTAGGCTCTGTTCTGCCTTTGTGAGAAGTTTGATTTCTAGTCCATAGTTGCAAGCATGAGTACATCCATCGGGGAATAAAGGAGATCAGGGTATTTGAGGGGGGGGGGGGGCAAAAGCTCGAAACTGTTTTCCCACGGGACAGCCCAATTGTATTTAAAAGCAATCAGTTATCGTTCATTCACTTAAGAAAATTCGTCAGTTTGTCTTAACTTTCCTGTAGTTTGAGGTAACTGATGAGTGATGACTCTCCAGCTGACGATCACTCGTAGTCGTACTGATTGATTAACGGGGACAGTTCAGTCCAACGTAACTAACTCTGGCGAGTGGCCGTCCTTGGGATTCCCAAGATACTATTATTCCTACGTCGGGTACACATTACCTAAGAAACCAGCCCGCCCGTGCCCAGCACAGAGACCTTGCGGTTTTTTTTTTTTCTTCTTGTTCCTTGTTTCCCTTCGTATTCACTACGGACACTCCGTAAAAGGGTGGCGCTTTTACATAAAGTTGTATCAGATATCTGGATACAACAATTACATTCACCAAGTCTTGGTGCTGTCCGTTCCCCCTGCTGCATTCTCCTGAACTTTGCAGCTTTATATCCCCAGAACGAACCCTCGCCCCCCCCCCTTTTTTTTTGTGTGTGTATTACTTTATTCTGTTTCGCCGCTGATATATTTCTTGAGTATGTATGTTTAGGGCGTTCTAATGCCGTCGAGCGATCAAACTGTTCTTATTTATGGTCTTGAAAGGAATTGGGAGTGGCTGTGTAGCTGACTGTATTACCAGAGACTTCTTGGAATCCCACACACTCGGCTTGCCATTTTGGTTTACACTGACAGCCGGTTCCCTTATAACTTTCTGGTAAAAGGAAGTATGGCAAAAAGAAAGCGAGGATAGATGATTTAAAATTTAACAGTAACAACAATGAAAGGAAATTGAATGTACACCCCTAACCTCCTCCTCCTCCCCCCCCCCCTCCTTCCTTTTCCTCTTTTGAATGGTTTGCACATATCATTTTGCGGAAAATCTTGTTCAGTGAATGAACATGTTAGATTTCTGACTTGGCAGTCAGGTGACACATTTGAACGAATAAACATGTTTAGGTTTTCTGGAATAGTCGCTATACTTATTTGTGAATTATGATTTCAAGCAAGATACAGGCGTGCTATATCAGTTCCGTGGATTAACAGGTGTTAATTTGTGAACCATTTGGATTGAAACATAGAACTGAGTTTGACACCGAAGGGGACCACCCATAAGCCCCGGGCGTATACTAGCCGATTTTGATCAGCCGACTAGTTGGATTGTGACGTCATGACAGTGATTTTTAATGCGGCCATAAAGATGAGACCTCGTGCACCAGACCTACTTAAACTCGATATGGTGACGACACTATTCAGTGGTCGGCCTGTCACAATTGGCTAAGACCTTGATAATGCATTTTGCATGAACTAATATATTGTTTTCTTTCTTTAGAGGCATAATATTTATATATAATCAAAGAATTGAATTTCCTGAAGACAAATAAATAAAACCCAGTTTTTTTTTTAAATGGCGGAAAAACGTACTATTAAGTCTTATACGGTACCCTCCAGGATCTCTCCATGCCCCTCTACACTTTGTACGTTTTCCCAAGGAGCTTATTATTATAAGCTCCTTGCGTTTTCCCTATACTTGAGCCGCCGCATCCCCCCTCCCTCCTCCATCCCCATTCCCCTTGCGTAAATTTGTTTAATGGCCCCATATCAGATTTTCCAGCACGGAGATAGAATGACAGGATATTACAGCGTTTAACTTCAAACTGTCACCGTCCATGCCAGGGCTAACTGTATATGTCTAGGCAGGACAACGTAACCACCTGTCGGGACTTTCACGGAAACAGAAGTGTTTCAGAAAAAAAGGGGGGTGTGATGTTTCCACTTTCTCTCACTAACTTTCTTCTGACACCAGCCGTGATAGGCACGGCACAAACACACTAAGTAATCGTCTATCTCTCTTCTATAAGTTATAACAAACGATATCTGTATTGCTTATATATACAATAATTATTAATTCATTCAATAATAATAGGAACGTAGGTGATACAATCTCACGTGAATTTCGATGGAATGAAATCAATGCAAATCAGCACATGTTAATTAAAAGGCTTCGTAATATTCAATTTCTAGCACATTTTATAAACACATGGGTACAATCAGCATAAGGAAACCTCTCCTTTAGGGGTGTATGGCGCTATCTGGGCACTGGTTCTTCCTCTCTACTCTGGCTTGACTGCGCAGTTAGATCAACAGGTATCGGCAGGTACCAATAGGTCGGGAAGCCAAGAAGCCACGATGTCGTTAATCAAAGTACAAGAAGTTGAGAAGCCAAGAAGGTGTTGTTCTTCCTCCTCACTCAGCAACAGCTCAAATGCCGACAAGATACCAACGATACCACGCTCTGACAAAGGATGTTTGCGGGTTCCCTGACCTTCCCCACTCACAAGACTAGTACAAAGTTACAGTTGCAGTTGTGGTCTCCTCTTCGGCACGAAGCTGGTGAGTGCTCTCAGCGGTCTGAAGTTGGAAGGAGCGTTCGGGGATTTATACCCAGTCAGGTAGCGTCCCAAGACGCTCACCGAGTGTACATTAGTTATCCTAATAGCCACCCCCGTCGACTCCACGTCAAATACTATTGAAGCATCTCTACCCCCCAAGCAATTCCCAGGTGATCTGATCGTCAAGTACGGCGGTCAAGTAAACACTACCCTTTTCGGGTGTCAACGCTTTCCGTTGCATCCCTTACTTTCCCCCTCTGGCCTACAATAACTCTGTCTCCCCGCCGTCAACTATCTTCCCACGCTAGTTATACCTTGCCAATCTGTCACCCTGTTACAGGGGGGATCAAACACAGAAAACAGTTCGTGTCATTGTTTACAGTATGTTACAGATGTTTCACTGTTTTGTCACACCTGATCCCGAAGAATGTCACTTGTATGGTCCCCTCCTGTCATATCTCATTCCCACCCCATATCCGGGCATCTATCCTGCATCAGTTTCTGTCTCGTTGCCTTCCATACTGAAAGCTATCCGATATCGCCAGGGAGACGCCACGGTCAAGGTGTCAGATTTCTGGACCATTTGCCGAGAAAGACAGCTGTAGGACATGCACATTACAATGTAGTTCTGGTACGCATTCCTTCAACTGGAATTTCAGTTATTTTGGTTTGTATTAAGTTTGCTAGTTTCTAATGGAGATATCCGGCGTTGCCTTCCACCTCTTTCCGAAGTACATTCTATGTAGTCAAGTTTGCCCATATATCGTCCGTACACTCCGATTTTCCTTTCTTGTAGGGAAATCGCAGCAAATTGAACGTGTGCCAGATAAGAGTTTTCCATGTGCATCAGCGCCTTTAAGACAGTGGACCACGAGGAAACACGATTACTGGAAAATACATGTTTATCTAAAAAACATTGACAAAACATGGGGCTGCAAAACGTTCAAAGGATCACCTTGAGTCTGAAAGTAAAGTGTGTTGAAACGTGCAAGTGAATCGGCGCAGAAAAGAGACCTTCATGCGTGACAACGTGTGAGGTTGGCGTTTTTAATATATCAGAATGTTCATTGTTATTGTTTGCTCTTGCGATTGTGTTACCCGGTTCAGTTAATGCAATGATGTGCTCGTATTGGCTATTCTTGTTGTGAAATTCGCTACTACACATTCCGTTTTGTTTGCCATTCTTCTATTTTTAATGAATAACATTGTTTTCTTATTGTCACTCCAGTATTGCTTGATTTTATTTCTACGTTTTAAAGAAATTGAGCCACATTTTTACAAAAATTGAGACTAAGCCATAATAATTATGGCATAACAAGGCGTATTATATCATTCCCATAAAAAGTGTTGAAGTATTTCACCTCTGAGAATAGATTTTAAAGATCTGACTTTCTGTATAAGTAAATTACAACACCTAACCGGCGATGTACTCAAAACCTGCTGATATAGAAGTAAAGAAAGCAGTACCGGGCGGACTTTGTGACAGGAATTGCTGTTGATTATGAAGTGGAGTGGGTAGAATTTCCCCACTGAGGTCGACATGGAGATACCATTTAGCCCCACCCACCTCACCAAATTTAAATCTGAAGAAAACAAAGGAGGGCAAGATGAATGTGTGTGTGGGGTGGGGGGAGGGCGAAAATAAAAACCAGCGACATTGAATTACTTGTAAGGGGAGCGTGATGTTCACATATCAGCGTCAACAACATACTTTCTATGTGGGGTGACTCATATGAAAATGTGGGCATGTACTCTGTAGTCGTTTTTGATTCAGCTCCGGTTTAATGTTACCGGGTCTCAACAGATCAGACGCATTGTTTACCGTGCGCCGGCGGAGTTGCTTCTAGTTGTTTGGAGCGTATTAATATAAGTATTATTGTAGTCTGTTCGTTAGAAGTGTGACATTGTACTTACGTCAACTTCAGTTAAGCGGGAAAGTAAAAGAAAAGGTGAGTTTTTACTGTAATTATTAATTTTCATAGAGGGTAACATCAGCAACACATACATGATACACATATCTTACATATTATTACATGCACTTGTCACAGCTGAGTAACAGACATGACATGGCACAGATCTAACCAGAATGCGTTGTTGCGGCGATTGGCAGATGGTAATAAATGTCGCCAAATAGAGGTGCTACGTGTAGGACACTGTCAACCATTCAATTATCGGATTTGTTCGCCCGTTGTTTTTCCCTTGTTTGTTCGCACAGATCTACTTCAGTTGTATCAGTAGTACAATTGTTAGAAATATGTTGTTTATGCTTTTCATTTCGTATTGAACTCTGTATTGAACTATGTCATTTGCTGATTTTGATACATGGTTTGTGTCCTTTTTCCGGACGGGTATCAGCGGTTTTACTGAAGGAATAATTACGACACATAGTTGGGAATTGTCCACGGCGGGACTGACCTCAACCCGGTTGAGATTTTATTTCGTCCTCAGCTAGTGCATATCCATGGATCGTCATGTATTCATAAACAACTTGATATATACAAAACGTTCACAGTCAAGGTTCAGATTGTCTAGTGCTTTTGGTCCATTTTCAGCCCTTTGAAGATTTTCCAGCTCCCATCTGTGCTGTAGTTTCAGAGAGCTACAAAGTTACCCTTGGATGATAAATGACTTCGTAGAGAAAGAGATATGTTTGATTTCCACTATGAAAAAAAAAGAAGTGATATTCAATCATGTTTATCCTTTTTTCTTTCTCGTCTTTTCCAGAGAGGATATGAGGCGGGACGATGACGACAGATATAGGAGAGGGGTGAGAAATGGAGGCCCTTCCTTCGACAGGTTTAACACAGATTATCTAGGTAAGATAACACACATCTCCCCCTCCCCCTCCCCCCCCCCCCTTTTTAAAATTTTTTTTTTTATTACACTGTTACAGTTTTTATATATCAGACGTGACGATAGATAACAACTGTGTTCTTATTGTAAACCTTGGACTGATTCAACACAGATTGTTTGAGCAAGAGAACGCAGATCCCGTTTTTATGTTTTATTATATTGTATAGATAGACTGCAGTTATAAATGTGACAGATAACAACTGAGAACTTATGTAAACTTTGGTCTGTTGCTGCGATAAATCCCAACATATTACACTGTATCCCGGGTCTCAAGCAAGGGATTTGCATGGGCGGTGGGAAGGGAAGTCACATAGTTTCAATCCCAACTGAAGCAAAGGATGATCTGTTCAAGTATCAGTCAAATCCTGTCGCACGTTTCTGTCTTGTTCAATACACTGCGGGGCAGAAAACAAACGTTCCGTATGAATGGTTTAGCATCTGTGTAAAGCTCATGGCTTGGCAGTTGGCATACATATGTATGTATCCGATAGCTTTTGATCAAGGGTAAATTTCGCCTACCCAGGGGGTCAAGGTACTGACTCTTTAGTGGTTCCTAAATAAGTAAAATAACATTGTCATGTGCTATTAACAACGTTATTCTCATGGTTGAACTTGAAATTACGGTGTTAAAAACAGTATTTTGAAATATCCCCTTTGCCCGTTGTTTTATTACAGTAGAAATGTAAATTTTCAAATTACCGAACAAATCAGGGTGAGGGTAAATTTTCTCTCTATAAGTTTGCCAGAAGTACCTAAATGGGACGCAGAGGACTGGAAACTCCTGATTTATAATATGTCCACTCGCAGTTTTTCTTTGGCTCGTCATCTGTCATTTCTCAAGACGCGACTCTTCTTTCAGTGCCGGAAAAGGAGTAGAATGAAAAGGTTATTCGTGAACATGCCCGGTTTGACACATATAAAAGTAATGTCAGGTTATTAAATGTAAGGCAGGCCATTTCCCAGTGACTTATTTTAAGACACCATACTACGTAGACCACAATTTATAAATATCCCAGACCTCGCATTTAGGGAGGGGAGCATTATTTCAGCGTGCACAGAGCAGGATACTGAGCTACAATGGAAGGCCATTAATTTTACGCGCTGTATAACGTCAGCAACATTGTAAATTACAGGATCCGATAGCAGATAAAGTTTGAGTGTCTGGGTAGAAACACCCACGAAAATGACGACAATTAAATTTTGATCTTTCCACTATTCCCAACTTCCCAGTAGTTCTGTCCTCTACCAAAAATGGCCGTATCAGTGAACTAAATCAAATTCAGTATTTAGCCTCATTTTATAGAATGAAATGTGCTCGAGATTCATCTGTGTGCATTACACTTTTGGTGCGATCAAGCGTTTTCTTTGGTCATCATAAAAATAGGACATTGAACGAAGAATAACGCGGGGTTTTTGTGTGTGTGTGTGTGTGTGTGTGGGGGGGGGGGGTGCTCTGGAAGTGTTTTTTTAGCGGGTCCTGTAAAATTGTTTTCGCGCGTACAGTGTTTGTCCATACCGCGGCAGATTTCTTCATCCCGTATTCAAACAATGGAAACATCGCCAAGACCCGACCAGCTGTTGTCTTGTTGCTCGGTTCACCAGCATTGTGTGTACACAAAACATAAACAGCTTAACCCGTTGTGATGCCATGGATTTTCTTACGTCTCTTTCGATGATTGGGATAATGTAGCGTCTTGGGGCTGGCTGACTACTGTGAAGTATTTGCGAAAAGTCCTCTTTACAAGAGGTGCACTTTAAAATAAATCGACACCTGTGCATATAGGAGTTGATGAGTCGATACTGAAAACAGCAGAGAGCGAGCGAGCGAGAAAGAGAGAGAGAGAGAGAGAGAGAGAGAGAGAGAGAGAGAGACGGAGAGAGATGGATATTGTTATGTTAGTATTGAACGATTGAGACACCTTGAGAAGTACGGATGGTCAATGGTATTTTGAAATACATTAGTGTTGGATGGTAGATATCTATTTTTGACCGAGAAGCATCTCGGGCCACGCGCCAAACATTGGCGGTATTGACAAGCCAACTTTCAAGAAGTTTAACGTAATCGAAATTATCATCTCCTTATTTTTCCAAACTCGAGAGTATTGTGTAATGTGTGTGGTATTGCGGGCTGTGTCGCTGTGTGTTTTATGACCAGCGGAAAGAGTTTCGAATGCCCAGACCACTTTGAACTCTTACAGTTCGTTACAAACTGCCCGAGTATTTCCTTTTTTGTCTCAAAAATGTTTTCTTTTTATCTCAATACTTTTTTTGTTTTCAAATTGAAAGGGTAAAGGATAGGGTGGGGATAATATTAGGTTTAGAAAGATCTGCAAAATGGTACGGGTGGCCCCAGTCATAAAGTCATTCATTCATTGAGCTCACATTGGTCCGCCCATCCTACAATAATCTGACCCGAAGCACTGGACCAATAACTGTCTAATGTAAAACATGCTCTGGGTCTCTACCGTACGGTGGGGGCAGTGTCCGCGTCGTCGGTTTCGCTGGGCCACTGACAGCCAGTTTATTAAATGGCAAAGTAACGAGCCTAAGTTGAATAGGTTCCGTATGACTTGGGCAAACACAGGGAAAGTGAGAGAGGCCAAGGTCTCCGTCAGGTCCATTGAGGAAACCCACAGATGTACAGCAACAACGAGCAAACCATGACGTACGTTTTGTCTTCATTGCACCATTCGCTGTTCCCCAGTTTTCCCAGTTTGACCTGGTCTAGGGGTCAGTGCCATAAGGCTGACATTAGATCTGCTTGTTCAAACTGATCTACTTCGTCTTCATACTCAAGTAAGACTAACATGGTTAGACATTGTACTGGTCTCGGTGGTATTTAAATATTTGTGCAACAAGAAGGTGGGGGTAGATTTGAATGACCAGGATTGAACTTGCTGGCCCTAATCTAGTGCACATGTATTCAAGTCAGAAAGAAGGACCTCTCCATGAGTTTGTTGCAGTTTGCAATTCTCGCCCCCCCCCCCCTTTTTTTTTTCCCGGGAGACGGGGTTCACAGAGTGGATGAATGGTGAGGCGAATTGATTTTGTTCTTTCTGGCAAGGCGGTTAGTGCCGTGGCAGAGGTTGCGGGTTCAATCCATGCCCGTTCACATGTCTTCTATTTCGTTCACTCCCGCTTTTGTGAGCACTAACGAGTCATACACTTTTAACCGCATTTCCCTATTGAGAAAGGAGATTAGGAGTTTGGAAGGGGGGGGGGGGTACTTTGGTCAGTTTCTTGTTGTCGTGGTTGTTTGGTTCACTATGTAAAGTTTTTCAGGCTGTTTATGGTGATGCCATGAATAACGCATGATGGTAGAAATGATACTGCAGGAAGCTAGGTATTGCATCCCTGAATGGTCTACGTCAGGGGTCACCAAACTACGGCCCGCGGGCTGGATCCGGCCCGCGACGTCAGTTCATCCGGCCCGCCAAGGTGCTTGATTTTGTTTGATAAAACTAGGGATATCTACAGCTACGATATTGAACATATAGCTTATGCGTCCCGCGCTTGTAAGTTTGTCAGTTATCCGGCCCTCTGTGGAAAAAGTTTGGTGACCCCTGGTCTACGTCATAGAAATCTCTGGGGAACTGGAAGTTTCTGTTAGAGAATCAATGATCCGGTCAGTTGGTGGGGATATTCAGCATCACTTGTAATGATAAAATACTTAACAACAACAACAACAACAACAACAGTAACCACGGGGTGTCAGCAGAGCTGTGGGGTCGCAGCAGGGCTTGGAATAAAAGCTCAAAACTGTTTTCTTTTGTGATTCCTTGTAACCTGTCTCTTTGTTTGTTTCTAAAGCCTGGCTTTACAACATTTGGTCACATGTGGACATGGATAATGTAATCACGATTCACAAAGAACCGAGGGTTGATAAAAGGAGCATGTGGGAGAGGAGTTGGGATGAAGACAGGCATCCGCAGAGTAACCTTCACATTGCATGATCATGGCTGGATAAGGAGATTGTAAGATAGCAGAGATTTGCATAGTATAATTGGGCTTTCGCTTTGCAAGATCCCACGGAACACTTCTGCAACCTGTTGAGTATGAATATTTGTGGCTGTTGAAAAAGTTATTAATGAAAATCCCATTTCTTTGAGAAAACAAGAAAAACACTTTTTGGTGACGTACTGACAGGGCGGATTTATGGGAGGTCACATGCGATCAGTGAACAAAGGCGGTTATGTAGCAGAAACTATTCAAGAGCTATTGTAATCTCAGGATGAAGTATGGGATGGTGGGCCCTGCTGTCACTTTTGAGCATGAGTCATGGTGTTATCAGTGAGCGTATAGGCAGTTATCAGTGGGTGGGGCTCGTCCTCATTACATCTTAATGCTCATGCCCCTCCTCTCACTGTACTGAAATCATATCTTTGATCTAGCCTACTCTTGAGGAGTATTTTATTTGAAAGATAAGAGGTGATTTGTTTAATTTTTGTCAGCTTTATCAGCAGGCAGGTTTTGATAACACAAGTTTAGAGAAAACATCATTTGAGCAATAGCTTGATAGTGCAGCATTTTTTAGACTACATTGGTTCATTTTTGTCGTCCACTTAACCTGGGTGAACAGATATGATTTGTGGCATACATTTATCTGCTTTGATTTCATGGAGTCATATCAGTGTTTGTTGTAAGATTATAGAAATGAGGTCTTATGTTGTATGGTCTGAATGTTGTGTGATTTGAGATGGCGCATACGGTATTATTGCTTTTTGGCATGGGTATCTAAATATAGAGACAGGGGACATAATATAGACGGGGGGCAAGATATGTAAACAGATAGTATCAGCGACATACCCTTTGTCGGCAGTGGATTCAGGATTGACAGATGATGCCTGGCTTAAACCCTCTAGAGCAGACATGGGCAACCTACGACCCCAGGGCCGGACCCGGCTTGCCAAGCAGTTTTGGCTGGTCCCAGGGGTTGATTGAAAATGACTTTACACATCAGTCACAGCCCCCCCCCCCCCCCCGAAAAAAACAAATAGATATAACACATGCACGTAACCCCTCCCCCCCTTCCCTTTCCCTTTTCCCCTCCCAAATTGAACAAGGCTTTTTCTTTAAAAATCAACATCAAACAACATCCAAATAAATAACTTTTAGTCATCAATAAAGTTTTGATTCGAGGTGAGAGTATCCGGCCCTCTACATCCTCACCTTTTTTTATACCCCCCCCCCCCCCCCGTGCACACATGCAAAGATTGTTTTTTTCTTCTTTTGGCACAGAGACTGAGCATGCGCACTCACAAACATTGTCATTCCTCCAGAAAGTAGAAACTCTTAGGAAAACGAAACATGCATAGCCTTGGAACTTCCGACGAAAGACGAAATAAAATTCAAAATATCGTAGGAGCACAAATTTTGTGACGTCAAGTGAGACAAAATGGTTGAAATTCAATGATGGCCCATTTATGCCGAACGGTTAATTCCAATGTGGCAGCATTGAAATGCGTTGACTCATCACTGAGATTGTTCTTACTGTAAAGTACCACAGGCATTTTACAGCATACAGCCTGACACTGACATGACTGCCACAGTACTGTTTTAACAAGGGTCTTGTTCGTCTGAAAGGGCTCCTCACTTTCATCGTTTGCAAGATGACCTGTTATTGGGCAATTCTGATGCTTGTGTGACCATCTCTTTCCGTAACAGTTTAATGAAACAGACTATTTGCTATTTCCATCAAGAAATTAGTCACCTGTTTTCCCCAGCGTCCCAGAAAGGTGCAGGTTGTTCAGTTGCAGAGTGGCCTTGATCAGTCGAGGACCTGCGTCAACAACTCACGTTTTACTGTTTGTGATGTGAAAACAAATGACCGACATTCCTTCCCGTAGCGCGTTCGTCCAAACGTTCATTGTAAAGTGTTCTGGTAGGAGGGTTGGCGAGAAAATATGATCTGAAAATATTTTGAGTAATGCACAGAAGAGAGGACTTTCGAATTTCGAACCTCCTTCTCACACACCCCTCCCTACCGTCTCCTGTGTACACTTTTCATAGCACGGTTGGCTCCACCCTCACCCTCTCTCCCCTTTAAACGAGCATAAACTCTGTGGAATGGTAAATGTCCATGATAAGGCACGATATTATAAAACTTCCAAGTAGCACTTTGAATGGACTGTTTTATTGGTTTTATTTGATGAATGGCGTAGTTTTTTAAAATTTTTATTCCCATCATAATCGGGCAACTTTTGTATTTACAAAAGCAAAAAAGTAAATAAAACCAAACTATTTCATTTTCATGACCCTAATTGAAAAGCTCAGGTGCGTTCTTCAGGATGCACCCACCCACTCCCTGTATGCTTTCTTACGCTCTGGGGTCACCCCGCCTCCCCACCTACCGCCCAGCATACGCACTTTATGGGTGGCCCCTAACATAATATAGGGGCCCGGCAAAGAAATGTCCAACTAATGGGGCAATATTTCATCAGCGAGCAGATGTGTAGCCCCAGTGAACATTTTTGAGAACTCTCGGCCGATGTTCTAGCTCAATGACTTGTGGTTGACAGTTCTAACTGGAAGAACCAGTGTGTCCTAGATGTTTTGCCGAATTTGGTAAAGGTTAAAATACCGGAGAGATCAAAAGTCGAGGTTTCTGAATGAGTGAAGTGTCCTTTAGTTAACCTCATACGTCAGTATTGCCGTCTTAGGAAGAAGGACAGTATAGGCCAACCGAGATCAAATTCACTTTTTAACATTTTACAGAATGAAATATGCTCTGTCTTTCTATCTGGATTGTAATTTTGCGCGACTGTTTTTATTTCTTTTGGTCATCACACAGTGGAAATTGGACAAAGAATGAAATTGAGCGCAAAGGGAAGTGTTTTTGTGTGTGTGTGTCTCCTGTCACATGGTTTTGGCGTATACGGTGTTTACTCATACCACGACAGTGTAGACTGGTGGCAAACCTGTGGTTGCTGGGCTGGTCCTTCTATTCTTGCAGCGTGTCTTTCGTGACATGCACTCTGTTTAGATACTTCAGTTTATCGCGTGTTCAGTTTCCCTCTGTCTGTCTGTCTGTGTGTCTGTCTGCCTGCCTGCTTGTCTGTCTGTCTGTCTGCCTGTCCATCCGTCCGTCCGTTTCTCGGGACTTTATTTTGAAATCGGATGGAATCAGATATGGACAGATTTCTCCGAGTTTACATTGCATTCACAGGGCGGGGCAGCTAATTTATTCATAGGCCGATGGCTTGTAATGATCAGAGGCCGTGTATGTCAGCAACTGCAAAAAAATATCTGCTGTATCTTCATGACATTATGGTAAGGCAAGATTTGCAACTCTGTAACTCTTTGTACTGCCAACCCAGGATATAGCGCTTTGTGGCAATGGTTTTTGACTCGCAAGTTGTAATTTAATGAATTTAGTCTTGCGAATCACCAGGAAACCTTAACGAAATATACATTTCTAGTTAGCCTGGTGTCATTGGCTCTGGCTGCAGAACGTTGATAAAATTAGTCTTTTAATACTAGACTAATGGTAGCAGTAAGGTTAAGATGTACAGCTTTGAATGTCCCAAGAATTGCCTCATGGCCTGACTTGAACGTAATGTGACATGTCCCTGGTGGCTAACGGCGGAATGTTAGTCAACAAACACGGCCACTGTTTGTTTATTCTAGTGTTATTGTTGTGTCGAGGCCCAGGAGTGTTTTGTTGACATCGTCTTTGCCACTCTGTCCTGGCCTTACGGCGCCTGGTCACTTTTTGTCAGCTCTTGTTTAGTTTGCGAGTTACGCCGGCGATTCTTGGGCAAACACGCAAAATGAGCTGGACTCGCCCCCGTTTGCTTAGCCAAAAAGTCGCTAACGAATGGAATGGCGGTCATAGGTGACATGATATCACTGAAGGGGTGTATCAGTTCGCAAATTCTTCGTTTCGATCAACTTTCGACTCGGATAACGCTAGTACTTGTCTATTTGTAATCATTTTGGAATAATGGTATTGGGTCATACACAAAAGGTGTTCCCAAACCTAGTCGACTGCTAATCCTGCTCCCATACAGCATCCTACCAAATTTAGCAACGTTTTTTGTATACGTCACGTTGATAACGAACGCCTCATAGAGGGAAAGTCTACACTTCTAGCTGCCGCATCAGAAATAAAAGTGTTTACTCGCAATTTATAACTCATTGGTGGATGGCTCAGATCTAGATTGTGAACTGTGGCATTAAAATTTAAGCCCTATTATTTTCCGTTAGTAAATTGTTTGGGATCTTTTTCTGCCTGAGTGACCAGTTATTATATCATACTCTGTCTCTCTCTCTCTCTCTCTCTCCTCTCTGTCTCTGTCTGTCTGTCTGTCTGTCTCTGTCTCTGTCTCTCCCTCTCTCCCTCTCTCCCTCTCTCTCTCTCTCTCTCTCTCTCTGTCTCTCTCCTCTCTGTCTCTGTCTGTCTGTCTGTCTCTGTCTGTCTGTCTGTCTCTGTCTCTGTCTCTCTCTCTCTCTCTCTCTCTCTCCCCCTCCCCCCCTCTCTTTCTCTCTCTCTCTCTCTCTCTCCCTGAGGAGGAGATGAAATACAGAATACTATCAGAATGTTAATCTATAGACTTTAGTTCTAACAACAGTTACTAGTCGACTACCATATCCGAAAGGTTGGCATGATATCACCTCTAAGAGTTCAGTGTGCACCCAGCCTGCACAAATATGTATCTGTCACAGGCACACACCAATGCATGCCTTTTTAAGCCTTGTTTGAGTCATACCTTTATAAACCTTGTTTGTGTCTCTGCTCCACAAAGGCGCCATTGGCTCTGAAGTAAAAATGTTCAGGTTTTAGCGTGAAGTTCCCGTCATATTGGGATCAGAAATGGCGAGAACAAGTTGTAGGCGAGGCCTGAGAGGCTTGCATCCACCACAACAAGTGTGTCATATGATATGATCACGTGGCAAAGACGCCCTTTACATTGAGTTCATCTTTCCAAAGTAGTCTACCCAAATTGCTACTTTTTGGGGTATCTTATACAGTGTGTAGGTGAATGCTGTATCTGTGCTGCGTTAGTCTGGTCTGAATTGTAATATATCTAACAGAAAGGCCCAGCTTTTGTGTTGCATATCATGACAGTTTGTCAACCTTGATTGTTTAAATATTTTTTGTCTGCCCCCAAAGCCCGTGACTTTGTAAATATCCCTATTACTATTACATGTGGATGCGGTTGAATGATCGTATACAGGCTGAACCCATTGGCAGAAGGTATCTGTACAATAGGTTTCGCATTGCTTCGCTTCGGTCTTTTCACTCTAACTTCAGATATAAGTCCTCAGCACATAGAATATCAACTATAAATAAACACATATCAGCCTCGCCCCTGAGCTCGGGTTTGGATATCTGAGTTTGAAGCCCTTGCTGTTGCTATAAATAAACATGAGATCCTGTTTGTTGAAATTTTATCCAGCATAACCTGAGCACCCTAGCCCGCTATCAGTCTCCTGACAAGTTGATAGTTCTGTCATGTTATGTAAAAGGCTGTATACGCCAATCTGGGTCACAGTGACTTTTTAATATCATGTTAGTCAGTGAAAAAATGTTCTGTCACCTGGGTTTAATTTTGTACGACAGACATTTTCTTTTGTTCGTCATAAAAGGGAGAATGAATAAAGACTAACACGGAGAACAGCGGGACAGCTGGGGGGGGGGGGGCATATGGTGTTTTGGGAGGACATGTGGTGTTTTAGGGGTCTGCTGTGAAAGTTGTTTTCTTGGTTCATACGTTCTTTTCCATTACACACAGCAGAATTATCATTTCTTATCCCTTTCAATTTCGTCAGCATTTGACGTAGGTGTGTAGTCCCCCTTTAGGAATTGTTTTAAACCTGTTCTCCGTAGGCTGTATAGCCAGCATGCTGAGAGTCCTGTTCTGATTTTTTTTTCTTCAAAACAACGACGTTGAGTCTTCGCATTAGGAAAAAAACAAAACAAAACGTGGGGTTGGCACAATTTCCGCAGGGCATGTCAGCAAGAAGACGCAATAAGTCAATGCGAAGAAGTATTATTTAGTGTAACATACAAGGTTATCTCTTGAGTAATGACTCTAGAGTCACAGTTCCAGTTGCGAGCAGACTGGGTGCTGGAATTCTATTTGTGTATTTTGTATTTATCATTTGTTAAAATGAATGTTATGAAATGTTGATACTTTTTTCAAATCTCTGACAGTCTGGGCTAGATATTTTAATTATTTTTTTTTTTGAAGTATAGTTGCTGCATATTAAGATGCGAAGAGAGTTTGCTGAGAATAAAGAGTGAAACAAATTATGCTTTCCATCTGAACATTAATGGCTCATGAAATGTTTCACTTATCTGCTGCTCTCTGGATTGTGAAATTGGATTCTAGTACACTTCGTCTTACCTGCAACAACAATTAGTTGCCGTGATTAAGGTGTGGTCGACCACGTCGAGATTAAGAATGAACTAGTTACTATGTGCTAATGAAAGGCAGTCTTTAAATTCGCTTTTGGCCTTCGTGGTTTTCTCGCAAATGTTGGTTTGGAGTTACGACTGTCAGACGTGTTTTTTATGGGACTAAACACAGCATATGAAAAGTAATTTCTATAGACCGATATGGAATTTGATAAGAATTCTGAGGTAAAGAAAAGTACGCCGAAGGCAGAAGACAAAGTTTGAGATAAAAAGTGAGAAAGGAACGGGTAACAGTACACACAATGGACGTTTGGGAGATAGGCAAAAAAATATGCGTTGTTGTTATGGATGAGCACAAGTTCTGTGAGCGCAGGTAACACAAACCATTAAGAAAAAGCTAAAAATGGGGAGAGAAAAGAAGTTGTCCAGTAAGATCACTTAAGACCTCACAAGCAGTTGTATTTGAATAATCAGATTTAACTCTCGGGAAGAGATTGGGGGGTTAGAACCTTTCAGATGTCTGGTATCAGCAGAATATTGCAAGTCAATTATTTGCCAACTATATTTGCCAATGCACACTGTATCTATTCACGACGGGAAAAGGGGGGGGGGGGGTAAAGATGAACAGAAGTTGTTCACGTGGGCAATAAATTAAAATGCATCCAGTTTTTTCAAATCTGAATTATGCCACACCTTTCTTTTTAACCTCCAGAGCAGGGATTCCCAACCTTTTCCGTCCCGTCCACTTCTGGCAACTTTTGAAAACAGATGTACCCACCCTGAATTCAATAATTTGAGTTTCCACTTCTACCGCGATAAAGCAATCGACAAAGGGGAAATGAAATGTTAACATGGTGTTTTTCAAAACTGTTATGTTAGGTTTAGATTACAAAAAACAATTATGAAAGCACATAACAATGTTTATTGTTATATCACATACTTTTGAACAACGAAGAATCTGCAAATTTGCCTGGGGGTAAATTGCCACCAGGTCGGGAACCCCTGCTCCAGAGCAAAGTGGACTCAAGGCGGTAATGTTTGAGCGTCAGTTTTGAATGGCAGTGGGTACTCGCTTTGAATGATTTCTGAAAGATTTTCTATTTGAGTAAAGGGCGAGGAAGGTGTCTGAGGCCAATATGACGTGCATTAAAATCCATTTATTACGTAAACTCTGTGAATAGCCAATGATGTGTCTTGCTGACCGAACGTGATGTTCCACTGATTTTTCCTTTATGATGATCTTTCTTTGGTCGACATCTATTTAAAGGATGCTTTGGCGTCCGTGTTCTTTGAAAATATTGATAGATCAAGCACAGGTTGCTTTGCCTAGTCGCCGATGTAGTATTATATGTGGACCCTCCTAGATCTGGAATTCCCAGTCAAAATGATTATTGTAGGAAATATGGACTGCCCCGATCCGGATTTTCTAGGGAAAAAAACAACAACTCATCCCGCCCTCCCGCCCCGCTCTAAATCTCATAGGACAACTGATGTCAGTACCCCTGTTTACTACACAACTATTTAGGTTATGCCACCTCAACTAGCTCACTTTTTCGGTATTCATAATTCTCTGTCGTTCCGTTCTACTTACCGTTTTGTTGATACTTGCAGAGGAGCTAAATAGTCATTCTCTATAGGTCAACATCGATACAATTTCAGGCAAGTGTATCTGTGCATATCCACTATACTGCAGCCTTACGGGAACAGGCAGCATAAGCCAGCCTGGGTCAAATTTACATTTGGATGTCGTTTTAACATTGAATGGAACGTGCTCCATATTTCTGTCGTTATTATACTTGTGCATGAATAATATTTTCCCTTTGTCGTCACAAAATGGGAATTGATCAAAGAATAAGGCGGGGCTCCAGGGAGAAGCTTTGGAAGGGGGTGGGTGTAAAATTGTGTTTAATTTTGTCTTATCCACTTTTGCAAACACAAGGAGATGTCCCATTGGGAACGCGAGTGGAGAGTTACCCCACAAATGTAGAATCTAAAACAGAAGCATCCAGTCGTACTGTATTACTGCCTCCTTTCCTAATTGCGCGTGGCGAAAAACAAAAAAAATAGAGAAGGTTGTATGTTGCCAAGTTTCAGGTTAGATAGGAAGTAACAGTCGAGAAACTTAGTTTCTTTATTTTACAACTTTTTGAAAGTTTGTTCCAAACCCTACAATGACCTTATAGATTTTCTGTGGTTTAAAAAACTATTTTAAACCCTTTCCTATCCCCACCCTTCCATTTTTTTTTTTCAAATTCCTTGGCTTTATTCAGCGACAAACTCAAGAAATGCTCTTTTGGAAAAACACAACTTAGTATTTTCTCTATTGGGCTTTGCAATTGGACTTTGGGCCACTAACAACAGCCGCTTTGGGGAAAAGAAGATGCAACGCGTGTCATCATTTGTACTGCTTTTAAATTGAGACTGTGAAATATGCAAAAAGAAACGAAGGGTGTTTGAGAGTACTAATGAAATCATTTGAAATCCTGTCATTATTTTTAATTTCATGAACGTACAGATTACAAAATGTTATATTTATGAAGTGATTTACAATGGTCACAGACGAATTGTCAAATCTTCATCCACTATTAAATTCAGTTTTTTTTTGTTTTTTTTTTGTCTGGCATAATTCGAATGAGAAAATACTTATTCGAATAACAAGATTAACGCAGACCTGCATATAAATAATTTTTTCTATTTGCTAAAGAATAACATATTGATTATAAACTAATGTACAATTAATTGTCACAGATGATTAATGGGTTGTCAAATTTCCATCCATACTTTGTTTTATGACTTTGCTTTTTTTTTTTTTTTTTCCCCCAGCGAATGACACAGAAAGTTGTAAGCCTGTATAATTATGTATCAATCTTTCGAATTACTAAAGGGCAATGTATTCAGCATACCTGTATCTTTCTGAAAAGTAATGAACAAATTAATGTCACAGTTACTGTCAGTTGTCAAATTCTCATCCCCACACTTTATTTTATTTTTTTTTATTTGTCTGTATTCGAATGACAGTGAAAAGCATAGTGAAGCCTATATTTTAATTAATCATTCGATTTACTAAAGGACAGTGTCCTTTGACCCCCATAAAAAGGATTGACTGGTCACCCATTGGCGACCAACCAGAAACTTTCAAATAAACAACCTGGCCAAAGGAGTGAATCAATCCATTAGTACAGGAATGTTAAGCTTGAGCCTCGGGTGGGCCCCTCATATTGCTGATTTGAGTTCCTTTGTCCAGGGTCGCGCTTAGTATTGTTTTACTTTTAGGGGCCAAAAGATAGCTTTGGGTGGGGGGACAGAGAGAGCGCTACATCTCATCATATCGTAATGACGCTCAGAGACCAGGGGAGACACCCAGCTTTGCCCGAGATAAATCTGCATCCGCCCTCCCTTTTGCTTCTTCCCTTCCGCCCTCCAACTCTCTTTTTCCTCTACGACACTCTGTTTTTTTTAGTAATCTACTTTGGGTGCCACACTTTGAATAGACTACAGCTCATGATCTCGCACCATTTGGACCTGAGCTGCTATTTGACCCCTGTCACGCGCGCAGCGAGTTAATACCATAAAAAATAAATGAGAGTGGGGGCTGCCGGGAGTGAAATCGAACCTTGGACCTCTCATATCCAGGCCAAATACTGTACCCACTGGCCACTGCATCTGCTTGGAGTGGCGGAAGATGAGAAACATACAGTTGTTCAATGAACATAGCCCGGGAAGCGGTCTTTTGCCGTTAGGTTATAATACTTTTATATGAATTAATTTCAGGTTGAAAAGCTCTCTTGTTTTGTACATCTTTTTCTTGTTATTGATGTTTTCTTTCTTCTGGTTTCTTGTCATAACTTAGTTCTTCATGTTGTTGATGCTGCCATCTCCCTCTT
The DNA here is from genome assembly GCA_963931925.1 of Onchidella celtica. NCBI lineage: Eukaryota > Metazoa > Mollusca > Gastropoda > Systellommatophora > Onchidiidae > Onchidella > Onchidella celtica. The sequence goes on from OZ007575.1 coordinate 8,469,728, forward strand.
CTTCGGTAGCCCTCAAAACGGCTGTTTGGGCAGAGGCCAAAAGAGAAAGTAAGAAAAAGAATGGAAAGGACAAAGATCTTGTTACTTGCCAGAGTCCATCTGACGTTTTATCCCAATGTCTTCATGTTTTCAAGCACTCGTAAGCTCTAGGGTTGCACTGTAACATGAACTATCCCCATGCCGCCAGTTGTTTGCCAGTCCGCTAATTTGCAACATGAATGAATGGTATTCTTGACATGGTTCAGCAATCAGTGGGGTCTTCACCAGTCAGAGGTAGGCAAGGAAAGTTCTTCTAGAGGAGTCTGATGGCCATGACTTCAAGTTGTCTAAAGAAAATAAATATGCAAACATTTTGAATAATATGTATTGAGCCAGAGTCAATGAAGATACATGCAGGCTTTATAATGCAAATTATAGAGGATAAATTTGGAATAATTTGAGTTATCGAAAGTGTTCAGACTGATGGCCGTTCTGGGGCAGACACAGATGACAACGCAGTTCAATAGAGATGCAAACAATATTAAGCAGTTCGATTTTGTGTACACATTTTTTTAAAAAGTCCATATTTACAGCGCTTGCTTCTCTTCAGGAGCTATGTTAGCTTTGGAATCCAGGTACGAGGTCAGAAAGACAGCTTCTATATTTCTGCGCTTGACATATCGACCATAGCAAAAACCTGGCTTGCTGACTGATTATAACCAATCAATACTCTTTTCATTTGGGCCGTTGGTACTAATATTCAGTGACATGAAGTACCGTTTGTATGGCCGGTACCGATTTTTACAGAGGAGGCGTTATTAGTAATTTGTCATCAATATCGAGAATGTAATAATAATGTTGAATGCAGGGCCAGGCTCATCAGAGTGTGTACCAGCATGTTATGAATTTGTTTAGCCATGCAAAGGGAAAGAATCGCCTGACAGTGGTCTTAAAACTCTACAGTTAATGCTATTTGTACGCGTCATTCCTAGCAAGGTTTTTATTGGTAAAATGTTAATTGGTCAAGCTGTAAGAGTCAAGCTACCCAAAAAAAAAAAACAACATGAAAGGCGCAAAGTGGCCATGATCGTGCCGATGTGCCGCTAAATTCAAACTCAGTGGCTAGTTGGTCAAGTTTCTTGTTAGGTACTACAGTTGACGTTTCAAGATTTCAAAGTGATCTCACAAAAATCCGCACCCTACACTGGCGGCGTGATTAATTTTACTTCTCGATGCTTATAACGTCCCTAAAGCACAAAGTCCACCGAATCACGTCAGCAGGCTAGGCTCAGCGGGTATGCTGGACATTGAGACAGATTGGGCTAGATTGGTTTGATGCGGGTGATCTTTTTGATGGTACAGGTGTATTAAGGAAAGCGACATGATTATGTGCATTTAGCCAAAGCATTCCAGGAACTATGTCATCAGGTCGTTCAATGGGAAGGAAGAACCAGAATGGTGCTGAAACCCACACCTTACAAATCTGTACTTTGATCGTCCGTTCTAGGCGGTTGCACATAAAAAAAAGGTCCCGTCAATTGTAGAATACCCGAAAGTAGGTCTTTAGCACTGTCAGGTATGTCCACTTAAAACTGCCAACGTCTTAAGTATTCTCAACAAATTCTGAAATAAAAATGCATTAAACATCCCTAGATATTAAGTAAGGTGAGCTAAACATGTAGCATTCTTTATCCCATCATCTTGACATTCTTTGACATGTTATAATTTGCTCTCATCCCTAACTTTAAAATGTTTTACCAATAGAGGACAATTAACGAGGCGAGCAGGGGGAGACTATCCTTCTCTTTCTATTAAAAAAAAAAAAAAGACGAAAACAGCGACAGATTGCGAGCAATAATTATTACAACCAGTAAAACACAAACTGAAGCGACTACGTTTATCATAACATGACAATTTTGGTTTGTTTGAGGTTAGCTCAGACAATTATTAATATGACAGCCTATTAATTTTAAGGTCTGAAAGATGACCTCGCGTAATGCTTTACAGAAGCAAAAAGATTTGGCTTTGCACTCTGCTTTATTCTTTGTTCAAGTTCTAATTTCTAATGCCCGAAAGAACTTTTATTCGTGCGAAATTTACCTTTCATCCAAGATTCTGCACTGTCTTAAAAAGTGAATTTGACTTGCTACGGTCTTCGTCCGTTACAGGGCAATATTGCTGTTGTTTGTCGCTGGTGGCTGACCCCAGGGTCACGTGAGTCCAGCTGTCACATGAAGACACTTTATCTTCATGTTGTCAGGCTTAAGTGCTTTTTGAGCTTCTTTAGTGTGGCCTTTTAACAAGATTTAAACATTCAGTAGAATTGAGTGCTTCGTGATTAGGGAATCCTGTGTCTCCTTTGTACTTAGTGCCCCTTCCTTCGGCAGTTTTTGGGTTTGTTTGTTTTGTGTTATTATTTTTATTTAATCTGGTTTCCAGGTCGGCCATTATTACGTTTGATGTTCGTTATAATATCGTCTTTACTGTGCATAAGTCCCCTGAGGTCATGTAATGTTCAAAGCAAATTGTGTAACTCCAGTTTTCATCACTGCATAGGAGAGATTTGAAAAAAAAAAAAAGCTTCACTTCCTACGGTAAAAAGTAGTGAGATAAGCAATTCGCATTGTAGTAAAATTATTTGGCCTAGGTATATGGTATCACCGTGGCGTGGCGTTAAAGAAGTATGGCCTAAATCGAAAACTGTCATCCCAGAGCGCAATATAAATATTATGTACTCACAATTTCACCCCCATCGCAAATGACATTAAAAAAAATAATTTTAGGTGAACACTGCATGCTTTTAGATTTTATGGTTTTCTCGGTGTTTTTGGCGTCAATTTTGCAACTCGTTCGTATTATTCAGAATGTCCTGCTATATTGCATTATAAGCACACACTTCTTCGGGCCTTGATAGTTTTGCTTGGTGAAGCACGAATGTGATTTCCTCATTTACGAATTTTGGAACGCTGCCCTTCCTGTGCCACCCAACTGTTCTGCACTGTTGCATTGATATCGGTTGTTCTGAACCTGAACTAGAATCAAACACGAAATAATGAGGGTTGCCACAGCGGTGACGAAATGTCGTCATCAATCGTGATGTTGAGTCATTCACTGAGTGCACTCAGCCTGAAAAGCTGGTAAGGAAAGAAATTAGTGTCCAGGGTCAAGAGAAAGGGATATTTAGACAAATGCAAGACAGTAATAATGATGAAAGTATGCATATTATACTACTTAATATACATAGAGTACATTATGTGGCCTGTGAAGTGTCTTATAGTGTTCTGTATATTTGTGTTATCCTTTCAGTGGGAATTGTAACTAACAAATATATCTAGCTTCAGTTTGCCTTTTTAAGTGCACTGGAATATGTGCCCTTCTAGGTGTTCCTTATTGAAAGGGCAGTTTAGTTGATAGGTCTGGGTGGCATCGAAAAAGAAGACAATGGGAGGAGACGGAGGTAGGACTGGTCAGGTCCAAGAAATGTTGCTGGCGTCTTCCTTCTCTTTCTTCTCGTTTTTTGTTTGTTTGTTTGTTTTTGTCGGCACCTTTAGCTGTCTCCTCCTCCCGCCATTCTTTTCCCAGGCTGTTGGTGCCCTGAGTCAAGACTGTTTTGTCTTTGACTAAGTGTGACATGTGAATTATGTTGAAGGGGAACTCGGGCACTCGTGAGGCTGAAACTGGACTTTCTCACTAGTTCATGTGCGTCAATACTGTCCTGAGTCAGCTGGCGGAAAGAGAGATCCGGTGCACTGAATCAAAAAAGACTCGACTCATTGAGCCACCAGCCTAGGTCATTTCTCTGCTGAGACTCCCGCCATTTGGGCCGCGGCCGCTTTGCTCATACCTCCCACCCAGTCCAGTTCCAAATTGCCTTGTGATTCGTGAGATGTGCATTGATGGAATACACCACTGGTTCTGAATCCCAGGCCACAGTTTTCCCCTTGCAGTCCCAGATTCCTCCAATTCCTACCCCATTTTGAATGGTCATCTAATGATTGTTTTACTTTTACGGTGGTAGTTATATAAACAATAAATGAAACTAAATTTGTTTACTACTGATTTCGGTTAAATACAAAAAAAAAAAAAAAAAAAAAAATCAATTCATATAATGGACACTGTACACAGAACATTTTTTCCCACTCTCGAGTTCCCTCTCTGACCGAAACCCCTCCCATTGTTCCTCTGGCTAAATGCCTTCTCTTAGATCTGACACATTCCTCCTCTGGGAGCCAAGCGTCTCCCCTCTGAAAATTAGTGCACTAGATCTAAGGGCATTGTTCCATTCCCATGTAGACAAACCGTTGACGTTTTGCATGATGGATGATGACAAAGGATCGTCCGGCCCTATGTATTTGTAACTTTAAACTGCCGGTTGCATTTCCAAACGGTGAAGACCGTCGCTATGAGTGACTCAGCTGTTCAAAAGCTGGTTAAAAATGAAGGGGAAAAGGGAAATCGTTTAGTTATGATAATGGACGCACATTCTGCCATGGTATGGAAATATGTCGAATATGCCACAAACAAAACTTGACTGGAGACGTCAACATTTGGCATTGTGCATGGTGTTTCGTTTGTTCAGTGTCCATTTAGTGACGATAAAAAAAAATTAAATGGTTACTGGTACAAAAGTGTAATCCAGAAGGAAAGATAAAGAACATGTTTTATTCGACACAATGATGCTGGAAAGTGAATTTGACCTACACCTGTTTTAGTGACACGGCATCATTGTGGTATTGTAATGTAATGCCATGAGACACAGTCGCAGCGGGCTGTTTTGTATATTAGCAAGGTTAAGTCCTCAGGGAAAAAAACAACTGCAGGGGTTGATAGTGCCGTCCAGTTTCAAGAAAGAGAAATCTTAAAATGAAGTGTTTTGGCGTGTGTGACTTTGAGTGGTCTCTACTGGACGTAACAATCTTTCATGTGAAGACCAGGCTGTTGGTCTCCCTTTCTCCTTTGGGATAAGTTGGCGCAGCGTGATTTCTCAGGTAAAGGAAAGATACACTTCGCCTGTACAGAAAAAAAAAAAAAAATGAAGTAATCGTCATAAGTCATAAGCCTAGGATTCATTTTATGACAGGTGGATGGACAGCCCTTCTTGGGAACACAACTCACAATACAACTCTGCCCAGTAATGGGAAAGCACGTATATACAGGGGGGCTGAAAAACGTTAGGAGCGCGCCCTAATTTCTTCAGTGGTCACGTTCCATATTTTGATGATAAAAAAATCGATGTGTTGTACAAAGCCAGCTGCAGATAGAAAGACAAAAGGGCATTTTATTCAATAAATTTAATGATGTTGAAAAGTGGAGAAGACCAAAACTGGCGTATACGTTCTTTTTATGTAAAACGGCAGAACTCAGAACTGTTGCTGGTTAGTATGGCTTGTGGACAGAACCAGCCGGGCAGTAAATAGATGAACCAGTTTTTGGGTTTATGTGTGTAGTGGGGGAAAAGGACAGCAGCTCTGGAGAGTGACAGTTAATGCTCTGAATATGACTGAGTTTCAGTGCTCGCGATGACTGCAATATAAGAGTTTCACATGGTTGTTTCATTTGTACTTCAGATGTAGAGAATCATTTTTCTTTATCTTCTCTACGTGTTCTACAGTGAATGCGATTTGCGGCTCAGTTGCGTGGCTGATTGTCTGTGTTATCATTCCGGCAAACGGAAAAAATTTGATAAAAGACTCAAACGACTGTTACGTGCGATTTGATTTCAGTTCAGAGACTTTTGTTATTTTATACATTTTTTTTCTTTTGTGCAGAGAACTAGATCCAGTAACTTTCTCAGCAAAACAGTATGTGCTGTCCGTGGTGGTTTCTTTTCAAAAGACTTTTGATATTTTGATTTGTGTCGTTGAATGAACAGCAGTGGTGACCACTTTGATGGGTCACTGAGTTTCACTAAATCAGCGAATTGTGTTGATTCACGGCTGCAGTGGGCTTGATTCTAAAACTGAAACAGTACACAATACTGACTTGCTCAAAGGTTTCGCCATGGTTTTGAAAACCAACTTAAAGAATTTGCTCTGCATTAAAGTCCCAGGTTTGTCTGTGTGCATGCACATCTTAAAATAAGAACATACATTGGTGTGTTGTGTTTTGTTGTGTTGTGTTGTGTTGTGTCTGTGTGTGTGTGTTTTTTTTTTGTTTGTTTGTTTGTTTGTTTTTTTGTTGTTTTTATCCAGTGCTCGTAAATGGAATATGTATCGGAATGATATAATGTATTAAAATGAAGGCCTGCGCTATTCTTATATGGTCTGGTAGTATTGGAAAAATTACATTATCAATGGCTTCATAACTTTATTTTTTTTTAAGTTCTATTTTCAAATATTTCTTTTGTAAACGTACGCGTCCTTGTTCCTAAAAACAGTATTAATCTAGGAGAGAATTGTCCTCCTCCATGACTTTGCGTATATAATTCACGTATCCACATGTATTCATTAAAGGTACAAAATATGCAAGTTGCAGCTAAGCTCAGGCCTGTCCTGTGGTTTTGTGCCATTTTCATCTCTACGAAGATTTTCCAATTCTCACCTATAATTAGATGTGGAAAGCTGTTGCGGCAACATTTGATGACAAAGCTTCCTTCTCGGTTACGTATTCTTATTCGTAGAGTTCAACATGAGCCGGCGCACTGGCGAGATAGAAACAAAGAGTGCCTCACTAGATCGGGGGCGTTAAAACTGTCTTGAGTTAGTTGGTGGAAAGAGAGATCTCGCGCAATGAGTCAAAACGGACTTGATGCAGTACGCCATCGGCCGAAATGCAAGAATATACATTTCCTAAACTTCAAAATTCTTTGTTTCCTCCTCAGACCAAAACAGTCTGTCAGATTTCCGGGGTAATGAACCCAAGTTTGAGTTGGATCACTTGGCAACGTTTGCCGCTGGTACCAGGAATGGCGTTATACATGCTGAAGATGGATTGCGTAAACTCAGACAGATGGAGAACACAACTGGGATATGGACCATGCGATGTGTCCTGATCGTGGAGAGAGGCCACCTAGTCATAGTGGATAATAGCACAGGGGTGAGTGTTTCTATCTCTTTCTATCCATGTCTCTATCCCTTTCCATTTTATATTTGAAAAAAAAAAGCATCATGCATGCGGAGCCATGCACGAATTGTCTCTACCGTGCATCCGCAGCACAATTTGGTCCCTCTTGAGGTAGGCTCAAATCTGCAGATTGAAATTTTATGACATCAACAGGATATGAAACGTACGGGAAGAAATTTGGGACATTCCACGTAGACTACTTTGTTACATAAGAGCCATTTTTCAAGTCATGTCTGGGAAAAAAAAAATCAATGGTTGTGTTGTAAAGAGTAGCTAGTAATTAAATTAACAATTTTTGGTTAGCATTATCTTCTTTGCGTGATCATGTGACCTAGCGACCATCTTGGAAAAGAGCACGTTTACAGCCTTCCATCAGTTACCAAGATTATATGTCCCATCAGTTATTCAGACTAATTGCGCCAGTGTCCTTAAAATTAAAACATGATTATTTATACTTTTTCTGTACGCTGAGATGCATCTTTTGAATGTAGAAAAACATTATTCACTAATCCTGTTGGTTTGGTTTCACAAATTAGCAGTTTCATGTTGCTATGTAAAAAAAAGATGGTACTTTTTTCTGTCCCGTCAGTTACCAACTAAAGTGAAGGCAGTTGAATGGACGCATCGTAATTTTATTATTTAAAACAGATTTCTGTTATTTCTGTACCATTTTTCTGGGGGATCGATCAATCTATTTTGAAATAAATGGTTGATTATTTATTTAGTGACCTTTTCTGAATTTGAAATGTGTGGCCTCGTACGCATGATATGTATATATCTGTAGACCAGTTTAGTGATATGTTCCACTGACATTATCTTGGGCTTCTCTTTCATCTTCCCGGTCTGTGCTCCGTCCTGAAGCTCACGGCCACTAATACGGCAATGTAGTGGTGGAGGAAAACTTTTTTTGTAAAGAAATTTAATTAATGATGTGATATTTAGTGACATTTTAAAGAATCTGTGCTTTTTTTTTTCTTCTTCTCCCCTCCCAGAAAGGATAGCTAGAGACTTGTGGTAATAGGCACAGTGGATCAGTAAGAACGATGATATACTGAAATTGCGGGTATGGGGAATTTGCGGCCTTTCAAATAAGTTTGTCCGGTCCCCGGAATTGACTGAAAATTACTTGTCACTCAGATACAAGAAAAAACAAACACATGCATGCGTGTGCTATTTTTTCTTGGGAAAAAATCAACATCGCAATTAATAATACGTCATTTATAGAAGAGTTTTTAATAGGAGATTAGAATATCTGGCTTTACGCGTCTTTACAATAACTAAAGAGCATTGTTAGCAAAGAAAAATGTAAATCAAAATTCAAACAGAAAATATTCGGATACTCCTAATACGTTGTGGTAACTGCCAATTTGAGATGATCAGGAAAGCAGCCCTTCGTGGTTTTTGCCAAAGACGATTCTTACTCTGCTTTCTTTTCATGATCTTGATTCATGCATCGAGCAAGAACTCAGCTACTTGAGAAGATATCTTGTTCCTGAAACATTTGAGAAGAATATTTTTGCACGTGGTGCATAGATGCAGAACTGATAGATGCAGAACTGAACAGTAACCATGCACTGGCCACCGCCGGAAAGTTCTGTATTCATATTCCTTGTTACTTGTAGATAATTTATGGTCGCTGCAGTCGTTTGAAACACTGAATGTGAATCTAAAAGGTGAAACATATTAAGTTTCTACAAAGAACGTTCACATTATGTAATTTTAAAAGCTGCATTGACAGTTGACAATTGGCGAGTCTGCATTTATGGCATTGAAAAGATTTATAAAGCAGAAACAGTTGGGACAGGCACGAGGTCGTTGGCTGTTCACGCGCAATTCAGTGCGCGCCAGTAGAAAACTCATTTCGTGTACCTCTTTGAGAGAAAGCAGTCAGTCGCAAGATTTTGCTTTTTAGAATTTGTTCCAGTGAATTCACCGTAATTGGCAATTCTTTCGCCTACATCTACTATTGCAATTTTAGCAACTCCCTTTTTGAATAAAAAGAAAAGGAAAGAAAAACTCAGAATGTACAGCCAGGAAACTTTCGAAGATGAAACGTAATGGAATAAACTAGGCTTTTAGTGGAGTCCGATTGTGGATAAATTGTTCTGAAGAGTTATTAGACAGAAAACAAAGTACTGTTAGAATGTGGATTTCTTTAGCAACTTTTTAAGAATCCAGTTCTTCACCAGGCATTAACAATATGTAAACTGTTCAATGGCAGCATCTTTCCATAGTTGGGCGGCGCAATCCGGTGCAGCATGAAATTTTCGCTGGGTACGAAATAATGCAAATCAAGGTGCCGAGGAAAGCGTGTTTTTATAAGTACCTAATGTGGGCGTATGCTTAACCATTGTATTGGTAACGCGTATTTTATACGCTTTTGAAGAACGAACGAACAACTTGTCATTGGAAAATTCTGTAGGTAAACTCTCCGCTATTCAAGAGTGTACGGTTTAAAATGTTTCTTTTACAGCCATTCCTTATTCTTTCATTTTGTCATATGTGGGAATTGCCCTCCTCAGAGCTGACCTCGGCACTATCGAGATTTTCGTCAGCTCTCAGCCGGTGTGTATTCATGAGTCATCATGTAGTCGTGAAAATATGAAATGTGCAAATTTACAGCCAGATTCAGCTACACCTGCCCTGTTTGCAGCTCCAGGAAGATTCTTCAGTTCAGAACTCTCTCAGTTCCCATCTGTGGCTAAATTTGATTTCATTTGTTTTCTTCGGAATTCCACCCATTCCTAGACTGTCAGATACACCAACACTGGCCTTTAAAAATGGGTTACTTCATTGCCCACAGTGTGGGTTATGCTGCATTTTACAGTGGCAGTAATGTAAACCACTACTCCAAAGCACTTGTTTTTATGTGCGCCACATTAGTTTTCCTTTTGCACTGTGTGCCCAAGTGCACAGTGCAACCAGCACACAAAGGAACTGTATGTGATTACCTGAATAATAATTTTACCCGTTCAAAGTAATCTCGTAGCTGTTTCAAACTGAACAAATTATTCCAATGTGTAGAATGTACAACAAAAACTTAACTAAATATTTTACTTCATAGAATCCAATCATACTTGTAAGCCAATACATTTGTATTAGCCACGAGAGACAGGCTGTGCCGAAATTATCGGGAAACAATATCAGGTTTACACTTGCACAAACATTTAGTGCATACATGCTTTTGCCGCTGGAAAAACATTGCACAATGTACGATTTGGGGGCTCATTGCCTTACGGTCTACTAGATATTTTAGAGGGCATTGCTCTGTACATAATTATTGATGCTAGGGCCATGCGCCAGTGTATCCCTTTTTGTCCAACACAGGCCTCCTTTCATACCGCACCATTACATCTGGTATTGTCGTGGTTCGGGGATTCCCAGCCTGGGGGTCAAGTTGCGGATTCATTAGTTGTTTATGAATAAGTGAAATACCGTTGTTGTGTGCGTTTATCATTGCAAATGATATCTAATGGTACTTTTAAAAACAGTATTTTAAAATTTCCCCTTTGTCAGTTGTTTTATCTTGGTAGAAGTGGAAACTGAAATTACACAACAAAACAGAGTGAGGCCAAATTCACCTTCGAAAAGTTGCCAGGAGTAAACGGGGCAAAAAGGGTTGGGGACCTCTGTTATAGTCTATGGCTCAATGGCCTTGAGAGGGCAGCTGATTTGGTACATTCCAGTGGCTACAACTGACTGGCTCCTGTCACTAGATTCGCTGACCATCTTCAGGGAGCCTACAATAACATCTTCCAGGTCATGGTTGTGCTGCTTCTCTTTCTTTCTTCTCTAGTTTCCCATCTCCGGAAATCATATACAGGGAGGGGGGTCTGTGTGTGTGTGTTTGTATAGCGTGCAAACGCCTTTAATGGATTAAAAAGCTTTATGTTGCCTATATTTTTTCGCAACGAAATAGACTCGAGAGTTGTATAAAAATCAAATACAGAGTATCTGTTAATGAAACTGTCAAATGGTCCTTGTAAAATGCCATTTAAAGTTTCACTGAATCAAGACATGGACATTCAACATTGTAATGCCCGTATGTGTACATGAGGAGGGGGTTTAAACCCAGCGAATGAAAGGTGTACAAAGAGGGGGGGGGGGGAAATTACCTAAATTGAACAAACCTGCCTTATGGATGGCCCCTTTTGACGTCCTTGGTTCTGGCCTTTTTACCACCCCCCCCCTGCCCCCGGCTTTCCTTTCTCTCTCTCTCTCTCTCTCTCTCTCTCTCTCTCTCTCTCTCTCTCTCTCTCTCTCTCTCTCTCTCTCTCTCTCTCTCTCTCTCTCTCTCTCTCTCTCTCTCTCTCTCTCTCTCTCTCTCTCTCTCTCTCTCTCTCCTCAGCACGTCACGTTCATCCTCTCTTGAGTTACTGTGCATTTCCTACATAGTTTTGATGTCTCATCAAGGTTTTGTAAGATTTTTTTTTTGTAATCAGCTGCTTTTGTATTTTTGTTTTTTGTTTTTACTGCCATGTTTTCTTATTTACCTGAGATCACAGTGCCCCCTGACAGGTAGATTACTGCCATATTATCTGACATTTCTCTTTACCGTGCTATTGAAGTGGGACATTTAATGCGTTCTTTAATAGGCCCATGAAATTTTATTTGCTTCATATAGTCGGTACGCAGTAAAACTCTGTTGAATATGGTTTGAAGTAGTTTTGGGCGCTGTCATGTCAGTAATGCTTCCATTTTCTGTTCTTGTGAAGTCCCTAATTGGGAGTGGTGTGTGTGTGAGTGGGGGGGGGGGGGGGAGAAGACAGGACTAAAGGCCCACTTGAATACTCTGCTCTGTCCTGCTGTCATGCTCTTCCCGCAGTCTGAACATTCATCACCCAAACTTGCTGCTCTGTTGTGCCAGCGGCCTGGAAGGGCCAGATGGGTTCGCAGAGCGATCACTTACAGCAGAATATTTATTCTGCGGGTAAAAGAGTCAGCGGGATATTATGCACAAGGAGCAGACACCAAACAAACGAAAATGCAGCACCCTGACAGACATTAATGTGCGAGGTCCCGTTTAACTCCAAAGTACACAAAACCGAGGCAAGACAGTCTGTGTGAAACTGTAAAAGAGATCTATAATGAAATTCCACGAAATATCTGACCAAAGAGACATTTTTCAAATCATGCCTGGGAAGAAATTAATGGCATAAAAGTAAAATTTGATTATTTCTGCCTTTCCTTTTGAAGGTAGAGAAACGTTGTTCACTAATCCTGTTGGTTTGGTTTCACAAATTTTGCAGTATCATTTTTCTATGTAAGAAAGATGGCATGTTTTCTGTTCCATCAGTTAGCAACTAAAGTGAAGGCAATTGAATGGACTCATCTTAATTTTTATTATTTAAAATTCATTTTTATCATTTCTGTGCCATTGTATTGGAGGACTGATCAATCCATTTTGAAAGAAATCGTTGGTTATTTATTTAGTGACCTTTTCTTTCTTAAAAATTATTGTCTGTTACCATGGAATGTTTCTGGGGTATTTTTTGAGTTGCCAGTAAACAGTTACTACTCTGTCATTGCGCTGTCATGGACATGACTGAAATATGTTATTACCGGTTTTTTTTCTGATGAAAGAAAGCCAGGCGTTGTATTTTCCTTTCTGGAATCGCACATAATATAGGTGTATTTTCAGGTTTCGTTATCGGTAGCTGTTGTTTTTGTGGGCGTTTTTTTTTTTTTTTTTGGTTTCCCTAGAATATTTACCATTGAAGAAGGTCGGTTCTCTAGGAAACACTGAAATGTATGATTATTTACATCTGGGGTGTTAAGTTTCAATCCGCCTTTGATTCTAAAATGTTGGGGGAGAGAAAGAAAAGGTCAGTTCTACCTGTACTTGTTGAAAAATTTAATAGCGGTCAGTTCCTACAGCTCTGCCATGACACGGGAAAATAACGTACACATCAGGCTAGGCCAGATTCACAATTTTGAAGAATGAAATGGACGCTGTCTTTCTGTCTGGGTTATTATAATGTTATAGTAATTGTTTCGTTTTTGTCACCACAAAAATGGAAATTGAACAAGAATAAAGGGTGGCGGAACGCAAAATCTCTTTTGCATCAAGTGTAGAGTTTTATTTTGGACATTACTGACTTTTCCCAAACCGCAGCTGTGCTGACTGTCTGTGGTTTATATATCATGGAACAAAATCAGCACCCAGCAGCGGCGTCCATTCAAGTTGTGCTGTGACTTTGATTATACAAGTTGGGAATCAGCGAACTCTCTATGAGACTGTGTGAGAGCATGATGTATTAGTTAGCTTTTGCCGACAGAAACGCATTTACTATGCTGCCACGATGCACGAAAGAAACACAAAACAACAACGTAATATATGTCTGTCTAGATCAGATTGACCTTTCGCACTATTTTACAGGCTGGCGCGGGCCGTTTTGCTACTTCGGTTATGAAATTGTATGGCTAATGGTTTCTCTTGGCCATGACGTAGTGAAAATGAAAAAAAGAATAACGCGAGACCAAATGCGAAATGTTTTTTTGGCGACCTCTGTAAATTTCTGTTTTTGGCATTTGCGGTGTTTTTCTCTTTCATACCAGGGCAGTATGATTGTCGCATGTTGTGCCCCGGGCCCTTTGACATGTTTGTTCTTTGCTCCTTCAGTAAACGCTGTCCTATTTAAACGCATGAGTGTTTATTATCGTTCCCATCCATGAGTTTGTCGTGGGTTTTTAGATGTCGGAAACGATGAAATTAACATAGGTCGAGCAAGCGCCTTAACTCCTACCCTTCTACCCTACGATCACTTTCATCCTCTATTCCTTCAGCTCTACGCCTTCTTCTGCCGACCACAGTGTCATCTCTTTCGAATGCAGTAATGCTTGAATTCATTGCAGGATTTTGTTTGAGTAATCACGGAAATCGTCATTATCTTTGGATTAGAAATTTAAAAGATCTAAAGCGAGTGTCACTGTCATTTATGTATTTTTTAAAGCGGACAGTGGTTTGTAAACCTCTCCTAAATGATTTGAAGTTTGGCTAATGAGTGGGCTGTTGGCGACTGATTCTGCCAGTCTCCTTTTAATCGTCTTATTTTTTCTTGTCACAGTGTAACTGCTGTAGTGTCGTCATGCTTGCGTTCTTACTCAGGACAGCTGGAATGTTCTGCTTTGCATATTCTGGAAATCCAGCTGCGAGTGCCACTGACATGATACAAAACAGTTGCCAACCTCCTCCCCTGGGTGAAAACAAAAGGTTAAATGCAGCCTTTTGAAATTAAAGGTGTAATTGTTATCAACACAGCAAGATATATTTCGCCACTGTATGTTTCTGTGCGACTAATTCTGATTTTAGATTGTTTACCAGGAGGCATCGAGCGGTAATTAAAGGTTTAGCTGGCAAATGTTTAAATTCCAGGAAATGGATTATGTGATCGAAAATGCAACACTTCAACTGTCTAATATTGTCTCGAAATACAGTATGTCTGTGGTGATGTGGACCCACTATCTATTTATAGGGCAAGCAATGAGCACGTCATCCCTTCAAAGTAAAGCGAAAAATACCAGCTCCTACAATTACTCAGCAACTTAGCCAGGTGCAGCCTGCGGGCATATTCAGTGGATCGTCTTGGTACCATGCGTCTCGGTAGAAACATTCGCTAATTTTGCTCTTTTGAAGGAGATGAGATTCCAGCACTTGAACGTTCATTTTCATTATGTTCTGTGTTGCAGGAGGAGCTTGAGAAATTTCCCATACAACTCGTGCAAGATCCCACAGCCATCTTCAAGAATGACCGCCGAGAAATCTACAACAACCTCATCCTCTTCACCATCGTCGATGACCCCAAGAAGAGGTCATCCCAAGCAGATATGCACATATTTCAGAGCTGTAAAGCACCGGTGAGTACACTCTCTGTTGCATTATATATATATATCTAATTTTTTTTAAAAATCATTATTATCATCATCTTTGAAAATAATTTATATTTTATACAAAAAATCTTACCTTTTTTCGAGTTTCTATGCAAGGAGATACCAGGCAAGTATGGGATGTTGATTGCCGAATAAAACCAAAGACATATAATTGTCGGGAAAGTTTTGGGATAACTCACGTTTTCACAGTTCCCCACATACTTTGGTTTATGTGTAGATTAGTACATATCGTGCAAGGTACTATAAAGTTATAACTCTGTACCATATTTATGTCAACAGGCACAGGAAATAGTAGATGAAATTTTAGCTGCCAGAGGAGGACAGCAGAAGTTATACCAGGGTGGTGGGTAAGTCAACAGTTTTACATTATCTTTACACAGTTAGCATTTGATGTTAACGTTCTTTTTGTGGTAACCTTTTGTAGTAATCCTGGAGATACACACGTTCTTCACTCAGGGTTATTTGTAATTTATATGGGCATTTGTAACCCCTGGGTCCTGTTATAATTTGCCTTTTTTAAAAAATGTTTTGTGGTGCTTTTTGTTTCTTCTTTTTGTATTTTCTTTCTTTCTTTTCTTTTTTAAACCACGATCTCGTCCCAACTCTGGTCTGGCGCGCTGAAAGAATTCCGTACGCGCCGACCACCCAGTCAAGATAGTCTAAACCTATCCCAAGCCCTGCACTTATCCCCACCCCTAATCCATTCTATCCCTAACCCTTTCAACCAGAAAGCAAAGGCTTATGGTTAAGGAGGACAGGGTTAGAGACAGATAATAATTATGTGGTATCTTGACCGGTGATTGTGACGTCTTTCCCAGAACTTTAAGTGAGGTTATTATTTCAAGGGGCGATAAATTGATCTGTGCAGCAGTAATTTCTTTTAATGTGTCGTTTGTGCTTAATTTTGTATAATTTTACAAAATCTCTTTCTACTGTACTTCCATAGTGGGAGGCTGAACTAATGTGAAAATGTTATTGACAGAAATAAAGGACCCTAATTGGGGTAGTGGGTTGATGGATCTGGCCTTTATTTTTCCTTTTCCTTGTTGTACCTATTATTTTTTATCATGGGTAGCTGAACAGATTATTTTCTTACCGTTTAGTTGATTGACAGTTACGTCTAGTTTCTTGCACAGTGGCGCTCAAGCGTTCCTTCCATTGTGGTGCAAGTTTAATTGGGGGGTTACAATTTAAATCACACATGGCAACCCCTTTCGGGCTTCCCCTGGCAAGGAAAGTGGGGTAAGAAGTTTTTTTTTTTTTTTTGGTAATTGCCTGGGTTACAAACTAATGCTTACCATGACTGTATCACCATTTTCAAAAAAAAAAATAAAAAAAATCGCCTCCTAATTTACCCCTGATCACTTGTGGGGCGACTTGTCATGTATATTTATATTTTTGGGACTGTAGAACTTGGTCGCCAGGGGTAAGTGGGGAAGGGGGTGGAGGAGAGATTTCAAATCTAAGGCGAGAAATTGGGGTAGAATTTCCGCCAGAGGAAGAATTCCAAACAGAGAAAGAAAGCACTCTGTACATTATGTGTACATTTTGAATGAAATCCAATTTACATTAAATAAATGCTTTTGTTATCAATTAGTTTATTATAATTGAAAGCACTTTTGGCCTTCCCAAGAACAACTATTTGGACATTAAATCACAGAGGAATTTTATGATCTATTGAAATAAGGATTTCTTTTTCTTCATCAGATTGCAATTAATAAAGAAATTTAGTTTCATAAATTCCAATAATTATCACTGTAGCAGTATAATGGTGAAAAAGTCATTAGGCGACAATTCAGAATGAGGGAGGAATTGAGGAAACCTGGGTTGGCAAGGGGAGGAATGTGGCCAGGGACTGTGAGAACCACTGTTCTACAAAAATCATCCAGTCTGGGAAAAGCAGTCAAGGAGTTTTCGCTATAAATGACTTATTTTGCATATGGTTTGGGAGCAGAGCAGATAAATAGTGTTTGGATTGTGCGTTCGGTTCAAAGGTTTCAACACGTACAAATGTAAATGTTTAAAGACCAGAAGAGGGCCGTAATATGATGTTTGTTTTTCTGGGCGCGAAAGCCCCGCGGAGTATTGGGGAGTCAATTAACGAAAATAAGGACAAAGTTTTTGCACGACTTGGATTTAGGGGGCGCATGAAGACATCTTAGTTTGACAGTACAAGTAAGCTGAAGTAGATTTTACGTTCATTTTGATGTTGTCATTGTTAGCGTGTTAACGTGTTCGGTTCGGATGGTAGGGATTTTCATTCTTTTTTTTATTTCCTGGTAAGTGAGCATGGTCTTTGATCTTTCGTATACGTCATGTAGTTTAAACACCATAATGGATATCTAAAAAAAATGTAAAACCACTTGGAATACTAATACAGTGTCGAGTAAGATACATCTAATATTTATAAGTCAAAGTAAAGAAGACCGATGTGTAGTTATTTAGTTCACCCCATGTGTTGAAACGGACGGTCATTCTGATCCAGACAATGATGACAACGCAGTTCAATAGAGTAGCAAGAATATTTAAATTAAGCAGTTTATTTGTGTATGTAGTTTTTGTTGTTGGTTTTTGGGACACGCCGTATTATTAAATTATTTTTATAAAGAATATCCTTGTGCAATATAAACTGTTTTAATGATGTCCTGTGTATTAGCATCCATATCAAATTACTAACATTGAATGTTATATTCTCTTTATCTCTCAATTTACACGAACAGATCCATGGCGATTTATCAACAGACAACAAATAATGTTAAGAATGTTTCGAATTATAGGTATGCAAAGTCGTTATCCCATTTGGATTTACTATAGTATAGCCTACATTTTGTGTACCACGTAGTTGTAGATTTGGTCATATTTAGCACATAGTAATAGGTGACGTAGCAATAACATGCATAGCCTTCTGTGACAAGACATTTTGCTGGTATGTTATCTCCATACAATTTCATATCACTGTCTGTAAATGTTACGGCTGTCCATTTTCTTCATAATGATTTGTGCAACTTGTATCGCAAGTAATGAGCATTAGCTCCCCCCGAAAGAAAAAAAAACACACCATGTGACGCAGTATAATTACTAAAAGCATCCACGGCAGCTGCATTACACAAGTACTACATTTCCGATGTTTCAACATATATAAGGTTAGAAATGTAGCGATTTCCAGAGGGAAATTAGTCGGAGTATCCCCCACAACTCTACAGTGTTTTGTAAAAAGACCCCATATGCCGACCTAGGTCAAATTTACTTTTCAATAAATGTGCTCCATTTTTCTGTCCGAGTTGTGAATTAGTGCGTCTAATAGATTCCTTTGGTCATCATGAAATGGAAATGGAACAAATTATAAAGCAGGGCGAAAAAACGTTTTGTTTCCTCTCTTGTAAAAAAAAAAAAAAAACTCTTGATCATGACGTATACAGTTTTTGTCCATAACACGGCAGAATTACTGTGGTCGAGTACCTCTGTAGGTCAGTGGATAGGCTTCATCGCACGTTATGCTCATTATTTAAAAAATTAAAAAAATTTCATTTAGTCTATTTGTGTCTATGTAGGGGAAACCTCAGCCTCTGTATTGTTTAGCTTTTATGCAGGGCCCTAAACCTATTAACATGTTTTTTCCCTTCATTCTTGTGCCGTGAGAAAAATGGAAGAACATATTTTTTATATCCAAACTGTGATTTATATTGAGATCGACAGGAGCAAAGAGTTTCAAAGTTTTTCAACTGTGTTCTGCTTGTGGTCACAGGAGTTCAGAGATGTAAATCAGTAAGGAAGAAAACGATGTATGATTATCATTTAACCCCGTCACTGCCATAATGGTCTATCGTGGTTTTCTGAGCTGCTCGTGGTAACCTTATAAATTTTGGTATTTGGAGCCTGGAGTGAGCTGGAAACCTCAGCAAAGTATACTGTTTTGAATTCCTTTCTAGTTTACGGGGTATCGGCCAAAAAACACCGACAGACATACTGTGGATTACATTAATTAACTTGTATTCAGAGAAAACTGCAAGTGCTGTTCATTGAAAATCAGCTAGAAAGCTTGGTAGCTGAAGATTTTCTTATCTCCTTTGTCTGACACAGTAGTCCATAATTGAATTCATAATCCTTTCTACACTGTGTATCTCACGTACAAAACGCTGAGATTTGTTTCTTAAGCTGCTGCTGATGTGTGTGGCGGGGGAGGGGGAGGAGGAAGCTGGCTTATGGATGCTCTGGGTGTTGTTTGTGAACTTACGTAGCTTTTATGTTCAATATGCATCATATTGCTTGCCATAACAGTGAATCAGCAACTGCAGAGGGTGCTTTTGGGAAAAGGCAATAAATTAATGATGCTGGCTGGTCTGGCAGAATATCTTAACATCATGCTTTGTTTTTTGTTGTTTTTTTTTCCAGATTTCTGTAGCTTTTGTTGTTGTTATTGTTCTTGTTGATGTTGTTGATTTGCAGAGAAACTTCGGACCATATTATGAGTTGTAATCAACGCTTTTGGGCGCTGTATGTTTTTGATAATGCTGGTATGTGTGAGAAAAACAGACTACCCCAGCATACACCCGGGATTGCAAAAATATGCTTTCATTAGCCTAATTGGTTGGCATTGTTTTGTCCACCTTGATAATTTAATGTTGTACCGGAGTATGCCGCCCAACCACCGGAAGGTTACGCCAATGTGTTATTTATAGATTAGCGATGCTTAGTGGAGAGTCGGACACTTTTTTAAAAAAGTGTTAAGGAAATTCCGTCGAATTACTGATCTGAACGATTTATCCACAAAGTTAAATCCTAGCTTATCATATTGCTTTTCGTCTCAGAAAGTTTCATGACTGTACTATGGCAATTGAATAGTTCTTAAAAAATTATTTTCCTCTTTCATTGAATTGAATGGAGCTCAGTGTCCTGTTATTGTCATAATGACAATCAGAAAGCTGGTTTAGAACAATAAAGCTATTCTGACTTACTCCTCTTGTCGTCTGTTTTATACAGAGCGGGTCACCCTGGCGCGTTAAGGAAAAATACCACACACGCCAGAAAACAGTGAGATGCAAAATAATTTATATTTATTTTCTCGTTGCGCTTTGCTTTATTCTCTGTTCGTTTTCCCGTTTGCAATGACTAAAAAGAAACGATAAGTCGTACGTTTTAACCCAGGCATAAAAATGATGCTCTTTTCGGTTTATAAAATGATGTTAAAAGGTGCATTAAAATTTGACCTAAATTAGTCTTTACGGTGTTTTTCCATAATGCGCCAGCTCGGGTTTTAAAAGAAGGGTGGGCCCATGGCAAAAAACTGGCCTGTATTGTATTACTGTTATACCTTTGCTTTCAGAGGTGACGCCTGGAAGTGCATAATCTATTCCTAGGTTCAGGTGAACTGCACCTCTGAAAATAAACATTCAAAATTTGCGTAGGAGGCAACAATGGTCGCCATGAATAGTATATAAATATTTTCAAAGTAGCAAAATGCAGTCATACTTTGATTTCGCGGTTGCCGCGCAAGGCAAACTGGGGTATTCATCGAAGGCGTCGAAGCGGTCTTTGAAGGCGAGGGAATGCGAACAGTCATTTTACTCTGCTGGCAGAGGGCGTGATATCTGTTTGTCGTATGTTCCAGACAGAAGAAGTAAAAAAAAAATTTTCGGGGGGGGGGGGGGGGACCTTATTATTAGAACTACAGGGTGGACCAAAAGTTACTTTATCATAAGAATTACTTGTTTTTGTCTCTATGTCTATAAGTATTTAAATGGACTTGAGGTGCCTTCTCCGTTAACTCCGCCGTTATCGGGATTGTTAATGCTCATTTCAATCTCGTTTAGATAGAATATAATTGTATTAATGAAGTGATATTATGGTAAAATAACGTTTGACCTACTCTGAATTTAAATTATGAATTTATAAAGCACGAAGATTGTGTTGCTGAATTTCATTGAAGCTAAGGGCGTCCAAAGCTTAATAAAGCGCCAGATTACCTTGCAATGTTTATCCACTGGTAGTTAGTTCTAAATAATCCCTAAGAGCTAAGGCCCTGGCCCCCGCTCCCTCCCACCCCACTCCAACGCTTATGCAATCGCACAGCCATTAGAATGGTAAAAGCCTGGGTGTTTGAAAACTTTACATGGCATTTTGCGTGGATTTTTTGACTGTTTCATTAGGAGGATGTAGTTTTATGTAGTCTTTTTTTAAACGTAATAATTTCATTGACTGGAGAAAAAAGACAACAACAGGAAATAGAACCAAAAGTTTTCATTTATTGCTGTAATTGGGAAAAAGCTTACTATGCTCCCTAGACCACCACCCCCCCCCCCACCCCCTTCAAAAACGGGTTTCGTACTCTGGAAGCACCCACACACGTTGAAAGTAAACGCGCGCGCCCGCACACACACACGCATATTCGCGCGCAAAACACACGCACACACCTAATTATGTACATACACACACACCCCCTGTCGTCCCAAATCCGGATCATTCCATCTTCCTGCCAAGGCATATCCTTTTAGTCAAGGAGTGAGCTTCATAAATATATGATTGTGCTTCTAGTTATTTTTGGGATGAATCAGGCGGGAACACCCAGTTTAGAGGCTTGCCCCTGGTCGGATATTAATCGCATACAATGTGATATTCACTGGAAGAACTATCGTAACCCAGGGTCAAAGCCTCTTTGCCCATGGTGGAGACACACAATACAGTCATGAGTGTACAGGCTGGTTTAGCTTGGGTGTTTCTAACAGTCCCCACCCATCAAAGTAGCTGAAGGACAACACAAAACTTATCCTTCCTCCCCCAGGGGAATTATCTCCGGATGTCAGGGACCGTCTAATCATGAGGAGTCATCCAGGAAGTGCCCAAGCGCGCAGGAGGGTGATGGAGGAGTGGGGATTCTTGGTAGTGCACGCACGTTTTGAATTATGATCAGAAACTAAATTTCTTTTTTTTTCGGCAGATTCGTTAATTCTATAGTATCAGATAGTCCATGCGAAATGCCACTTATAGTTTTAGAACATCAAGGAGTTATCGTAGACTTCCTCCACTTTAATGGCAGTACGATTGAATACAGTGGGAGAATGTTTGAGGCCAAGCATACTAGAAGTGTACTTAGAGGGAGGGGGGAAGAGAAGAGGATTAAAGAATCGCCAAAACCTATGGATTAGTGTTTGAAAAGAGCATGATGTTGGAGGAAAAGGCCCATTGACATGGCCAAACGTGAGAAAGGCAATGGTAATGACGATGAAGATTTTTTACTCGATGCTTGCTGGAGTTATGAAGCTCTTCACAACACAGCTCTGAGCGCGCCTACGCCAAATCCTGGTGGTCATTATCAAGGCTACCGTATGGCGGTATAATACGCTCGTTTAGGTCAAACTTGCCGGTTAATAATAATTTTTATTGGATGAAGTATACTCTGTCTTTTTTTCTTTTCAATCTAGGTTATAGTTGTATACGACTATTGGTTTATTTTGGTCGTCGCAAAATGGAAATTGAACCCACTCAAAAAAATAAAGCAGAGCGCAACTCGAGATGTTTCCTAATCAAGACTCTCTTCTGACAGACAGATTTGGATTTCAAAACTCTAAGACATAACAGTACAGCATAGTGTTTCCTCAGTCCTCTCAACAAAAAAAAAAAGGTTGTATTTGCCCCTTTACCCTGCCACTCCTTGCAAAAATGCCTGCTGGCATTCACACACCTGAATTATGAATGAAAGCAGCTTCCCTACCAGATAAAACTTGCGTGCCAAAGAATGAATACGTGCGCCCCGCCCATGTTAGTGTGTGTGTATTTCTGTCTCACCTATGGCAGCTTAGCCTGGATAAGTTCGTCACCATGATAGTTACAGGGATTTGGTTTGGGTTTTGGGGGGGGGGGGTATGAAGGGAAACATTTCTGTTCTGTATCCTCTGATCTTGTACATCACGCGCACAGCATGCCGCAGTTGGGGAATATTAAAGAACATTCGACACAAGTCCTCTCATAAACCAGCATGTTTTGGGATATGTCCCGATGTGTCTCTACTTTGCCCCCCTCCCCATTACCATCCCACACACATCTATCGATCTATCTGTCTGTCTGTCTGTCCGTTCGTCGGTCCGTTCGTCAGTCCGTCTGTCCGTCTGTCCGTCCTTATTCTCTTGCATCTTTGTCACTTTTCACAAATAATGAATAATTTTCTTCATTTTTTCCCTTCTGTAACAATTCCTTCCACCCTTTCTTTCATCATTTCTTGTTGTGTTTTTTTTAAATCTGCCATCGCACTTTCCTTCATCGATAAGTGTAACCGTGTCCTTGGGGAGGTTTGAGTGTGGATTTTGAGTTTAAAGAAAGCTTGTCGACACTATACATGCCATATTGTGCTAGAAAAAAAAGCAAGACCATGGACAGAATATGCAGTAACAGAAGGGTAGGACAGAAGGAGGGAAAAAAGGTGTAGTAAGGGTATTATAATTATATATGGGAATGTCCTCCTCAGCGCTGACCTCAGCCGTCTAGAGACTTTGGTCCGCCCTCAGCCAATGTGTCATCATGATTATAGTCATAAAAATTGCGAAATAGCCAGATCACAGCTAGGTTCAGGCCTACCGGGTGGCTTCTGTCGACTTTCAGATGTTCCTATTCCCACCTGTAAGGTTTTATTGACAGAAAGTAGGCTGAAGAAAATTTTTATACTCTTGATAGGACTAGAAGGCAACAGATGGTTCCGCTGAGAATGTCTTAGTTACTGGAACTCTGGCTTGTACAGAGACAGATCAAGGAGACCTGTCTGTTGTAAAGGTTAAAGCTTCTGCCTAAGATTACATGCGTTGTACTCGCGTATTTAGTGTTGACACACGCTAACGGGTTGGTGTGTTGTTTTGTTGTGTTAGTTCCTTGCGCTTCGGGGGGAACAGAAGCGGGATAATCTGCCCCCTTTTCGCGCTCCGATGCACACAGGGAATGTCTGTATGAACGAGAAACTGTGACGAGGGTAAGACTAGCTATGTTTGGTGTGTTTCTGAGCGGGGTACAGACACGATAGCACGTGTACATACATCCGCAATCTCATATGAAACAATAATAAATATTTGACATTCCAGAAGGTGAGACATCTGTATGGGGTAATGCCGAATGAAACAGGATAAGCGACGGCTGGGTTGATTTAAGACAAGTTTTAGACTGGAGTCAAGTCTGTTTTGCGGCTGTTTTGACTCAATGCGCGGTGTCTGTCTTTCTGCCAATTGTGTTTAGGCAGTTTTGACGTGGTCGAAGTGGTGGCACAGACTTGTTTCCCGTCTCACCAGTACGCGAGTTCCCATTTGATTCCATGGTCCACATCTAAGACTAAAATCCGAGACAAAACAGATTCAGTGCGCCACTACTAGCCTCATACAGAAGAAAGCATAAAAACTTCAAATCATTTCATTTTGCAATGAGTTCCACATGAAAGCGGGCCCAGGTAAGTAAACAAAAGTAAAGGGTGCGGTCTTCGTCGGAGACAAAGTTCCAAACCCCACCTCCTCCCCTCAGAAAAAAAACAAAAAAATTTCATCTTTCTTTCTCCTGGAAATAGTAATCGTCTAATTATTTTTATTCTTACGCTTCCTTTCCTTTTATAAAGAGGCGGACAGCAACATTGAACACCACTGTCATGGTTTTATGTGTGGCACTGGTTGCCTCCATAAAATTTTTGTTGTTTTTTCTTCCTTTTAAATTTTTTCGTAAGGAAAGCTATCTCCGGAGCAGTGGTTTAGAATAGTGATCAGTGGTTTAACACTGGTAGAGGGAATCAAAGTAGAATTATTGTGCACATAATTATTCTGAAATAACAATATTTGTCATTTAACAGAAGAAAAGACAATTGTTCAAATTAATGTACACAAATGTGGCGTGGGACTTTGAGAATCGTTGGTTTGCAGGGATTGGTCCTCACTCTTAGTTCCCTGGGATCTCCAAAGTTTGTCGGGGTATGACGTCGGGACATCTGCATACATCATTCATCTCTTATGCAGCATCTATAAGTAAATAGTTACTTATGCTGGCCAAGCAAACAGAATCATGACATGAGTCTCTTTATTTCAATATGTACATGAATATACTGGAGACTTTTGAAGGTCTCTCTCTCTCGCTCTCCCTGTCTGTCTAACTCTCTCTCTCTCTCTCTCTCTCTCTCTCTCTTTGTCTGTCTGTCTGTCTCTCGTTCTTTCTCTCTTTCTGTATGTATGTCCCTCTCTCTTTTTCTCTCTAACTCGCTCACTCTCTCTCTCCTCTTATCCTTCCCCCCCTCCCCCGACGGCGACACACACATACACATAATAAACACAGTGAAAGGTACACATTGACTACATTTGCCAGGTTGGACAGGTTGCTCGCACTACGGTCAAAATGGCATCTCATACATAAAATAACACCTGGATCACTCTGTTGAACGTGGGAAAATAGACACATGTGAAAAGAAAGCAGACCATTAAAATTTCGTTTGTTTTTGACAGCGGCGTGACCTTCATCGTGTTTGTATACTGGAAAGACATACGATTGTGTAGACATCTCTGCGGCTGTCAAATCTCCCCTTCCCCCGCCCCTGTCTGAGTGTTGGGGAGGCAGATGGGGGGAGGGGGGGGGGCGTTCCTCTCTTGGTTATTTGGGATATTCTGAATATCAGAATTTCACCTAATTCACCGACCTGCAAATTGAAAAGAAATGCGGGGCAAAAATTTAAACAGTCAGTGAGTTCTGCATGCAACTGTTTCCCCGCGTTTCCCTTGCCGCTCATTAAGAAAAGAAAAATATGCCATCCAATCAAAAGGACCGCCCGAAATCTGAACAAACAGCGCATGTAACATCTCAAATAATACTTTTCAAGTGTCACCCACCTGTTCATAAAACTGAATGCGATGATTTATTGTGAACCATTTCAAAGAAGTATGGGTTTTTAACCCCTTTGCTTTTCTCTCTCTATCTGTCTTTCCCTCTTTCTCTTTTTACCCTACATCAGCTGTCGACCATTTCCATAGAGTATTCTACAGTCATGTATTTTATTCAATCCAACAAAAGTTTTATTTCTGTCGGTCCAGGGGCCCATCCATAAATACACTCGCTTGGTTTGGGCAAGTTTTGCCTCCTGTCGCCCATGTAGGATTTTCATTCACCAGGCCTCACCCAGCCCACCCCCCCACCCACCCCTCTCTGTATGAATACACGATCATAAAAATAGTTAGCTCGATGAGAAGACCTTGATGTTTGAAAACGGCAAGTGGCATTTTGCATGGAGTGTTTGATTGTTTCATTAGAGATTTCTTTATTATAATATACTGCAATCTAATATGCCGATAACAAGGAAACAAAACCAAACTTTCTAACTCATCGCCATAATTGAAAAGCTCATCCTCCAACCCCCAATATACAGTACGCTTTTGGTACTCTGAGGTGGAGGAGCAACTCCCTCCCATCCATGAAAGAATTACTTTCTTACGTAAAACCGCAGTGCATCCTGTCATTTCTAAGAGGCTAAGACGTGCAATTTGATTAAAAAACTTTTATACCCATTTATACCAAACTTTTCCCCGTAAAACTCAAACTTAAACCCTCCCACCCCGGTACATACTTTCTGGATGGCCCCAAATGACGAGAAAGAAGACGGGGGTGGACGGAGATTGTTGATGTCTAAAGAGCATCACGGAGCCATGTTTGAACTCAAACCCTGCGCCAACACATATTATGCAAGTGAAAAAAGATTGCGGTGCCGCGATGCCTTGTCATAATTAATTACGCTTAGGACGGCCCCACACACGACCCATGTTTAAACAAGGCGTTTCCTCGCCTCCCGGAAAGGCCTACTTTTGCTAAAAAAAGAACCCAGTGTGTTTATTCACACGCTCATATTCAGAGCTGCATATATGGAAATATGAGTCAAATTTCTTATCTGTGATATGCTTTCAACCAGTGGACGTGTGACTTGACAGTTCTTGTTCTGCAGTGGGATTCGTCATGCATGGCACTGTAATATGACGCCTGTATGATGTACAGGTGATTATTCTGGAGTGTTGATTTCATTAACGGAATATTATATAATTATTTTATTATGAACTTTCCAATGTGTTTGTAACTTAATTTTGGTGCAGGGATGTCTGTTGCTCTACATATGTCTCTATTCGTTAAGGACTTGATAGTGTGTTTTGTAATTTTGTGAATGACTGCAGAAATTTTCCAGAATATTATATCGTTACTGAATGTTTCTACTCACGGGACTGGGATTTTGGAAAAAGCACAACTAAACTAATTTAGCCTTTAAGTAGATGGTATATCACCATAGCAGTGCTGTAATTAATTTAATTCTTACACATTTGAAGTGTTGTATTTTCAAGTGCTTAATTCATTTCATGGAATTTTAAACATTCCTGAGACAATGTTTTATCTTTTTTTTTTTTTTTCTGTAAAAATGTCAATGTCGGGAGTTGGTAGAAACACACAGTAATCATACAGCGAGTAAATGGAAATGATACCATGTAACCTAGAATTAGTTCGTTGTGACAGTTTCCTGGAAATAAGTTGTTTTTTTTAATTGTTATTTTTACTTTTTATTTCAAGTTGAATGGTTTGCCAAAACAACAAACTGGGAAATATTCAAAACAAAAGAGTTTCCAGTAAGTGGATTGGTAAATTATTCAGACTTGCGTCACTATGGACTCGCCCACTGTTGTGGTGTGACCAGAAACATGGTAGTATAACTTCTCTATTTTTTAAAAACACTTTCATTTTGTCTTGACCCAGCTAGCGGAACGAGAGACCTCATGCGCTGAGTCAAAACAGACTTGTCTCGAGCCTAAGTTGCGTATTGCTGTTAAGGCGACCACGGCCAAGACAGCAGGTATCAATTTGCAGAGACAGGTCACTCGAGTTAAAGTGTTGACAATAACTATTTCTCTATCTATCTCGGGAGGGAAATTCGACCACTGCGATGGCCTGAGCCTACCGGTAACCTTTATCTCAGTGATTCTCAGACGGGAAGGGCTTGACTCCCAGGCGAGGAAAGTCAAACCTAAGGGGAGGAATCTTAGCCAGGGGTAGAAATTGGGAGGAATTTCAGTCTTTGGAGGAACTCCGAACTGGGAAAGAACGTACACTGTACACTATGTGTACATAAAATATCAAATAAAAATCAAACAGAACATTTTTGAGCCATTGAAAAGTTGTTGTTTTGTTCTTTTTTGTCAGTGTGGTTGCAATTTATTAAATAATTTATTTTTGAAAATTATTTCAAAAATTACCACTGTAAAAGTATATTGGTGAAAATATATTAGGATTGCTACTATTTAAAATGGGGTGGAAATTGAGGAAACCTGGGACTGCAAGTGAAGGAATGTGGTCTGGGACTTTGAGAACCATTGGTTTACCCAGAGGCAAATTCACCTCGAGAGGGCCAGGAGATGAGATAACAGACATAGCTGCATATTTTTTTTCCTCCGCTATCGGACTTTGGCTTTTGTCATAGTAGTAGGGGAGGAAGAGAATCAGCTCCAGTTTTCTTCCTTTTGATCCCCTTCTCCCTTCCACTTTTTTCAGTAATCTATCCCTCCATTGTCTCTTCTTTTCATGGGCAACCCCCCCCCCCCCCACCAATCTCCCGCTCTGTCTTTCTCTCGCCCTCTTTCCCTCTCGCCTTTACTAACTTGCCCTCTCCAGGAGGAATGTATACTTGCCCACAATGCCTAGCAAGGTCTTCCGTCCAGCCCCTTCTGTAAGGCAAAACTGTAGCAATGGCGCTCGCCATATATTTAGACGGAAAGAAAGATGGTGTACTGTGTTTTATGATGTTATACTAGTACTTGATTCAACGGTCAGGCACTAATTGCTGTTTTTAATCGATGGGTGGGAATTGTCTCTCCATGGGCCATTCATAAAGTACCAACTCTTCATTTGGCAATTTTACCACCACCCCCCCCCCTTTTTTTTAAAAGCTTTTCATAATGCTTGGCTCCAACCCCCTCCCCCAACGCGTCTTGTACAGCCGGTTGATTGTCTCTGACAAAACTCTGATATTCTGAAACATTAAATGGCATTTTACATGGACTATTTCGTTGTTCATGCCAGCATAGCTTATATTTGATTTTTATATAATCCTACACCTTATTTTCTTGAAAATGAAATTAATGTTTTCGATTGATACCGTATTTGAAATCGATAGCCCCCCCCCCTCCCCCCTTTCAGGCCTATCATCCGCTGGGGGCAACCCCAACCCTGTTTTCGAGAGGACGTAGTATATGGATGGCCGCTAGGTGGGATTTGACCTCCACGGCACTGACCGCAGCCCGATGGAGATTTTCGTCCTCCCTCAGCCTTCCTATATTCACATATCATCATGGTTGTATTCATTAAAATAGGAAATATGTAAGCGTTCACAACAGGGTACAGGTCTGTCGAATGGTTTCGGTCTATTTTCAGCTCCAGGAAGATTTTCCAATTCCCACCTATGTTTGCGATAGACTGGCCCGAGGGCACAGAAAGCATTGAAATGAAGTCGTCTCCTAGGGGCATTTTGTCTTTGTAATCTCTCCATAAAGTGGTGAAGTTCTCAGGTCAGAATGGAGGTGATGATTAAACATCAGGTGACGTGTAGGGTTAAATAGCAAAGTGTATTATTTGCACGAGTATCGAATAGATCTAGTCCTCATTAATCAGTATTCAAATGTTCGACAGTGTTTCAAATACCTGAACTTTTCCATACAAGGTAGGCAGCTTCATGGGCGACATTACACGAGACAAGTATTGTACTCCAAGCTTCCTTTCTCCCATAATTCACACTATTCGGTGATATCCTTCGACACATTTCTTTGTTCGAATATTCGATTACAGGTTACAGATCTCCCAGCAGGACTGGGATCATCAGATGTGTTGAACTATGTGGAAAAGGCGAAGTGTTTGATGTAGGCCAGAACCCCCTTTTGTTATGTTTTTTTATTTTTTTTTAAATATTACAATTCAAACAGAATATTTTCAGAGGTTGAGGTACCCCGCCATGTACCCTGAGTCTCTAAACAAATGTGTCAAATTGGAAATGTTGCGTGGGAATGTCAACTACAGGGACGGGTGAGCCCCTGTGTGTGTGTGTGTGGAGGGGGGGGGGGTAGAGAGAACGAAAAGAGAGGTATTTGAGACGGAATTATTCCCTTTTCTGGAAATAATTGCCTCAAAGAATCTGGGTTCCCACAGGTCCTCTTTAAAAGCCCCTAAAGTCGTTAGTATTTCTCAAAATTTATTTTAAAGCTTAAAAAGTCTTTGAGTCCCTTTCGGATAATTGGGATGTTTTTTTCAGGCTATTTTGGTTACTGTTAACCTCAAAAGGTGCTGCACTATGAAAATTAATATAAGTAACTTTTTTTTTTTTTTTGGAGTTTGTCACCATTGGGCTCAACAATGTGCAGTGTAAATAGTAATTGTTTCATCGCTGATAATTAAACATATTAAGATCCTAGAAAATCATAAACTGGTTCAGAAAGGGAGTTAAAATGTCCTTAACATCCCCTAATATTAATTTTTAAGGACCTCTGGGTGCTCAGTGGATTAGACAGCTGAGAACTGAAATCATAAGAAGAATGTTTCCTTTTTTGTGTTTTACTTTGGCATTTCACACTTATGTCAGGCTGAACTAGCTTGCTTTAGTACAGATGGCTATGAAACATTTCTGTGGGATAAATGTACAGGCCTACATGATAATGCATTTCTGACACAGAACGCTTTGCAGAGTCGATAGGAAACATGAGATTAAAACACCACTTTAACACGACAAGAAGTCTCACGTGAGCGACTAGCCGAAGTCTAAGCTGTGAAAAAATGCGTTTCCGTCAGTAGCAAAATGTATTTGATTGGTAATTAAGAAAACTCTTCATTATTTCACACATACCCTTCCCAAAAGTTAGGAAAAACATGGCAACCTTTGTGTCTTAAATAAGCCATTCATTCTCTTATGGGCACAGGTTGTCATCAGTTGCACCAGTGTTTCTACAATGGAGCTAGTATGAAATCCTTTCTTATGAACTGGGGTTAAATAGTTTTGTAGTGTGAAAAATGAAGTTTACAAAGTAGAGTAGACAGGAATTCCAACATTGCCATCTACATGGTAAGATTCTGTGGGCACCGTGAATTTTGTTGAGTGAACGTACATGTCGTGGTGCCCAGTTCGTAATGTCACCTCAAACCTCTCGTGATTTAGCCGTTCAATTATTTGCGCATTTTGGGAATTATTCCTGGGCCGTGCCTAATAAAAATTGTATGCCCAGTATGCCTTTAGGCAACTATACTTCATTACCCCCACACCAAATTTCAGAGAAGTCCGTTCAGAGGTTTGTGAGCCTATTCATAGCGGTTTTCTTGCATTTTTATCTATTATATATTTCAGTAACTTGCAACCTTTGGCATGACTAACTGACCAAACTATACACTTTTTAGGCCTTAAATTTGGTATGAAGGTGGCAATTGAGATAAGGAAGATGATGGCTGTAATTTAAAGTTGTTTACTTCGAGCATGTATTTTTAAAAAATAGCAATGTTTATTGCTATGTAACATAAGCCTCCCATAAGCCCAACCCTGGGTCCTCGTCCCGGGAGGTGGAAACAGGACAAAGTAGGGGATTGCTGGGTTCGGGCGAAGCACAGTGTGACCTTGTGTCACTTAGGCGCTACGCTAGCCGTGAAGGCCATCCCGGGTCACCCCGAAACGTCGCTGGCTAACAGGGCTCTGGTGAAGTCCTGGCAGCAGGGGATGGATGAGGACGGAAGGCGACCGAAGGATCTTTGGGCACGGCTTTTGTCTCTCGTGGTTGCGGGCAGAGGATTCCGTTTTTGAAACAATGGCCGAGACCAATGCACAGTATGTGCACTGCGCTTTCAGAAAGCAATGGCAGACCACTGGAAGAATTTCTTGCCAAAAACTACAATGAAATGTCACACAAAAGGAAAGAAAGTTATAGTTCTGTGTCCTCTGAGTCCCCCAGGGAGGGTCGGGACTCAAAAACGACTGGGGAGGGAGAATCCTCAACTGCAGAAGGCACCCGTGATGACGATACTGGCGTATCTGACGGTGAGTGCAAGAAACAGAGGTGTAGATACTCCTATTCAAAGAAAAGAAAAAGCAAAAGTGTCATCAACATCGGCACCTGGAATGTTAGGACCATGAAACAAATGGGAAAACTTACACTCCTGTTAGAGGAGCTGAAGGAACTCAGCATGAACATCACTGGACTGAGTGAAGTACGATGGGACAAACAGGGCCTATTCAGGACAGAAGATCACACCATCGTATACAGCGGAAACAAACGCGGCATGAATGGTGTTGCAATTATACTGGACAGACGCTTACGAGACAACATTAGCAGCCATGACGCTATAAGTGATAGAATTGTCACTGTGAAACTTGACACCCAACCCGTGCCCCTGAACATCATACAAGTATACGCCCCCACATCTGCGAGCACAGAAGAAGAAATAGAGCTGTTCTATAATGACCTACAATCAGTAACAGACAAAATCCCAAGCAGAGAAATATGCATAATCATGGGAGATTTCAATGCCAAAGTGGGAGAGGGTGAGGATCTGGAATGTGGGATAGGACCCTATGGATTAGGAGAACGAAACGACCGAGGAGACATGTTAGCATCTTTCTGCCATGCAAATGAAATGAGCATCACGAACACTCTCTTTAAACACCCGATGCGAAGAAGATACACATGGATAAACCCTGGAGGCAATCTCCGAAACCAGATTGATTACATCCTGATTGACAAAAACTGGAAAACAACTGTGCTCAACTCAAAGACAAGGCCAGGGGCAGACTGTGACACTGACCACATTTTAGTGACAGCAAAGCTGAGATTGAAAGCCTATAGGAAGAGCAAGCCAAAACCCACCACCAGATTTGACACGGACAAACTGAAAGACCCTGAAATCAGCAATGCTTTTCAGATCGAAACAGAAAACCGTTTCTCAGCATTACTCAAGGAGTGGTCAGCTGAAGAAAGACACCCAGATACACTGTGGAAAGACATGAAAAGAATTTGGAGTGAAACAGCTGAATCGAAACTCGGGAAAAGAACGAGGAAAACTCCCAAACCATACATCAGTGAAGAGGTGATAGAGCTTGCAAAAAGAAAGAGCAAAGCCAGAAAACTTAGTAAACAAGATGAATATCATGCACTGAAGAAGGAAATCCAAACAAAGATCAGAAGAGACAAGAATGCATGGTTAGAAAGAGAGTGTGCAAACATAACAGAATGTAATACACAAAGAAAATCAAAAGAAATGTTTGAACAAATAAGAAAAGTAAAAAAGAGGGATTTCCAACCACAGAACTTGAGTCTGAACAACAAAGAAGGCACAACACTGACAAACACAAAAGATGTGCTCTCAAGATGGCACGAATACGGCAAGATGCTGTTTGCGGACAACATCAGACCAGACCCGAGGGACCTCCAACAACCAGACTCACAACAGATAGATAAAGAACCAGAACCTCTCTTGGAGGAAGTACAGGCTGCAATAAAACAAATAAAGAATGGAAAATCCCCTGGATTAGACAACATACCAGGTGAACTCCTGAAACATACCAGCGAATCAGGAATAAAAGCACTCCACCAAATGATCTGCAAAATTTGGCAGACAAATGAATGGCCAACAGACTGGAAGCTACAAGAATTCGTCATGCTATACAAAAGCGGCAATGTCAAAGACTGTGGAAATTATAGAACCATCGCCCTCATCAGTCACACCAGCAAAATCCTGCTCATCATCATACTCAACAGAATGAAATCTAAGGTAGAAGAGGAACTATCAGAATGTCAAGCTGGTTACAGGACCAACAGAGGAACCGCTGACATGCTCTTCATACTACAAATAATGATTGAACAGATAAGAAGCAATGGAAACGAAGCCTTCATCACGTTCATAGACTACAGCAAAGCGTTCGACAGCGTTAGGCACCATCACCTGTTCGATATAATGATTAAGATGGGATTCCCGAAACACCTTGTGACCCTCATCGCTGCACTATACCACGAACAAAAGGCAACGATTAGATGGAACAATGAGAACTGTCCATATTTCAACATCGAGAAAGGAGTCAGACAGGGTTGCATACTTTCACCTCATCTTTTCAATATTTATACTGAGCAGATCATGAGAAACGCAGACATAGAAGATATGGGAATAAAGATCGGAGGCCGAAACATCACAAACCTTCGCTACGCTGATGACACAGCTCTTATGTCAAATAACATCACCAGCATGAAAAGAGTGTTGCACAGAGTGGATGAAGCGGGCAAGACAGCAGGCCTACACCTAAATGCTAAGAAAACCAAAGTCATGCATACTGGAACAGGGCACCATGAACACCAGGAGATACTAGTAAACAAAACAGCACTAGAAAAAGTGACTGATTTCAAATACCTAGGATCACATAAATCGCAAGATGGAAGCTGCTCAAAGGACATAAAAACAAGGATAGGAATGGCAAAACACAAAATGGTTCAACTAAACAACATTTGGAAGGATAGAGGCACACCAACGGACCTCAAAGTGAACATACTTAAGTGCTTGATCTGGCCAGTCCTACTATATGGTTGTGAAGCCTGGACACTCAAAAAGGCAGACATAACAAGATTGGAGGCAGCTGAAATGTGGCTTTACAGAAGGCTACTCAGAATAAGTTGGACAGAAAGGAGAACAAATACAAGCATCTTAGAACAGCTTGGCACCACCAGAAGAATAACACCTGAAATAAATAAAAGAAGACTTGCATACATCGGCCACGCGGCCCGAAACAAAAGCACGGCCCTTATGATATCAATCCTTCAAGGAAAGACAGAAACAAAGAGAAAACAAGGAAGACCACCCATTATAATAGTTCGTCCATCAGGTATGATGATGACCTTAACAACACCAGAGGAATAAAGAACAGAAATTGTTGAGAATTTCAACACATGGACAATAAAGAGAACTAAAGGACACAGAGGACAGAATAGAAAGACTGTTCTTTCATGACTTATGGCTTCTCATGTGACTGATAAGTCCTATTTTTGCCCTGCAGACCCTTCCGCATAAATGACAAGAGTGCTCCGTTGGTTCAGTACCACTGGGCCTTTTCTTGCGCCGTTCTCTTTTTTTGATAGCCTGCTGGACTCTGACAGCTTCCCATGCTTTGCTGCCTCTGGTAAGGGCCGCCCTCCAATTTGCACGATCAAGCGAGAGCTTTTCCCACTCACTCACATCAATGGCAAAGGCCTTCAGTGATTGCTTGAGAGTGTCTTTGTAACGTCTCTTTGGGGCCCCAACATTCCTCGTTCCACTGGAGAGCTCAGAGAAGAAGATTTGCTTAGGGAGTCTGGAGTCGGGCATTCTGACAACATGTCCTGCCCAACGTAGCTGAATTTTTTTCAGGTGGCAGAAGATGCTCAATTCCTTGGCACGATTGAGGACCTCAGTGTCTGGAATTTTATCCTGCCATTTGATCCTTAGGATCTTTCTAAGGCAGGCCAGATGAAAGTGATTTAGCTTTCTGGCATGCGATTGGTACACTGTCCAGGTTTCAGCCCCATAGAGTAGGGTGGGAAGGACCACAGCATTGTACACTTTCAGCTTAGTGTCTGTGCGAATGCCGGCAACATCCCACACTCTCTTTCGAAGCCTGCCAAATGCAGAGCTGGCTTTGCTGATTCTTGAGAGAATTTCAGTATCAACACGAGCCGTGGAAGACAGTGTACTGCCAAGATAGGTGAAGTTCTCCGACACCTTCAGAAGACTGTCATGGACTTTGATATTTGGGGTCACAGGATACTTGTCGTCTGGAGTAGGCTGATGGAGCACTTCTGTCTTCTTTGTGCTTATTGTGAGGCCAAAGTTGTCACAGGCACTAGAGAACTTATCAACACAGTTTTGCATGCTATCCTCATCGTGTGCCAGAAGTGCACAATCATCAGCAAATAGTAGGTCACAGACTTGAGTACTTTTGGTTTTGGTTTTTGCCTGAAGTCTCCTGAGGTTGAATAGACTGCCATCAGTTCGGTACTTGATGCTTACCCCTTGAGGAGGAGAGCTAAAGGCTTCTTGTAGCATTGCAGAGAACATGATGCTGAACAGAGTTGGGGCTAAGACACAACCCTGTTTTACCCCATTTGTGACAGCAAAGGGCTCTGAAACACTGCCGTTGCTTTTGACTGCAAGACCACCCATTACATATCACGATAACATCAAGAAAGTCAGCCAGCTGGAAATAAGTGAACTAACTAGGAAAGCTAAGGACAGGATTGGGTGGAGGAGATTTTGTCGTGACATCCACTGTAGCAGCTAACATCGATGACGATGAAGCCGACAGGTGAGGTGAACATCTGTATTTTTGCATGTTTGTTTCGTAATATTATAGGACCGTGCATGTCATAAAAAGTAACCGTATCAAGCGTTCAGTTTGGTGCGTAGTGTTCTGGTGCGCATGAGTTCTGAAGCAAGACTGTAGTTTATTACTTTTATTATACTAGAGGGGAGCGGGGGGGGGGGGCGCACATGATTGTTTATTCCGGGCAATGCCCGGTAGATCATCTAGTTTAAATATATTTGTGGATTTGGTAATGCTAGCCTGTACGTCATGCAGGTCTTCTACTGTCATTTACACTACCTATTGTATGGCTTACCAAGCAGATGTTAATGCTTTTTTTTTTTTTTTTAGATGTACTACCGTGTCAAGTCTGTTTTGCCTCGGTTTTGTGGACTGGAACCTCGCGCATTAGTGAGACTAAAACAAGTCTGTCTCGATACACGATTCAAAAGAAGTTCAAATATAAGTCAAAACCGACGCAAACCAGATTTGACTCAGTGCGCTGCTAGCTTAATACCAGTTTACTCTCTGATTAAATCAGAGACATTGCTGATATACATCACACACAAACCATGTAATCTAGAGCTGCCGTTATCATCATCTAAATATCCCGCTGGATACTTTGCTTCATGTCCATACATCATACACATCCTGTGTCGACTCAGTGGTGTTCAGGATTAATTGTAGTCAAGAAACTGATCGCTAATTTGGAGGGCGTGGGGGACTACAAGGCAGGCAAGGGACCATCTATAAAGTAGGTAGCGGTACGCTTGGAGGGAAGTTCGAGGATGGAGCTTACGTATATTTTTGAATTATGGTAAAGAAGTAAAAGATTGGTGGGGTTTTTTTTTTTTTTTAGCAAATTAAATCGGTACACTTATACGCAGTGATTATAAACATATGTCAGTCATGTTTGTAGTGAAACAGTCAAATAGCCCATGCAAAATACCTCCTAAAGTGTTCGAATATCAAGGCTTTTTCATGGATATTGAGCCATATGCTTGTACATGGGTCGTGAGGTCAGGCGCTTGAAGAGCCTGCATGAGGGGTGGAAAAAAGAGTGTGGGTTAAATGGCCGAAATGGAGCGAACGTACTCGATGTCTACGCCCAAGACTGAAGTGGAACTGGACATGACCAAAAATGTACACAGGGTCCGCTGGACGGGATCTTGAACATTTCTCTCCCTAGGCATTACATGTATTGTGTTCAAGAATATTATTAGAAAATCGGGATTGAAAAATTTGCAGCAGAGTGCACCATACTTCAATTCTTTCTTCTTATAAAAAAATACCTCTGACTTTTTTTTCTTCAATTTCACTATTAGAATAAGAATGCTTGAAATGGCGAGATTTAGCGTTTGCAGAGAGGCTGACAATGGACCCTACCAGGGTGGCTTCCTGGATCCCAGGCCTTTATTCTGACCCAAAAAAAAAATGTTCAGACATATTTTTACCTGTCATAGTTCCATCCTTAGTACAGAATATTATTAGGTATGCTGCTAGAAATGCCAGAGGCGTGTAATCAGAGGGGATATGGTA
Source organism: Onchidella celtica (assembly GCA_963931925.1). Classification (NCBI taxonomy): domain Eukaryota; kingdom Metazoa; phylum Mollusca; class Gastropoda; order Systellommatophora; family Onchidiidae; genus Onchidella; species Onchidella celtica. Next base: position 8,507,517 of record OZ007575.1, read on the forward strand.
TTGTAATGGTCAACAGTGGATCGTTAATTTTACAGCAAAGCCAGCAAGCCTTGCATAATAGATCGTGTTTGATTGCTATTGAAAAGTTAACAATCATGTGGAACATGGAGTCGATTTTATGAATGTGAGTGCCGATCTTTGAGAACAAACAAGGTATTTTTTTTTTTTTTTTGTGAACTTTGCCGTGGGAAAGTTGGCGGCTAATGAAAAGAGTTGTCTTCTCGCCTCCACCGATATTTCAAGTTTTCAATGTGCATTAAATCTCTTCTCCTCCACCTCCACCCCCGCCCCACTACTCACCATTATCGTGTACACTTTACTCGTGACATCAATAACCAAACTGAATATTTAAAACTACATGACGACATGGAGTCTTATAATGTTAGTCTCATCCACGTCTCAAATGGAGCAAAGAGAATATTTGGTTTGTCATTCAATTTAGGCCCATAGTGGCACCGAATCAAATCCGTCTTGCTCTTGATTCAAGGGAATTTGAATTCTGAGTGCGCTACTAGCTTTAGTGTCACAAGTAACGGTCTCGGAAATAACTACTGACTGACTGATAATGTCTCCATAAGTTGTGTACATTGTGTACTGCTTGAGGGTATACATGTAAATATATATGTAAGAGAAGAGAGAGAGAGAGAGAGTTGTTACTGCTTCAGTGCACAGCGCTTTTGGTCCACTTTGTCGAAACAGGCGCTATATAAATATACTCATTCATTGATATTGTTATTATTATTATTATTATTATTATTATACAAAGAAATGGGAATACTATCTTATGTTATTCTGAGGTTTTCATCAGTCAAATTATAAAACTTTATAGTCACTGAAGCTTTCATGTATGTATAAAATGTATGCCTATGATACGTGTATAAAGCTTTATGGACTTGCGCAGTAAACTGTTGGGACCTACCCCTCACGGGTACACCGTGTTTATGGCCACACATAGATTGTTTTCTTGTTGTTGTTTTTTTTTCAAATCTTGTATTTTTTGTATTTGCATCTTTCTTGTTTATGTTTTGAATTGGATGTTGAGGTTAGGATAAACTTGAATTTGTTATAATAATTGGCATTGTGAAAATATAATGGTGAAAAAATATTAGATGACAGTTGAAAATCGGGGACGAATTGAGGGAACCTGGAATGGGAAGAGAAAGAATGTGTCCTGGGACTCTGAGAAAGCACTGTGGTCTACAATAGGAGTACAAATTAATAAGGCTTTACAGATTTCTGTCTTGCTATTTCTGATCTGTTTTCTCTTTCTTTTTTTGAAAAACGATGCATCGTACCGTGAAGAATAGATGATGAAAAATGTACCCATCAGTTTTTTCATGCTGTAGCAATTTAGAACACTGCTTTTCACTTTTTTATGTCTCTAGAACAATAGACCTAGATAGTCTTACTCTAACAAATAACATTTTTTTCCCTTGCTCAGATGCTGGAGTGAATTCAGATGCTATAAAATTAATGTTGAAATTGTGACCCTCTGGATAATTATTTTAGGGAGTTTCTCCACCTGGCAAAGCAATGACTACACTTTTATCAGCAAAGGTTTATCCATGGTGCTACTGCCAATGCACACCTTTAGCCTTGTTCTTCATTTATCTGACATAACATCATAGCTATACCATGGAAGAAAGCAGAGGGGTTCAGTGTATTTGAATGTGCTGAGGATTTCTATAATTTCTTTCATTTGAAAGTCAGTAAATTTTTTATATCTTCTCCTCACACAGTTTATTTTGTTGATTCTGACAAAAAATTTTGGTGGATGCATGCCAAGGGCTGCATGATAAACTATTGTAAAGTTCTCAGATTTTACCCATTTTTCATGGAAAGCAAAATAATTGAATTACTTTCTTTATCACACTTAATGCTTAAGACATGTTAAAAACTGTTGTTTAACCTTCGGTTTACATGCTTTAACCTTATAACACAACCTGCGAGCTGTCGGGGCTAAGCACATCAAATATCTCAATTTTTGAAAAAAGTCAAGTTACGATAGTTTACCAGGCAGCCGTCAGTGAGTGAAATTGATAATCATGGGTGGGAACTTAGATCTCTCACTGAGATTTTCATCTGCCCTTGGCCTATATACATCCACGTATCATCATTCACTCATAAAAATGTCAGTGATTCAAATTTACTGCTAGGGTCAGGCCTGTCGAGTGGTTTCTGTCGGTTTTCAGCTGAATGAAGATTTTGCAGTTTTCACCAATGAACATGTTTCTGTCTGTTATATATGTGATGATCTTCAATGTGATGACTTTTCACAGATCCCGAATCCCACCGCCACCCACTGGGCCTGCACCAGAACCGCCCAGCGATGCTTACAACTTCCAAGGAATGAGGGAATACTTGGGTAAGAAGTCTTGACATTGATATGAATATGACTTGCAGGTGGTTGATTTTCTGGCAAGCAGAATATCCGGCATACACACGCCAGGCTTTCAAAAACTTTCCTCAGCATCTCGATTGGCAGTATTTTGTACAGCGCCTGGATAGTACCACCAAACTGCTGAAAGCTCACACCAAAAAAAGAAACCATTTACAAAACACAAGCAAGAAAGCTAGGACAATTATTGGACTATAAAACACAATAGGGAAAAGGTATGGTTCAAAAATTGTCCTTCTTGAGCATAAAGTGTGTTCTCAAAACTTTCATTCATCAATGGCAAACCACATTATTTTTAAGGAATTTTATTAAAAACCGCATGATTCTAGGTTTGTAGTCGTCTTGGAGTTCTCCAAGTAAGTCTTTCAACTCACTTTGATTTGAATAGATTTTTATATAAATATTTGTTATCTTGGCTTTGTGTTTAATTGACTTTCCTGGTTAAATTCAGTTTGTTATTTTCACATCTAGTGAGGACTGGATTTACATCAGAAACCTGTAGACGTGTAAATTAGCATTGAAATGTTGATATTAAAATTTAGAGGTAGCTGAGCAGTCTTTGTCAGAGAATTTTGATATAAATGACATGCTTTATTTGTCGATTACAAATATGTAAACTAAGTATTTTATCAATTTTTGACTTCATATTAGTAACTAGGGGCTTTTTAGGTAGGTTTTCAAGAAGGTCACATTGAAATCACTGGAAATTGTCAGCATGCTGTCATTAATTTTGTAGGACAACATGGTTTCACTAAACACTTTCATCATTTTTCACAATCAGCATAACATTGTTATTTCACAATGTAATGTGAATTTCATTTTGACGTTTACAACTGACATATTATGCCCCCTCCCCATTACTGCTTTATTCCATCTCCACATCTGCGCATTTTGACAAATGGCTTATAAGGACTTGCAGTTAAATTTTACAGAGTTAAAAACCATGGCTTGTAATGATTTGTAGTTAAATGTTACAGAGTTAAAAAGTATGGCTTGCAGTGATTTGTAGTTTAATTTTATGGAGTTAAAAACCATGGCTTGTAAGGATTTGTAGTTAAACTTAACAGAGTTTTGCAATAACTTTTGAACACTTCAAAAATTTCTCCCAGAGATAAGATACCACAGGGATTTTCACAGGAATAATGGAATACACTTTGTCCTACCATGGTATGACCTTATCTAAATTAATTTTCTGTAAAAAGTGGAAATAGAATAAAGCATTAAGAGGATGACAATAATTTGTTCAGTCTGTCATCATACCTTTTAGTATTTCGGACCTTGTTTTTTGCAGTTGTTTTTCAGACTATAAAACCATGAAGTCCCTTGATTTTTGTTGTGAACCCAGACAATTTTGCAATAGGAACCTAATCCATAGTATATGGTAAAATATTCTTAAAAAATTGAATAATGAAGTACTGAAATGGTAAACTTTGTTAAAAGTAAGTATCGAAAACAAGCACTGTGGGATGGCATTTTTATTTATAATTGAATGGCAATCTTAGTACACCTATCAGTAACTATTTAGTGACTGTGTTTCTTACGGTAATGAAGTGTAAGGCAAAAGTAGACCTGGTTGAAGCCTGTGTCCAGTCGGAAAGAGACTGGCAGAAGCCATGTGAGACAGGCCTGAGAAATGTTCTGATGGAAGGGATCAGTTCTATGCAGAATGCAGATGCTAATGCTAAGTTCATTTGGACTCCAAAACAAACGGTACAGTTATGTACAATCACCAGCAAGTTTTCTTGTCTTCTATGAAAAGCACTGGAAACACCTAGAACTGTGATTATTAGAGATATGCACCCTGTAAGATCTGAACTTCGCAAGAGTCTGTACATGCTTCAAGAACACCCTTTGCTCAGTATCTACCCAGCCAGCACCCCTTCATCAATCTGATGTAGATTTGTGTAGGTTTTCTGTGAGGTTGGTAGGGTTACCATAGGGGTAGATTCTTACATCAATTTGACAGTGGTGCAGTGTCATAATCAGCAGACATGTTCAGGAATGCTGTCATTCCCATGAGCAAACTTTGACTCCATCCTAGGGTTGGGATTGACCCAAGGTTTCTGGCTGGGTTTACTTGAGCTGTTTGTGGCTCAAACACCAAGTACAACTAAGCCCTCGAATTGTATTGGAAATCTTGTCTGTCTGCAGATTCTAGGCAATACAACAGCAACACTACAGCCACAGACATGAAACAGTTTAACCAGTTCAACCAGACCAGCTACAGCCAGGGTGGACAGTTTGGTGGACCCATTGGCCAGCAGAGGTCATTCATCACACGCATCAACACAGTGAGAGAGAAGGAAGACTTTGAGGGAGGCAGTACTGAGATCTTGGAGAGGGATGTGGTAAGTTAATCCTTTTTGTGTCACAGATATATACCAACATTGCCAGACATTCGTGTAACGGAGTTTTCTTTTTTGCTTTGATCCATTTTTATTAGCTTTTTTATGCCATTATCACCATAGCAAAAAGCCCTGAAAACCACTGGTTTGTGGCAGGTAAAGATTCCCATATTTAGCACGGGGCAACCTTGCTGAATAATCAGTTCATCATGAATGGGGAAAACTAGGAGAAGAAGAACAAGGTACAGCTCTGCAACATTACGGATAAGGACAGTGCACGCTGTTCCAGGTCGAATTCACTTTCCAACATTGTTTTATAGAATAAAATGTACTGTATCATTCTGACTGGACAGTAGTTTTGTACAACTAATTATGGTTTTTTTTTTGGCATCATGAAATGGAAACTGAATAAAGCAAAAAGCACAATGCAACATCAAATGTTTCTTGCATCTCCTGTAAATTTTTGTTACGCATCCAAATTCTTTCCTGTAAAACGACTCAGGGATAAACTTTAGCATGTCATTATGGGTCACATGGAATCTTTCTGTCTTCCTCACACAGCAATTACTGAACCATTGCTTTGATGACATTGAGAAGTTTGTAGCCAGACTCCAGCAGGCTGCCGAATCTTACAAGGAGTTGGAGAAGAGGAAAAAAGACAGGGGAGCCAAGAACAAAAAGAGACAGTCTGGAGGTAGGAACACATTTCTGTATGATGTTCTGTTTGTTTCTGAAGGTATCAAAGTCCAGAATGACTGAATTACATAAGTTATGAATTAAAGGATTAGCTTTATTCATGCTACATAGCCCTTCGTCTCTTTTCACGCATGTCATTTTGATTTTGTAAAATCTATGGCAAATAAATGGACATAAATGTAAATTCTCTCTTTATCCACACAAAAAAAGTCATCAAGAATGGAAATGAATCCCCTTCCTTCTGGTAATCCATTGAAAAAATTGAACTGGACAGATTCACAGATATATTAATTCTTATATTTAATGCCTGTTTTGTCAGACTTAACATTATGCATAGTAGCTGAAGTTAGGTGTCTCATGATTTTATTATTTTACTGCATGTTTTGCTGGCTACAGTTGACATAATGTCACTAATTCATCTTTTTGTTTCCTAAACCATGCTGCATGTGATTAGTTGGAGGTAATGCATTGAAAACAACTTGTGTGTGCATTTCTGTGACTTTGATGTGAATGTGTTGTTTTTTGTTTTTTTCACTGATATTCTGCACAAATGTGAAGTTTAGCTCATGACAGACAGATCAATTCATTTTTTTCTTAAACCACCTAATGAAAGATAGAAGTGAAAGAAAAAAGTTGTTGTTTTTTTTGTCTTTTAAAGCCCCACATTAAAGAAGACAAAAATGAAACCAAGCAACAAATCAAAACAGGATTACAAATAAAAATGAAGGGGAAAAGAACAAGCTTTCGGACTTCAGATACTATTCTCAGGTTAAAAGAAAATGTAGCACAAAGTGAAACAATCTAAATATGCTCACATAATTGTTGCAGGTCCTTCCACAAAGTTAAATTATCTAATGAAAAATGGTATTTGAAATTTGAAAGGTTATTTGATACTAAAGAAAACTGTATTGGGGAAATGATAACATTCTGCTGAAATATTCTTTAGCCAACACTGAATGCATTTCATAGCTTTGCTAATGCCTGATAATATTAGCAGTCTAGTTATTCTGAAGCTGAGAAAACGTCAATACTGACAATTTGTTTAATAACCCACCCTTTTACGTTGTCGACTGTCACTCATTATTTGTGAGGTGATGGCACAGACTCACTGAAATGTCTCAGCCATCTCAGTTGAAAAACTCAAAGCAAGTTGATGGTTGAGGCTTGAAATACTGAGTTTCTGATTTTTACCGATTTAGTATATATGCTGTTGTTTATTATGAAAAGAATGGTGAATTTTTTTGTCTCAAGCATCATTTGGCTAGATATTCTCAATTTAGGTGAATGTAACATAATATTACAAATCCTGTGCACTTGCCTCACATTCTGCTGGTAATTTGAGAAATGTCATGTTTTAGTTGCAAATCATATATGTTAAATTGAGAAAGAGCATTCATTTGTGACAAGAAGTGTTTGTGGGGCACTGATAACTAGCACAGTGTTAGGCAGAGTTTCTATTCAACTAATTTCAATTTTGGAGGAACACCAGTTAACCTGTTATTAGATAGTACATCAGCATAGCCGTGCTATATTTCATGGAGTATTGGAAATTTGAAGTGTTGCATTTTCAATCATTTAATCCATTTCCTGGAATTTAAATATTTGCATAGTGAAACTTAAATTATTTTTTTATGCCTCCTGTAAACATTTTAAAATATGAGTTTGGTGGATAGAAACATACAGTAAGAGCATGCAGTTTCCCACTTTCTTACCAGTGGTATGAAAAAGCGGTATCCAATTTCTGACAAAACTGATGGTATAATATTATTTATGTATACAATTCTGAGCTGAATATCTTTACTGTAAAGAAGATTGTTTCAAGATTTTCAAATGACATGTAAAGTTCAGTACTATAATGTAAAGAAATGAACTATACTTTTAGTGGCTGTTTGGTTGACCAGTCCATGTTTAAATGCTGACTGTCCTCCTGAAGCATTTTTGGTAGTTATTTAATACATTTGCCACATCCTTGTTCCTCCCCAGATGGCATGTTGAACGCAAGGTCAAGGCCACCACCAGATCGAGACTTTGTGGATATCTTCCAGAAATTCAAACTGTCTTTCAACTTGTTGGTGAGCAAATTTACCTTGGATGTTGTATTTGTTGTTTAGAATTTTCAGCATTATCAGATGAATTCAGTGTCTTTGCTCTCATGGTAATAAATTCAAAAACTGATGTTTGTAAATGTACTACAAAGTGAGTGGAACAAAGGGTAATATTTGTGTAGTTATGCAGCTGAGTTGTAAAGATGAGAAGTATGATTCAATGAATTGCTTTAACTAAGATTTCTGACATTTTCCCTCCAGGCTAAGTTGAAAGCCCACATTCATGACCCCAATGCCCCGGAGTTGGTCCACTTCCTGTTCACACCTCTGTCGCTGATCTATGAAGCTAGCCGTGACCCTTTCCATGGCAACCAGAACCTGGGTGACCAGGCTGTGGCACCAGTGCTGACAGCAGACGCTAAACAACTGCTGCTCAACTGCCTGACATCCAAGGAGATTGAGTTGTGGCAAGCCCTGGGCAAACACTGGACAACTAGCAGGTAATGATATTGAGATTAGGTATGCTCTAATTGCTCAGGTGATATTAACCAAGAAGTCACATTTTTTAAATTCTCTGTTACTGTGGTAACCCTTGTTTACTTCTGCCATCTTGAATACTTGAGCATCTTTTAAGTCAAGATAGCTACAAAATGAATGGGAACTAGTCAGTCATTATCAAGATGGAGAGCTGTTTTATTGTTTTATCCAATGAATTCCTGATAATCTTAAAGGACAACTATTTCTTGTTATTATGACAGAGATGAATGGCAAGGACACATTCCCCCATATGTCCCAGAATTCTACGATGGTTGGCAACCAGCAGCCAATGTAGTGGAGGAACTATCAGCTCGTCAGATCGGGTCAGGAGCCATGATTGCAGCAGCTCCTGTCCCTATGCTGGAGCCACCCATGGCAATGAGAACACAGCCAGTCATTGAAGAAAGGCCCAGAGGATTTGTATGTAGTTACTTGATACCATCCAATTCTAGCTCAAATTGAACAAAGTTTTGAAATGTTCCAGGACCAGACCTAGCATATATATACACTCAGTGTTAAATGAAACATTTAGCATAGCTTGACCACATAGAAACAAAGCTTAACCCTGTTCTGGCTCTTGTCTTTAGGCGTAGCGTAAAAAAGCAGAACATTCTATTTCAGCTTTGAATATTTGCACATCAGTTTTTATAAAGATTTTAATTTCTGGGTGATTGAAGGAAAATACTCTCTGTTACAAAGCTCTTGAAAGAGAAAAAACACTCAACATAGACAGCCAATGGATACCCTGTACCTGAATGTAAACATTGGCTATGGCAGTGAACTACTCTTTTTTCTGATATGGCCAGTCAGAGGATATGGAAGTTGGAGACAAGCGGTGATGATAGAAATCATTGGTTTACTGTTGAAACTAAAAAGAGTTTACCTCATTTACAACAACTGAACAAGCCAAAACAATCTGGCAACATGTTATAAAACAAAAATGTGTGTGTGTGCTCTTAAAATTTCTCAGAGGTGGGAATTACAGGAAGTTTCTTGATTTCTGGATTTTTAACTTTTATTCTCTTTTTCTCTCAATTTTTTTCTCTTTTCTCCGAATTCTGTTTCTCAGTCATTGAAAAAAGGAAATTATTGTTAGTGTTAGTAAGTGCTGTTTCATGTGTTGTCAGGATGCATATGGGCTTATATATGTGTTTGTATGTGATATATTATATAAGAGGTTTGGAAAATTTCCCCGTCAGCAGTTCTCATCCCAGATCTGCATAATAAAACAGCTTTTTTTATTTATTTATGGTTCGGATATAACCAGCTAAGAGTACCTTGATGTTCATTCACAGAATGGAACACCCAGACCGATACCCTTCCCTGACGACGACAGGTCCGTGGACAGGTTCCATCGTCAGGAATCATTTGAAAGGTTCGATACCGCCCCTTGGGGGTATGAGTCCAGCTCCCGACGCTTTGAATCTATCCAATCTAGAGGATTTGAATCAGTGCATGCACCCATAGACTCCAGGGGGGCTGAGCCTCAAGCCTGGCGAGGGAGCAATGGCGCCCTGCAAGGCTACGAGGCTCACTCCCGTGACCCATCACCCCGCCAATCTGGAATGGGCAGTCCTTATCCAGATTTTGTAGAGACACACCATGTAGAAAGGTGACAGCGCATTTAACAGTTGTGTGTGGGGCCAATTCTCTCTCTCTCTTCCTCTCTCTTTTTATTATTTTGCTATCAGAACTTTATTTTGTCTGAGGAAAACTAGGTTTGAAGTTTCTCAAGGTAAAGCAGTCAAGAACTAAAACTTTGAGTGAGGATATGGGATTCAAACTTTTTTTTTTCAATACAGTTCAGAAGAATTAAGTTATCTGTGATGTAACAGTAGAAAGATATGGTTGAGGAGGAGAGGTGTGAAATTTATTTTACTTAAAATGATGCAGGTTTTGGGTTTTCACTGGGGGGGGGGGGGGGGGGGGGGGGGTGTTGTTAATCTAATGAAACTGTGCAAAGGATAACATTGGACATTTTTTTAATACTCTGCAATAGTACTTCTGTATTTGATCCAACTCCAGTTTATTTCTTCATATGGTTTGAGGAGATCAGACTTGATCAATGGTTAACAGTGGCCATTGAGATTTATAAAATGATGAAACCTGCCTCTATTGATTTGCAACCAAGGGCAAATAGACAGGAAAGCTGAGAGAATCATTTAATAGTGTACTTAAAGATTTGTATCATTTCAACTGTCCAAACTACTTCATTCATCCTTGCCTACAAAGATGGATCAGAAGGTTGAATCTACATTTGAATTAAAAAATTTTTTTTTGAATTTTTTAAGTCTTTTGGTTTGCAGGCTATGGATTTTAAACCTTTTTTTTTTCAACCACTTTTGGTGTCCACATTTTTGGAAACTGCCATACGTTATTAACATCACTGTCTTTTTGCAGCTTTTGCATTATTTCTATAGTATTGGAAATCAGTCTTTAACCACTGCAGAGAACAAATTCTGTTTAAGGATAGCCCAAATTAGTTTTACTCTTTGCAGAATTTGTCATTCTGTGTCATTCTTGGTTTGAAGGATATTCTGCTTTTTGAGTTTTCAAGAAACAACAGTCTCCTTCACTTTTGTGGTAGAGCTGTTTTGCTTTTCAGTTGCTTTGATTCAAATCTTTGGTTAACTCTGGCATTGAGTGAATTCAGTACCCTAAAAGTGTATTTTTGCATAGATCAAGACAAGATGGTTAGGGATGTGAGTAAGAGCTGATATGTGAACAGTACATCACCAAAAGAGGTTGTATTACCAGTCACTGTCTTTGTTTTTGAATATGAGACATTCTGTCTTTCAAGCGACTTGGGACAACTGATTGAATCTGTTACATATTTTGTTATACCCATTCTTTTGTCAATAGCAAACACCCAGTGATTGCCTGGACATATTCCTGTCCAATGGTCATCCAGATCAATTTTACCTTGCAAAGATTCTTTTATATAGTGCTGCTGACTCCAGTGACTGCATTCAAAACTCCTTTTGCACATCTGGTCTCTGTCTCATTCTCAGAGTATTTTTGCAGGTGCCCATTGGTCTTGCTGATTCTATTTTCTGGAATACAAGAAAATGTAAAGTGATCAACAAATATGTCTATTTTGTAGAGTATAACAGCACATTCCTTCTGAGCCATTCACTGTTTCCTTTTTTCAAATATTTTAATAGCAAGCAGTTGTGCTGGCCCTACATTTTGTATAATCAAACCATGGTTCAAATATTTATCTTCCTAAAGAAAGCTCATCAGGATTTATTGTAACATGACATCACAGCTACCCTACATGGAAGTGATTTTCTGAAGCAGCACTTCAGAGCTCAGAGTTCAAAATAGTCAGACTGCAAGGAAGCTCATTCATGTGCTCATCATAGCTTCCATAAACCCTCCAGGGTCGCAGGGGCACAGCATGATTGAAGGCCACACCACAAGACTTCATCTGTCACAGATGTGTAGTAGGTTCCTGGGTTTGTGCAAAGTTCCTCCCAGCCCGCTCAGATGATATTGTCTTTCCTTCTGTTGTCTTCCCCTGAACTGTGTCCTGGGGAATGAACCAGGAAGCCCGGCTGTCTAAACTGAAATTCAAAAAAGATGCAAGATTGTTTGAAACACTCACATTGTTGATGTATCTTTACCTCTGTGCCAAATACTATTTCAGTGTAAACATGGCCAGCAGTGTTATGATGGTGGGATAAAAATTCTTTTAGCTTAGGCATGCACCAACCAGTTTTGATCAACTGACTGGTTGGATGGTGATGCCTGGACAATTAGTTTCATTGACGTCCTGCACACCAGCCAACTCAAAGGATCTCCGTGGAACTACATGTCCCACTGTCACTGGCCAACCAGTCGGCAAGTCAGAGTCAGCCTAGGCGTATATTGGCATGAAGCTGAGTTACAACTAGCATTTCAGTTTTGATCAGAATTTTCAGCAAGAAATCACTTTGATTTGAGATTTCTGCATTAAGATATGTCAAAGTTGTTTTTTTATTATTGGCTGTTGAAGTGATGAAGTGCTGTCTCATTTGCCAGATTTTTCATTGTTCTGTCTCTTGATTTCTAAACATCTTGTTTATTTGGTTTTTATTTCACAAAAGGCAGTGAGTGTGTATTTTTCTGTTTATCGTTCAGGTTCTGTCATCATTGCTTGGTGGAAAAGTCTAACATTAACAGAAACAGCTCTTACATTCTCCAGTGCTGATTTCATGGGGGTTTTTTGTTTGTTTAAATGACGGTTAGGCATTGTTTCTGAGGAATTCTGGTTTCTTTTAGTAAAAGTTTTAGTCAATCACGTATTTGCCTCATTTCTATCCCATGCACATAAATTTTGTTTTATTTATCCAGACCATCGGTTTAGCTTTCAAGGACATGATTCTAATTTTTTTTTTAAAGGAGCATCATAATTGAAATGCACTCACACGCTTCCCAGGGACTCCCTCCTCACTCCTGGTATGCTTTTCGTATAGTGAGGATGAACCCCCGGTCCGGGCATACATACTTCATGAATGGCCCCAAATGCAGGCCACTAGGTCAAAAAAATACTTTTTGTTTTTCATAAAACTCCAGTCTTGACAAACATTTTATTGAGTAGAACATCAAAAATGATATTTTATCATGAAGCCTAAATTTTCTTTTTCCTCTCATGTAATAAGTGCTCATTGAAGTTGGCAGTGTGATATTTAGACAGAAAGAAGATTTCTATATGGTAAAGAAGAGAAGAAGACCCACACTACATATGTGATGTAGGCTGTCACTACTGGAGAGAGAACAACAATTTTTTTTTGAATTTCTGCAGCTTCCTGACCCACCGTGTGTTGTCCCCCCTGGATGGCATGTCTCAGAAATTAAATACAATCCTGGTCAAGAAATTAGTTATTTTGTTCCTGGAAATGTTCATGCTATATACATGAAAAATGCAGTGAGAAATTTGATGAACATGCAGCCCACACTAAAATTCACATGTAACCAGTGCTCCCTTTGTTTCTGAGTAGACAGTGTACACAAAAATTTTAAGTAGTGCAAATTTTTCTAGGTAGTAGAAGTTGTGTGCACTGAATGTTTAGCAAATATAAACTTGAAATTCTTGCAAGATAGTGTCGGCGGAGCCTATCTGTCATGGCTGGTAAAATTGTATTGGCATGTTTTAAAACAATAAAAATATGATCACAATATAAGTATTATTATTAATTACTGCATTATTTTAGGTAGCAAACATTTTGTGCAAACATTCGTTCTTTTTTTGTGGTGTGCACACATGCAGCTTAGAGGGAACACTGGTTATAAACTTTCGGCATTTGAAAACCTGTTCAGATGAAATGACCTGTTGTTTCACCAGAGTTTTAACAACCAGTCCTTGATGGTGACTGTCATTTATTGTCTACATTGTAGACTTGCAAAGGAGAGAGATTTCTGAGACATGATTGTGTTAGTTCATTGCAAGAAATGGTTATTTCCTTCTTTGTGAAAGGAGATAATTTCTTCTTGCAGTGAACTGATGATTTGTACCTCATGGATAGCTTGAAAAAATGCATCAGTTGTCATACTTTCAACTATAATGAATTATCATACAGCACAAATTGGTGCATTGTAATGGCAAACATTTGCCGCTTTGCAAAATGTTTTTTTCATTTGTGAAAATAAGGACATTTCTATGCATCACTGTAGATGGAAAAAGTAATGTCTGTGTTTTGTGAATGATTCTTGATGCATAAAGAAGAATTTCTCTGATTTGTTCCAGAATTTAAATTCCCCATGATCATTTGCCACACTGTCATTTTGACAGAAAGTTACTGAAAAGAAATTGTTGTTCCTTCTCCCCAGTTCTGTCTAACCACAAGTGTTTGCATCACTGTCACTCGGAAATATTTGCCAAAAGAATGTAGAATGGGGCTTTCTGGATTTGCCAGTCGTAGACAGGAATATTTGTTTCCAGCTGGCCATAGATAGCATTAGGCATTTTATTGCCCTCATACTGCCTTATTCCAAGTGTACATAATCTGTTTTGAGAAAATCACTTACCAAGTTTTTACCAAAACTTTACTGCAACAACATCTTAACACTTAAAAATCTACTCCCAGATTGGAGATACTTCTATTGTTGTTTTTTGTTGTTGTTATTTTTAAAGGAATGATAGAGTACTACTTTGTTATGTCATATCATGACCAGATCTGATCTGATTTGTTTGTAATAAGTGGATATTAGAATCGAGCAGTACTGGGGCAGGTAGTTGGTAGTGTTATAGCCAGAAGCCCAGGTTAGCTCTTTGGGTCCTCTAACAGATATTTCCAGCAAGAATATTTGTCTGAAATTCTTTGTGATGCAAACACTGTCAATTTTGTGTTTCTGTTTGTTTGTACTAAATCAGCAGTCTTGTTGTCTCACTCAGTTTCTCTGTAAATTTATATTCCGTTTATGTTATTCACATATTTTCTTATACTGAGACTTGAAACTGTAGAACATTTGCATAGGCCAATGAGATTGATGGTGCATTAGCTTGACATGATGGCTGAACCACTTGGATGGGTGGGAGTGGCAGGGAGATCTTGCACCAGTGGCTCAAAAGACACCACTTCAGACTGAGAGAAACCTGCAGAAATGTTTGATTTGTATAGGTGTAGAGATGGCTGAGGATTTGCGGATACAAACAGAGAAACAGAATGAGATTTTTAGTTGTGTCTAGATAGACAGATTCAGTGTAGTGGTTTCAAAATTGTGAGTAGTGAATGTTCATGTAATGATTATACATGTGGATATTGTGTCTGGCAGCAGTGGCAGAGGTGTTAAAGGATTTAGTAACCTTGGCAGTAGACATTCCTTTTATCTACACCTTCTGGTACCTGGGTAGGCAATGCATAGTGATAAGGTATTATCCTTTGTCATAGCGGCAAGCATAAACTATGATGGTTGTCTTTTAACAAAAGAGTCCAGTGCTTGTTTGAGTGAAAAATATTATTCATCACTGTATGTTTCTATCCGCTTAACTCTGATTTTAAAAGTTTTATAGGAGGCCAAAAAAAGAAAAAAGTGCATAAAGGTTGCCCGTCAAAATTAAAATAAAATTCATCCCTACCCCCCCCCCCCCCCCCCCCCCCCCCCCGGGATTAAAGAGTTATACAAATACAAATACAAAATGTTTAAATTCCAGGAAAGTGACTATGTGATCAAAGATGCAAACTTCTAATATTGTTTAAAATATAGCATGGCTGTGGTGATGCACTATCTAGCTGTAGGTTTAACGGTGTTTCTTCAAAATCCCAGTTAGGTGGATAGGAATATTCAGCAACATTTTGTTCATTCTCTAATATGGATTGATTTAATTTATATGTCCTGTGGCATTTCTTCTGTGTGGTAAAATGCTGTCACCAATTAGACAAAGGCATATATAGCTATGGAGAAATGTGGTCATTTATACATCATGTCAAGATAATGTACACATACTGCAGTCTGTCAGTTGTGTTACTGACACTAAGACATTCTTCTGCTCAGAATCTAATATCACAGCTTCCAGTTGTTCAGTGGTGTGCTATCATGGCTTGTAGAGTAAATGGTACTTGTAGCTTTTCCATAGAGGGTTCTTTTTGTGCTGTATAAATAGCCATACATGAATTCTAGACTAGATCACCAGTAGTGTAAATGGCAATGGCTAATTTTGTCACCGACCAGTGTCTGCTAAATTCCTGTGGAGTTGTCAGATCTGTAGTTCACTGGAATCTTGTAGCCACGGCCACAATAAGTGTTTATGTCTCCAAAGCCTGTCATATACAAGCATATCAATGCCTGACATATGGAAGACCTTTCACAGTTAGTCACCTTAGTACCGCATTATACCATCTCCTCTTCAACATCTACAGAGAAAATCCTGTGTACAGATTTGTAGTTCAACTTTACATAGTGTTAGGGCAACTTTTTAAGGCTTTGAAATCTGCTCCTAAAGGTGAGAGATACAGCTACGGTTTTGACAGGAACAATAGAATACACTTTTGTTACACCACCATATGGCCTTATCTCATTTTTTGTGTGTAAAAAGTTCAGATAGACCAAAGCAGTACTTGGGTGACTAATTCAAAGATCATCTCATTTCTCCTGCGGTGTGCACATAGTTCTAATGCATGATGGTGAACTATTCAGTTTGAACGAGAGAAAAAAAAATCTCTGCCTTTGATATTAAAACATAATTGGACTAGTAATGATGTTTGTGCTTGTCATAATGATCCAAAATTATTATTTTTTTTTTTTTTCAAGGTATGAATTTCTTGCCAAGTCAAATTTCACTTCAGAATAAATCAAGTGTCTTGTCAGGAAAGTTTTTATAAATCCAAATGGGTGCAAATAATGTCTTCATTTTTTCCTGTGTATCACCCAAAAATGTATGGGTTTTCTTGACAAACATATTTCATGGGCTTCTGTGTTCTGGTTTATCGCAACTCTCTATGTTACCTTTTGGTTACTATAGTTTTCTGTCAGCATGTAATTTTTTAATTTTTTAAAAATTTTCCCTTAAGACCATCTCTGCATACCTTTCTCTTCATATTTGGGTGAATTTTTCTGGCTTGCAATTTTTTACATTTCATTTTTCAAGTACTCATTTGGACATTTGATATCTGGACAAATCATAAATAAAATATCTTGTGTTGAAAGGAAATATTCTTGCCGGCTTCATAAGGGCTGGTTCTATGCATGTGATTTTTAGTTTATATGATATAATCTGTACAAAACACTGCATATCAAGTGACATTCTAATCAATGCAGTCCGTTTAATCTGTGGAACTGTCAAACAACTTCATGTCACATTAACTGCTGCACAGACTCTCTGGAGCCATTGCTGTACTTACTCTCATGAAATGCAGTTTTAACTAAACCTGTGTTATTCACACCAATACAACACTTGACATACAAAGTTTTAACTTCTATTGTACTCTTGTTGTTCTCCTGATCTTGTTGCCTGCTAATTGTTTTGTTAACCCCCAGTTTCTAACACATAAATAGAAAACAAAAAAACTGCATCTTTGTTCCATTTTCCTTGGTTTTGCAGCTTTTCTTGTAGTTTATTTTTTACTTGTTTTATATTTCCTTTAGATCAAGTTTACATATTTTGAAAGTAGTGTTGTCATTATAGTGTATAGCATAGTGTAAGGGATTTACCTATCATGGCATCAACTGCATTTAAACCTAAATTGAAAACAGAAAATATACATAAACCAGTAATTATGTTTTATTGTTGCTTTTTGTGTTTTTTTGGGGGGGTCAAATTTCTGAATGTTTAAGGAAAGATTAATCTCTTTGTTTTATAGGCAATTATAACTATTATCATGCAGTTAAAGTTTTGTAGATTTTTATGAGAAATCTTTCCAAAGGTAGTTTTATAGGTAACATTTCTTGTTTGCTGTTTCAGTCATTTGAACTGGCATGAAGGAAATATTTAAAACAGGGTTCCTGCAATCTCCTTGAATTTTGCAGGATCATTGAAAGATCCTTGAATTTAAAAAAAAGTCCTTAAAACTTCTTGAAAAATAGCTGCCAGGGGACATTTGGTTTTCATCTTTCATTCTTTTGAAATCCTCCTTGAAATGTAAAAACGTCTCCTTGAAAACTTGTCTAAATCTCCTGAAAATGGTCATGGAGAGTGGGCAGGAACCCTCTGAAAATATGGAAGTAACTGTCAATCTTGGAGTGAAATTTTGACTATATGAAATGCGTGAGAGTAGGTTTAAATAATAGCCTGTGTGCATTGACAGAAATGTTCGTCAAGAGACCAATAGGATGATGGATAGAGAGCCCCTGACTTCAGGCCTGACCACTGCAGTCAGTGCTCGACAGGAAGATAACATGGCCTACCTTGAGGAGCTGAGACGCAGGGCAGATGTCACGTAAGTCTTGGCGAGCAGCAGATGTTCACATTGGTTCTAAAGCGAAAATGTCCAAAAATACCCGAACAACTATTGGTAATAATGATCCAAATAGATATTGCATCAAGCTAGATTTTTGGGTTTTCAATTGTTTCATATCTATTCTTTTGTTATTTATTGTAATATTTCTTTATCGTTCATTTCTAATGTAAGGCTTTGCGTCATGAAATCTTTTTGGTTTTCTTGGCCGCTCTTTCTCTTTGTTCTAAGCTTTGCTGTGATCCTGCATATTTTCTGTGGTTTAATGAAACATAGAGGTTCTGACAGTGGTTTCAGTGTGTTTCAGTTGGGAATGATTTTAGGGCAGTCACCAGCAGGGATCTCCTAGAGTGTTACGAATTAAGCATCTAATACTTTGCTTGATGGAAGAGAGAGTTTCCAAGTCAAAACTGGATAAAAATCTCTCAGCATTTAGCATTGTCTACCTGTACTCACATTTTAATGTGCAGAATTTAGCTACATCTTGTAATATCAACTTGCATTTTATCTGGGGGCCTAAATCAGAGCTAAGTGGCCCCCAGCCCCCATATTGTACATTTTTCACCCTTATGGGTTGGTTTTCCATTACTTTATATTATATCCTTTTTCCCCCAAAATTGTTCAAATAATTGTGAGTGTGCATGAGAAAACCCACAATAAGTCGGCAACATGACATTTTGAGTTCTGTACATATAATCAAAGACAAGACATTTCTGAATTGAAGTCAGTGACCCCCCTAAAACAAGTAACTAAGCCGTTATAGAGATCATAGTGAGAAGTGTTCACTGCTCATCTACAGTTTACCCTGTAACATGCCACGGTCCCTTTGAAACAGCCAAGTCGAAAGTTTTTGGATCTTGTTAGGAGACCGTAGTCTAATTACAAAGCCGTTAATAGAGATCAAAGTAAGTAGTGTTCACTGCTCATCTACAGTTTACCCTGTAACCTGTCACGGTCCCCTAAACAAGAGCCAAGTTGGAAGTTTGTGTCGGACCCATATTTTCACTTCAAAGCCGTTTTTCTCAAAATCAGCTCTGTCGACATATTGTGGATTTTCTCATGCACACTCACAATTGCAAAATAGTCATGTTCTTTTTGTAACGTTTCCTCGCATCTGTTCACTCCTGCAAGGCTCCAGAAATACGATCGTTTTTTTGTTGTTGTTTTTTTAGCCAACTTTTGTCTTACACCTGGCTCTAGTCCTGTTGTGTCTCACTGCCTATTGGTTTTCATTAAGTAGTAATTGGGGGAAGGGAAGTGGGTGTCTAAAGAGGACTGACAGTCTGCCCACCAGAGGTCTCTGGCGATCAAGGATGATTATGAAATATTGTATCCGAACTGTTTAAACTGTCTGCTCTACTGGAGCAGCATCATTTTTGTATGAACAGGCCACTTGGGGAGGTGCAGTCTCTACAGCAATAGTCGCATCCATGGTCAGTGCAGTGCTTAACGGAAGTTGTTTTGGGAAAAATGTGTTGTTAAATACTGAGTCATGATAAGACATTTTGAAGAGTTGTTTCATATTTCTTGTTGTTGTTTCACAGAATTTATGAGGCAGCCCATGACAGAGCTGGCAAAAACCCCAAAGAACTTACAGTGCAAAAGGCCGACATTTTACAGGTAGGAACTCTGTTATTGAAGTTTCTTGACTCCACAAGTTTTCACTCTCTGACTACCAGTGGTAGCAGCACTAATTATTCCTGTACACCAGGACAAACTAGGCTATTTTGAAATCTGCATGGCGTTTATTTGTGTACTGTTGATGTCTGTAATTCGTCCATCTCTATAGACTATGTTCAAACTTGAATGTAGATTTAATTTTCTGCATCAAACAATGTATATCCCTCATTGTCAGACGGATGTCTTGGAAATGTGATTAAAGCTGCCCCCCCCCCCCCCCCCAAAGTATAAAAATGATTTTTGAGATGGACGAAATATGACATACTCCTCTGTTTCACTCAAGTAACTTTTGTGGACTAATAATCACAATAAAACACAACAATAAAATGTTAAAACAGTTGAAGGCACTCAAATTAAAGATTGTAGTGCACCAATTGTATAGCAATAAGACACACAAATGAGGTGTCTACCAAGTGCTAGCCGTGAAAAAATCATATTAAAATCATTTTCTCACACTAAAGAGTTTTGTTTTCATACGGTTCGAAAGCAGAACAGCTTGGCTAATATAGTTGAATACTCAAATCACATATCTGATTCTGGGTTCCAGTCACAAGGCCTTAAATGTTATAATCACACATTTGCCAAGATCCTGCACATTTTCTATAATTTTGAAAAATATTTTGTCAATTACTCAATTCTTTATTCATACAGGTAATGGACAATTCAAAGAACTGGTGGAAGCTGCGCAATTACAAAGGCGAGGTTGGCTTTGCTCCTTACACTATACTCAAGCCTCTGAAAACAGATGTGAGTATCCAGTGTGAAAGTTACACATGGGTTCTTCTGTGGAAAACTTTCAGATCACGGAAGAATACTCGGCAAGAAGAGACTGGCAGATGAATTACAACATTATTTGACAATTATGTGATATCTTGTCTTTTTCCTTGTATCTTTAATTTTTTCAAATTTTTTTTTTAAAAGTTCATTTAACTAGGGAATAGCATCAAGCCTTTCATATTCTCTGTTAACAGATTCTTTCATATGCACTGTTGGTTTTAGATTTCTAACAAGTTAGCCTAGCTTTTAGAAGAAATGATATGTAACTGTGACATCAGTAAGAAACAAGAAAAATTTCATCAGCGATTGTTCTAAAGCAGTAATTCGAGCAGGGGGGATTTGGCTTGTGTGGAATTTCAAATCTAAGGGGAGGAATTTTAGCCAGGTGGAGGGGGGGTATGATTTCAGTCACAGGAGGAAACCTTTTTGGTATAAAATAGGAATTTTGTGATCCGTTAAAAACATGGGAGTTATTTTTTCATTGACTGCTCTTAATTAAGAAATTCAGCTTCATAAATTGTAAAAACATAATGGTGAAAAAGTAGTAGATGACAATTCAGAATGAGCAAGGAATTTAGGAAACTTGGGATCTCACTGGGAGGAATGTGACTTGGGACTCGAATAACTAATTAGCATTTGTGAGAAAGAGGAATAACACTGAGCCACATGTCAGACCTTCAATTGTGGCAATCCGATATTTTCAAACTTCATTTTGTAGCTAAAGTTGTCGTGTTTTCAGCTTTCAGATCAGTTTTCAGCAAATTTGTATAATTAGATAGATATTCTCTGTGATGACAGTGTTATTATCAAATGTTATTACAATGAATAAGTCATTGCCATGTGGATGACAGGAATTTCACATCTGCAATATTTTAGCAGTTATAAGTTCTTAGTAAAATGAAGGACTTCAACAAAACCTCTTAACAGGCTGATTTTTCAAATTCAAAATGTCAAATTTTAGTATCTGATTTGCAAGTCCTAAAGCTAAAATTAAATTATTTTTGTCAGGTGATGGCACAGAATCTATAATATATTTCAGCCGTCCAAGTTGAGAAGATCTAGCAAAATGATGGTTGGCCCTCAGACTGTCAAGTTTTGAATTTTTGCCAATTTGCAAAAATTGTGTCTGCTTTTGTTTTCTATTAATGGAATGATCAATTTTTCAGGGATTTAAGTTTTTTGGTTTTCCTTGGTTTTCCAATTTTTTGGCCCATGGCATTCCAAGTAGCTCTGTTCCAGTCCAGTGTATGGTGATCTGCTTCACTGCAGCCATATTGTGCTCTTGCCTATTGTCCATTCGGGATTTTCCTGCTTTTTATTCACAGACCATTTACATTCCTGATATTTGTCGCAACCATCATTTTTCTTGAGTTTGTTATTTGGATGACTGGGACATAATTATTACCAACTCTGTGCAACTGTCTCACATGTTGTGGTGCAGATCAAGAGGGATAATATGCTAAATATTTTGCGAGTGTCATGCAGCAGTGCTGATGCAGATGACTGCCTATAAATAAGGCAGTGAGCCTTGTCATTGTTATTATATGAATTTGTGCAGTTGCAGTTGTGAAATATGTAAAGCTAATCTAGAACTAAATTTAGAAAGCATAGACTAAATTTTTGTCTGTTTTACAAGCTCTGTCTTGTTAGATGTGATGTATATGTTAACAAGTTAATCAGTCTCTCTAATCCAGTCATGGGCAACCCTATGGCCTGCAGGCCAAATCTGCCAGCCTGTCAAGCAATTTTGGCTGGCCCCCGAGATTGATTGAAAATTTACACACTGGCTACTGAACTAGAAAAAATAAATATAATAAACATACACTCCCCTCCCCCAATCAGACAAAACTTTTTGCTTTAAAATTCAGTGTTCAAACAAATAACATGCCATTTCCAGATGGATTTTAATAAGAAGTGAGAGTATCTGGCCCACTACACCCTCACATTATTTTGGTCTGGCCCTTGACCTCATGAAAGGTTGCCCATGCCTGCTCTAAAATAATGCTCAGTTCCTTCACTATACAACTCATTCATTGTGTCTTGAAATATTGTTCAGCGCAAGTGGATTATAAGGGTGAGAAATGTTGCATTGGATTGTAAACATTGGTAGCTTCTGAGATCACCTTTGAAAAAAAAAAATGCAATTATTATTTATAATCCAAGCCTTTTGTTCCATACATCTAGCACAAACAGTTTCTGCATCGTCTTAAAAGCAGAATCTGAAAGAAATATTGCTGTTATATAAAAATGTACATTGTTCTTAAAAGCTTACACAAGTCATGAGCGGTTTGGCATGTCATTGATAATGTATCTTATTCTTAGCCTGCTAAAGCCAAGACAAAACATGAGCCAGGCTTGTCTCACTAAGCTTATCATATGTAGTTATTATAGTTTTTACTTGTGATGTATCTGTGTGCTCAAACCCCAGTGCCCGTGTCATCAATTTTTGTCTGAAATTCTGAAGTTACAAGTTCTTACAATGATTTCCTTTTATCACTATCGTTCAGTTTTGTAACATTCTCAGAGAGATAACAAGATAAAGTTTCACAGTGCAGATTGCTGAATGAAATTTGATTCGTGAATGAAATAATGAATAAAATTTGATTCATGAATGAAATAGTCAGTGAAATTTGATTCCTGAACACTGAATGAAGTAGTCAGTGAAATTTGATTCCTGAACACTGAATGAAGTAATCAATGAAATTTGGTTCCTGGACACTGAAGAAGTAGTCAGTGAAAGTTGGTGCCTGGACACTGATTGAAGTAGTCAGTGAAATTTGGTTCCTGGATACTGAATGAAATACAGAATGAAATTTGATTCTCCAATGAAGTAATCAATGAAAATGTGATGCTTGAACCCTGAATGAAACAGTGAATAAATTATTGCTGAAAAAATTGAAAAAGTTATTGAGCACTAGAATTGTGAAATAAAGAAATGTTTGTACATCAGGCTGTTCAAAGCAGAGCCATAGATACATCACAATTATTGTTTTATCTTTCCTATCTATAATTGAATGCGACTTACCTATGTGCATTTCATCAACAGGAGTATAACTGATTGCGGCTGTTACATAAAATAGGCACATTTCTACCGAATTTTAGGTAAAGACACCACTCCAATCAGTCCCGTACTGACAAAAAAAAAATATACTTGTAAATCTGTCTTGTGTTCAGCATATTTATCCCTCATTGTTTAGCATGTACCTAGGTTTGGCTATATGTTCATCATAATAGTGGCTTTGGTGACATGGTGTCAGTGGATAATGCATTTGTTTCCATCATGTAATCCTGTGCATGATACCTATTCTGCTTTACTGTCACAGAGGTGGAGGAAGGGACTTAGTATATACATGTAGTTATGCAATCATCTTTTCTGTTTGGCCTGCTTGTTATATATTATATATTGATGTTATATCTTCAACCACCTCCTCCAAGAGCAATAAAACTCTGAAGAGGAACAAACATGACAGCAGATTTTTAGAGAAGTCAACCATGGATATATTTCATTACTGCATCACTGCCTTATTCCATCTCCATATCAGCGCATTGTGAGGAAATTACTTACAAAGTGTTAGATGAATTTTTTGACACTTTAAAATCTACTGTAAAATCTACTCCCAGAGGAGAGATACTTTCATCATTTTCGTAGGCCTGATACACTTTGTTATGTCATATTATGGCCTTATTTTTGTAACATGTGGAGATGGAATAAATCAGTACAGGACTGGGGTGACAAACAGCTAGGCAGGGTTCTGCAGGCACTTCATCAGTCTCACTTTTTACTCTGTCTTTCTGTCTGCCATTAAGAAATACTTACCAGGGTTATGCATGTAGCTGAGCTTGTTGTTTGAACTGCTGGATGTGTTTTACATTGTCCAAGAGAGACCAGGGAATCTGAATTTTTAAATAGTGGTCTTTCAAAAATAACAGACATTGCTGTAACCCACTGGGTCACCCTCTGACAGACAAAATTTTCTTGCCTGGACTCGATCATTTGTTGCCAACAACAAAAAAAAAAAGCGTCTGCGTTAGGAGATTTTAAGTCCAAGAGACAAGTTTGTACTAACTGCACCTGGATTATTATAATTTGTGACTTGTGCATGTGAGTAGACATGCATTTGGAATTGACTGTCCTTAGCTAGGTTTGAATTTTTAAAAAAGGGGGGGGGGGGGCCTCCCATAATAATAGAATCACTGGTACATTTTGATCCCAGCTGTGCCCTTGTTTACATTGGCACCATCCAGTCAGGGATAACAAATCACACAAAGAAGAAAATAGCCATGTTTCTTCCACTAATGAAGCAGAATACTTCGGAATGGTGTGAACAGAGGTCCTAGATGCAGTATAAAAATACATTGCATGACAGGGTGTTTTGGCTGATGTATATATGTCTGTAACTCGAGGTTGAGGTGTAACACAACTTGAAATATTTTCATGTCTGCTTACTTAATTTCCATTCGAAAGAATCATTTTTTTAAAAACTTTATGAACCATGAACATACAATTATTATGCAGTTTATTCTGAAAGCTTATGGGAGTTTGTGTATTATAATAATATAGTGTATATTGCTCTACACTGGCAGGAGCCAGTAACTGCAGTATTAAGCGAAAATATTTTATATGGGTTTGAAATGTAGAGAAGCACTACTTACATGATATAAAATGTCATGAGGTTTGATAAAGTCAGAATGTGGCACACAGAAAAATTTGTTCATCTTTTATAATATGAGGGTTGATAGGTGATGCTTAACATAACAAATAAATGATTTTTTAGTCTCCCATAAACTTCAGCTTAGTTTTCGTATGCAGGGATTGTGAGACGCCAAATATACGCTATTCTCTTCATCTCAGGCTTGCAATGTCTTCTTCTTGGTGAAGATTTTCGTCTGTCTTTTAATTGGCTTTTTTGAAGATGT
Source organism: Onchidella celtica (assembly GCA_963931925.1). Classification (NCBI taxonomy): domain Eukaryota; kingdom Metazoa; phylum Mollusca; class Gastropoda; order Systellommatophora; family Onchidiidae; genus Onchidella; species Onchidella celtica. The sequence goes on from OZ007575.1 coordinate 8,532,787, forward strand.
AGGTGAAAGTAAACCATCATATTTGTATGCTTTTCACATGAAATGCCATGGGTGAGTGTGCTAACTGGCCCTGGCTGCAGGTAGATGGCATTTGACTGCATTCAGGAACCTTTATTTGTATACAACTTAGTGCAACTGAAGGGGATCTTAGCCTTATGTAACTTTCATTTTGTGAATATAGTTCACATTGGAAAAGAATTTGTCTTCAGTATGTTTTTTTCTTCTTCTTATTGTTGTTGATTGCTTTTCATTTTTTTCTTTCTTCTTCCATTCTTAATTTAAGACGTAAAATATTACTGCTACGTGGTTTATCATTTTATCAACAGTGTTGTTTTCCACTAAATATTTTCTTTACTTTATGACTTCTTTTTTTTAACGTTTATTTATGACCAATGACATTTTGAAATATTGTGATAATACAGTCAACTTGTGACTTCTCTTTCTTGCATGGTTGTTTCGTGTCACTGTGTAATTTGACTGCAAAGCATGCACTGCTTTATATCGTTTAAGATTTCAGTATTGTTTTCAGCTCAGTTAATACATTATTCACAAAGAACTGTAGTTGGGTATTTTGTAATGTCTTTGACATGAGTCAGATAAATTCTGTATACATTTTTTATTTTGATAGAAATATACAAGGTGGGCCAAATGTTTACCTTACCATAATATTCTGTCTTAGAGAAAGGAGGGCGGATCATTTTTAATATTTGATTTGATTTTTACTTTACTTTACTTTAATTTAATTTTGATGGAGGCTTATTTTGAGTCAATTGTTGTGCACTTTATTTAGTTGAAATACAGATATATGAATACAGTGAATACAAGTGTATTAATAAATTCGAAAACGGAGATGCCCACAGGTGACAGGTGAGGTCATTATGGTAAAGTAACTTGACCCACCCAATACATAATAGTCATTTAAAACAATTCTCATACTATTCTGGACACAATGGATAAGACTATTATGTTGAAGCTAGATATAGGATATGGAGATTATTAATGAGGGAACATTTCTTTATGGATTTTCAGGAAGACAAAAATATTAAAAGCTAAAATGAAGAAATCAGTTATGAAATTTTGTTGGAGAAATAGGTAAGAAATCCAAACTTTAGGGTACATAAAGATTCTATTTATGGCTTTTGACACTTTATATTAGAAAGAAACAGAATCAGAGAAGACTATTTATGTGTTTCTATAATATATGGCCAGCAATAAAAAGTGGGAAAAAAGGGCAGGATTCAGTTTTTGCGGCAAATCAAGAGGTGGAAAAATAGCAACTAAATTGGGCATTAGACATTTGCTTAGATGTTTGAACGAAAACAAAAGAAAACACAAAAATTTAAAAATCCAGCGCTTGCCTCTATGTTGAACATATCATGACCACATTTGTTTAGACAGAATGCCAATTTTGTGATGTCAGTTTGGGCCTGAAACTCCAACTGTCATTCAACATTTTCCAGCCGCAGGGTGACTACATTTACTTTTGTTTTTTGAACTCTTCAAGCAAGTTGTCTTCCAATCATCTCATCTCAGACAGTTTTTTTTCAAGTGTTAATGTTTTTTTATTTTTTTATTTTTGCAGAGTGAAGAACGATTCACAGAGCACTTTAGTGAGCGTATAATCAATGGTGCTCCATCCAGGGCAACGACATCGGAAACATCTTTTATGGACGAACGAGGGGCCTCACGCAGAGGTGATTTCAAGTATTTCTGATTGGCTCCTGTTCCATCTTGCTGCCAAGGCCAGAATGCACAGTGTCAAACCTACTCAATCAGCGCCATCTATCTTTTCCTACCTACACTTGATTACCCAACCTTACCAGCACCTACCCCAAAACATCACCCCCATCCACCCAATCCACCAGACCAGCAGTCATCAGCTTGCCATGGATTTCAGAATTGTCTTAGGCTTTTGGCTGTTTCACTGTTATTTCTTTTTTCTGTTTCCTTTTCTCTTTGCTCATTTTCAGTTTTTTTTTTACTTCAGAATGGGTTGAACTTATCCAAGCAAGGCAAAAAATGTTTATATAGATTACAGATTATAATTTTTATTTTTTTCTTGTTTCATTCACATTAAAGCAGTCAATTGTTTATGCAGCAATTGATTTTAAAAAGTTTTGATTCAGGCATCCAAATGGCTTGTTTCATTGTACAACTATTGTGGTGATGTTTTCACAAAAACAATGACAACAATGTCAGTGTTTTCAGCTGAAGTTTTATTACATATGAAGAGATAAAAAATACTGTAATTGTGCACTGATTGTGCACATAATATTCCAGAGTCTTAGATACACTTGAAATTTTCTCTTACCAGCAAAGTGATTGTGTTAGATCTCTTTGGATTGTGAAATTTCCATTCTTTGCTCTCAATGCCAGTGCAATTTTTTTAGTCTGTACAAAATTGTATCAGACACCTTGTAACAAAAAGCTTATGCTAGCTGCTGAGAGCCCAATGGAGGCCCATGCTATGACACTGCAGTAAATTTCTTTCTTCCTTTCTCTGTGGTCCCTCTGAGCTTTAGCTTGTGAAAATGTCACTCTTTCTGTAGTGGCAAATTGCAGTTCAGGTCAGCGGTGCTAAACTATAGGGTTGGATTTTGTCAAAATAGTCACCTCAAGTAATGCACCATGACAGCAGGGTCCATTATCCCGCCAAGATTGTCCTTGCAATAGGATGTGGTCCTTCTTGTCTGAGATAACGTCATCACAGCGCTGCTTTATTCTATCTTCACTTTTTACAAAAAATGAAACAAACCATGAGATAGCATAACAAAGTGTATTCTGTTATTCCTACAAAAAACCATGATGTATATCACTTCAAGGTTTACATTTTAAAGTGTTGAAAAGCTGTTCTACATTTGGTAAGTTTAACAGTAAAACATTACAAATGATTTTCTTGAAATGTGCTGATGGAAAAAGGCATTACTAAGGTGGGGATAACTGGTCACAATATTTGCTACTTACATGTACTTTTACTATTTTCTGTATTTGGCAACTGGAGAGGTGGCATGAAGACATTTATAAACTGAAATTAGTTTTTCATGTAAGGATTTTCTTTTTAACAAGTCTCATTTCGTCATTGAAATAGCAAGGGAATTGGTAACGTTATCACATGTGTGTGAGGATACAACATACATTTACTTTTTGCAAAGTTTCTTGGAAAATACAGTTTTCATTACACTGAGATTGTTCAGCCATGTTTGCTGAGATTGATATGAGAGAAAAAAACCAAAACATCATAGTATTAAACATGTCTAAGCTTGTGTTCTGGTCTTTCTACACTGATATCATAGGATGGCATGGTATATCATTTTGATGTACTACATACGAAATTACCTATTACAAGTTTTCCCTTACAGATTCGGTACATAAAGAATCACTTACCACAATGTTACTGTGTTGATGTTTGCAACTTGGCTTTGTTGATTGGTTCATTAGAGTTGTGCTGTATCACTTTTATATTCAAATTTGATCTAAATATTTACTTTTCCGTTGTTGTGTTTTTTCGTTTGTTTGTTTCTTGTTTTGTTATGATATTTTGTATGTGTGTGTGTTGAGTGCAGCATGCATGTGTGGTGTTTTTCTCTATGATTGACAGGGTAATTGTTCTGACATCAATAAGGTGTGCACCCTTGAAGATTGGTGCCTCAAATTTATAATTAAAAAAAATAGTGGTGGGAGTATTTTATTAGGGTGCAAATTTAAATTTGGTCCCTATTTTTGCTCAACGTTACAGCCTGAATGACAGTCTGGAGAATTACGTGTGCATGTAAAATTAAGTGTTGTTTAAATTAAATTAAAATGTAGCATTGCTAATGGGATGTACTGTCTATTTATAAGCTAAACAGCGTTTCTCCAAAATTTTGAGGTAGGTAGACAGATACTTTCAGTGACAATATGGTTAGCCAAAGTAACTGAGAAAGAACCATGCACAAAATACTGCTCCGAAAAATGACGGATGAAATAATAAATTGGGACGTAGATTATCTTTGTTTGTGATGAAGGCTGGGCAAGTTTACAAAGACAAACACGTCAGGCCTTAACATACCTAGTACAACACAGTAAAAGTAAGAGTTCAATTTAATGTCAGACTTGTCACAAAGATTTTTCCTCCTCCCCCCCCCTCCCCCCCTTTTTAAGTGAAAATTTGACTGGCATGGTCACAAATGTTTCAAGGCAAAGCAAAACCATAAAACTTGTAAACGTTTTTTGTTGTTAATATTTCTCTTGATTTTCACTGGCTACCATGCAGGAGAGAAATGCCAGCAGGGGTAATTGTCAAGATTATGAAGGAGATAATTGGTTGAAGTTCAACATTATGAAGAACTCTTTCCCCTTCAGCTTTCCCATCATCAGTCTGTGGTGGGTGGAAGGAGACAGAGAGAAGGCAATGTGGTGTTTGTCTCAGTTTGAAGAGAGTGGAAATGTGATCAGTTTTCTCTGTAATGATGAAAGACAGGGGAATTATCTACAAAAATTCCAGTTTGTTACAAGTGTGGTTTGAGCCAAAATGCCTTGAGAAATATGTCTGGTATTTCCCAGGTGACTGTTTTGATCTTGGGCAGTATGGCAGTTTTCTGTGTGTACATATGTGTTCACTCATTGTTGCTGCATTCAAGTCTTCTTCTTTTATGTATTGAAGACACAAAATGATGTAATACAAATTTCATTATGTCCTGTGTAAAGTAATATTTTTGTTAATCATTATCACAATGACATCATTTGTACAGCATGTATCAATAATTACAATGATGTAAGAACATATAAACGGTGCCAATTTACCCATACTTATATATAATATGTTTGTTGACCTCTCAGGGCCTCTTCTGATTATGAAAAACTTTGCAATGTTTGCAGAGCGTAACAACACACAAGACGTGAACATTTGTGAAACATTTTGTTAGACGTCTTTTCATGCCTTGATTTACATTCTGTGAGATTAGCATGGACATTGGAACAGAATTTGAAATCATATGGGAAGGGATTTATTTATAAATGTGCTACAATTATTGGGGGCGGGGGGGAGGAGAGTCTCTGAAATTTGTCATTGGTTCGATGTGACCTCCACTGGTCAGGGATGATCATGAAATTATGTACTCTCACTGTTTTTACCGTCTGCTCTGCTGGGACAGCGTCACTTGTGGCTTAACAGGTCATTGTGGGAGTGACAGTCTCTGCAGCAATGGTCACATCTGTGGTTGCTCTCAGATCTGTTTGAATTGTAAAGCTCTTTTTTGTGAGCCCACTTGTCTGCAGTGAATGCAGAAGAAGATGAGCAGGCCCTCAGATTGCTCCCAAGAATGCCGATAAATTACCATTGTGAAAGTCGTGAGCACTAACTATCTGTGGGCCTGGCTTGCTGGACTTGCAGCAGCATTGCAATGGTAATTAGTTGGTGCAGAATTAGTTTTTAGTGCTGTTTTGGGTTGGAAACCAAGAGATCTGGAAAATCTGTGATGAAACATGTATTTGGCATTAAACTGAGACAGGGTTTAATCATTGTCCAGCTAAACTGGGAGGAGATGATTTGGGTACAGGTAAAATTTACATATTTCATTGAAACAACTAAAACATATTCGCATTTTGATAGCCAAATCTACGCAGTTATTTTTCCCATTATTTCCAGTGATGTTTATATTGTATTAGCAGGCCTTACAGGGGAATAGCATTCTTCCATCGAGAAAATCATGTCTTGATTCATTAACTTTCCAACCATTTTATCCCTGAAAATGAAAATTATTTGGTAAGCAGAAGTTCAGGGGGAACAGAGCACAAGGAAAATTGGTTCTTGACAAGGGTGAGGCATTTTAGAAGTGCATTCCTAGTTAGTACTCAGAAAAGCAGGAGTGGAAGAAACAGGAAAGACACACCTGACTGCCACTGAACTTGGTAGACATAAAAAGCCAGGCAAGTGCACAGGAATTCTACCATAGAGGTTACAACCATGACCAGGCCAATGTGAATAAAAATCCACTGAGATAGTTAATGTCACCAATGGCTGTCACTGCTGTGGGTTTACATTGCTCCTCTGCCCATCTTCATACAGAACTGGAACTTGAAAACTACTAATTGAGTGTTGGACAAAATAGTTTGAAATTCTAGGAAAGAGTAGATTGTTTTGAACGCATTCGGTGACACATGGGAAATAGGTCACGGTAGATTGCAGAATAACAGAATGTTCCTTCTTTTTCTTACACCTCCTCCCATCCCACCCCACCCCACTCCGATTTCCATACAAAAAAATTGTGGCTTTGAAAAGCTTACAAGAATGAAGAGCTGTATCTTTGAGTTTGGTATAAATTAGTATCTACTTAGAGAAGCCAGTCTGTTCATTGTTTTTCCCTTCTGCCTGGAAACTGCAGGCAAGCATCTTTCATCATGTATATCAAGGCCAGCATCATTTTTCTTTGGGAGAAATTGTGTTTTATTCATCCAAGTTGAATAATTTCAATTCGCTTTGTTATTTATGTGTAATTTTATGTAGCCAAGAAAAAAAAATCATTTGAAAAAGTAAACAAATGTTTCTATGTGTTCAGTGAACAAGACAGAGGTCTTTGTCTGCGCATCTTTGTATCCCTTAGTTTGTTTCATTTAATGCTTATGATGTTATACAAGTCTCTCCACTGAGTTTTGGCTGTGCATTTTCAAATTTTGTTCAAAGTTGTGATTTATTTATGTATTGGCTTTGGTCCCTCAGATTATTAGAGGGAGCAAAATCATCCATTAACAAATTCATAAGTATTTAAATTTCAAAATCAGAGTACCAATATTGCGGCATTTTCAGTTTTTCCTTTAATCTTTTTTTTTTTTTTTTTTTTTAAAGTTTAGTAGTATTATTTAAATTTGATGAAAGAAAAAAAAGCACCATTTCTCAGATTTTATATAGACTTCTTGCGTATGAATTTTGTTGGTTTTTACAAAGATCAAGAGTATTTCAGACTTAATGTAAGTTTTTGGAGCATGAAATTGTTTTCTTGAGGCTTCTTATAAAAGTACTATTTGTAACTTCAGTAACTTATAGGGCTTTTGATAATTCATAAGTTGCCGTGTATTTGGTATCTTTTTGTATCGCAATATCATTCAATATTATTACCTATTATGGTGAAATTCAGTGTACAATTTCATGATAGATTTTGTGTTTAAAGACATGCAGATGTTATTATTCATTGTGGTATGAAATTATTCTTATTTATAACTCTTGTGTTTATCTAACCTTATCAGACATATTATCATAGAATATCTCAGAAGTTGAGAAAGCTGTGACTACTCCATGTCTCATATAGTTTGATCTACTTACCTCATATTGTACAAGGTAGCCAGCCATTCATTGACAGTTTTGGTTCTGTCATTCAAATTTGCCTATTTTTGATTTCGTTTTTGTTTTGCTACATTGTACATTTATGTGGTTGCAGTTGTGGTTTCTGTTGGTTTTTGTGTTGCTTATTGTAGAAAAGAAGATTGTTTTGTTTGTCACTGTTTTGTGTTCATGTGTGTTCCGGACGCCACCTTTCATTGGCTTTTTGTTCAGTTTTGTGAATGTTTCAGTTATTCAGAAAAGTTTATGTTGTAAATAGCTGAACACTTAAATGTCAGTTTATATTATGGTGTATCCTGTTATTAGTTTTCTATTATTATTTTTTTTGTTAGGTTTTTTATTATATTTGTCCTTGTTTTGATTATCATAAATCTACATACAGATCATATGACGCTATTTTGGCTGAGTGCATACAATATATGGTATATGTAAGAAAATTAAGCAAGTTTGTGTGATTTATTTGGAGCATTAAAATAATAATAACATATAGATGGTGGTAAATTACACCAGACAATGTATCAGTGTTTTAAAATTTGGTATAGCTTCCACCAATAGTTCATAATAATTAAATAAATTCATATCTCATTTCTGGTTTTTCACAACAGTGTTACTGTTTAGAATTCAAAGATCATTTACCGCTTGCCTTGGGAAGCCAAATTAATAGTGAAAATTGCTTGGGAAAGTGCATTTTTCAGTTTTCTCCATTTTAACAGGACAGATGTTTTTTCTTGCACTGCGTGTTCCTTGCTTTCCGCGCCTGTTCCCCTTCCATCCTTTTTATGCCTGTATCGAGGTCACTACGCCAATTCCATCCTGCGCTTCATTTATATCTTCCCCATACTCTGTTGCAGTGGCTTCTTGAAGTGAAATTGTGATCCAAGTAAAAAAAAATGCTTTTCTCAAATTGAAGCAAAATGTTTGACTGTGACACAAAAATTGTGAAATCAGGAACAGTAAGTAGGTAATAGAGCTTTGAGTGGGTGTACATTTTAATGTTAAATTTTTGTTTCTAGTTTTTGATTGTGAAGAGCAAAGTGCAAGACACCTCAAACACATCAAGTGCCTTCATCTGAAGAATGTTAAATGAGCTGTGTTGTATTGTTTAATTGTAAGGTTTGTATCTTATGTATGACTGTTCTATTCATTTGTTTCAAGTATCATTCCATACACACACACACAGTTGTCTTATAACATTATTATATATATGCATAATGATCTGCATCCACAAGCAATGATTGGGAAGTAGTATTTAAGTTGTGATGACTGCAAACAAAGAATTGGCAGTCTACTCGAGCATTGCATATCAAGCTCTGTGGTCTTCAGAAATCACTGTATGTTCATCTATATCAGGGACCGTCAAGCTCTGAAAATTGAGCTGCTGTATGGCACCCCAATAAAAAACGGGAGAGGCACAAGATGGCTGTTAATGTTATTGTGCCAGTGTGCACAGGAATATGTGCACAGGAATACTTAGAGGCCATCCATAAAGTATGCACTCAATTTTGGCTGTTTTTGATCTGTCTTTCCATTTGCACATTTCATACGTTTGGATCCTTCCTCATCCTATCTGGTATAAGCATACAACCATTGGAATGGTAATTATCCATGAAAAGATCTTTTTAAATAAATGGCATGGGGTAGGAATTGAGGAATTCTGGGATTAAGGAGCAGAGGAGGGGACCAGTGATGTAGATTATTTACCAGAGACACGACAGTGACACTTGTGAAGACCACTAGCCCCAGCCTCCCTATGCAAAAAATTATCTCGTGCTCTTATCTGACCTTCCTAGCTGGCAATCCTACGTCAGTCCAACAGCATAGACTTGACCTCAAGTTTGCTCACAGGAATAACATTGTTCCTATGTAGGTGAGCTGGTTACAACATCAACCAGCATCTGTTTGATAGGAAATCTGCCTCCACGGTAGTCCCAACAAAACCACAGAAATTATACAAATCTACATTGGATTGATGTAGGAACACAGGCTGGTTTTTTTTTTTTTTAACCCCTTTTCTCCCTCTGTAATGTGATGACAGCATATCACTGTTGTTTTTTTCTTCATGGGGTATAACCTCACCAGCAAGGTTAGGGAATCTGTTATGCTAGGTGCAGTGAGATCATCTTTGGTGTGACAAGCACTAGGAGAATGTACCATAATCAAGTGTTGCACGTAAATGTGTCCACAAATTTTTGGCTTTCTTTGTTCTCCCATTTTCCTTTACTTTGTATATTGTAATGGAACAGGTTTATCCAAAGCGTTACCTACCTTCAAGTAATGGCTAACATTCAATAAACTCATTATTTATAAATACATTTGGAATCTGTTCAGTTGCCAGTACATGTTGGAAATGTTTGAATGCCTGTGATTAAGTGATTCTTGACTATTACCTCTGTATCAAACATTGTGTTCATGTCAACACAAGCCATTATCTCCGCAATATTCCTAACCACATAGAGAAATTTCCGCATCGCGGCCTCTTTAGTTCAGATTTAAGGCCTTCATGAAATTTGTCACTATCCAGAAATTCCTATGCTTAGTCGATATGTTACCATTTTAAATTTGTGGCAACCTTTTTATTCTAAGACTCACAGTCCAACTGAACTGGACAGGATTTGGCTTTGAAATGGCAGAAGCCTGGCAGTGGCAGAGCAATACACTTTATATAAAAAGTTTCTCTCAATTTTTCACCTAATGTTGAATCAAATCTTAATCGAATGTGTGGATTTCAGTTTCACGCAAATTTACGAAATACATTTCATATATACAGACAATTAATTTTTGTATAGGCTTGTTTAATTGTGAAATTTTTAATTGATGGGAAGTCACTGATGAATCGTTTTCATCTATGATCATGAAGGTCAGAGATGCGTAGTATTGCAAAATGTAACTATGCGATTAAATTTCTGTGTATAATCATCAAACGTTACTGTCCATTCCCCCATCTGCACCCGGTGCTTGTCATAAGTCCCCTTTCAAGTCATTATATTCTTTGTTGTTTGTTCGGAAAAAAAGTTGGGTGGGGTTAAAAACAAGCCTTAGGGGCTGCAAGACTCAATATACCGTAATATAATCGGTTCTCTGTAAAACCTGCATTGTGGAGTTTGGTGTGTACCAATTTGCAATGTGTTGTGTTCACTTGACAAGAGTAAATTACCGTAGTGCAAGGTCCAGCTGGAAGCAGTTGGCTTAAACCCCCCCCCCCCCCCAGCCCCCGTCCCAAGTAGTATTCTTTGTCTTTAAATTGTTCTGTTTGTCAGGTAAAGACATGGATGTGTGTGTATGTGTGTGTGTGTGTGTGTGTGAGTGAACAAACGCCAGAGCAAGACATGAAAAAATCTACTGTGACAGGACAAAATGTTTTGTTTACATGCTTGAGATAATTATAGTTGTGTAAATACTATACACACTTAAGATGATTGAGGCGGGATACAGACGGGGTGAGGGAAGAATGTGCGGCAAGATCGGTCGAAGCCGACAATTTATATGGAACCAGCTGGTCAGTGGGACCAAGGGTAGGAAAAGGAAAACTGTCAAATGGATCTTGGAGTGGGGAGACGCCCGGTGTGCTAGGATTCTGGATCGTATCATCAAATCAAATCAAATCAAACACACTTAGAACCAGACGCTTACAGAACAGAGCACTGTTTAAATGTATTTATTATATAGACTTGTTTATTACTATGTTAATATTGCAATGACCCCAGACAGTTGATTCGACTCTCCTCAGCTTGTTTTTGCCCACAAACCTCATTCTTGAATAATTAATATAGAAGAAAAAAAAAAACCACAGCCATTTCACAAATGCTTGGAAGGTTTATTTCAGCTCATTCCACGGCGCAAGAGATGAAACTTTGAGAATTCATGCATTACATACCGCACACCATAGAACATTCAACCGAGCTGAAGACTGACACATCTTATTGTGCCAAGGTTAAAATAAACAAACAAAAAAAAGGAAAGAAAAGCAATCAAAATTAACATACATCCACAGAACAAACGAACGCACTCGCTAAACAACCAACTACATATACATACAGTATAATTTTCCAACTGACGGACTGGCCTACATCAGAGTTCAAGTATCACTTAAGTTCTTTAAATTAGCAATGGAGCTACCTCCATGAAATTAGCATAAATCGGGCTGATGAAAATGAAAAAGGTATGCTATTAGTTTTTTTTTCATCTGTTACATTTATTAGTCCGTCAAATTAGGCCATGTTGCTCGAAAGGGTCCGCCAATAATCAGTTAGTGAATTAAATACAGCTTGCCAGTTTCTTTGTCCGTCGGCCAGTTATTGAGTCAACTGGTCATTTAAATGTAACTATAATAACATAATTATTTAACAATAATTATTGTAGTCCGGGGACGGAATTGTCGGCTTACGTTTGGTCTGACCGACGTGGCAGTGACCATGACGACCTGGACAGGGTTTTGCTTGGAGAGAGAGACCCAATTGGATCATTAGGCATTTCTGAGGTTTTGGATGTCACACTGTGTAATATACTAATAATCTGAGTTTTGTGTGTGTGTGTGTGTGTGAGAGAGAGAGAGTGCGTGCGTGTGTGTGTGTGTAAGTTTTGAAGGTGCTGTTCTCGCACTTAGTAGGCTACAACTGTACCTGGCAACAGAGGAATCGCCGGTGCCAGTGGAGTACAAATAGAAAACTGCCAGAAATTGAAATACTTTTTTTGTTTTTGTTTTCTCCTAAGCCGGAGAAAATAGAATAACAAAATGACCTAAAATCGAGTGGCGGAAGGACTTATGTTAGTGATCTCCCTTCTTGAGTGTCATCCATGATATAGGCCCAGGCTGCATACACTCGATTTTGCCGATTTTCACTATAATTACACCCCAAACCCTCATGTATGCTTTTCATATGCTTAGCTTCACCTCCAGTCCATCCCACCCCCCTTGAGACATTTTTTGCATGGATTGATGATCACTGTCAATACTCTTTTCATACACTGGGAACACCCCCACCCCCACCCCCTGAACGTAAGTACTTTATGAATAGCTCCTCAGAGAAAACGCTCTACTTGTGCCGTGGTGTTACTACTGTACGGATCATTCGATTCATTGTGTGTCAAATCCGGCTTTGCCGCTGTATGTGCCTCAAATTTCTCCAATGCTAATTCACACCCAAAGTGTTCTAATGCAGTGTACATTTTGTAAAGCCCTCAGACATTGTCTAACCCAGCAAGCCATCCCCTCCTGGCCTGTCGTAAACCTTCACGGCAAGAAATTCAATAGTTGAGACACATTTTCAGCTGACAGATAATCATCTTCTAAACAATTCTTTTTTGGTACGGAATTTTAGTTTCACAACACCGGGAAAGAAATTCGAGGGCTACATCATTAATTGTTGTTTCTTTGTCGCCAGCTTTGCACTCAGCCCCACACCCTTCAAAAGAAGTCTGTCCTACCTAATTGAATTTGATTAGCATTTTCTGGTTGATTCAATCCTAATCTTATAGAAAACTTTCGTGTCACCATCAGAATACGATACTTGCTTCAGGAGCAATATTTCCTTTAACTTATAGTAGACAGAGTGTGCAAAAAGTTTATGTTTTGTGCAATCATTGTTGCTGTTGTTTTTCATATGACAAAAGCATATGTGCATTGAATGCGTGTGCAACTGTTTTAAGATAATTTTTGCACAGCCTGTCTCTCAAGACTTTATTAGAACTGTGCATTTGGGGAATGGAGCAACGTAAGCGTTAACAGCAACAGTCTGCTAAGACATTAATTTCAGTAAGTGTAATATTAACTGCTGCATTATGTTAAGTAAATAACGTTTCATTCTCACACTGATTTCCTTTTGTGTGCTGATTGCAAAACGTGGGCACGCACGCACGCACGCACGCAGACACACACACACGCACAGAGTGCTCCGAAGGAAAACCGTCAGGTGGCATGCATAAATTCATGTGACCAGTTATTATGAACTGTAGGAAATTTGATGGGTTAAAATATAACCCAGCGGAAATAATTTAACCCTGCTCGAATGTAACAGTCCTGTATTAGAATAAATTGGCGGTAACACCAACCGTCTCTGATGTGTGGATGCTTGTAATTTTTGTTGGGAAGAAAGTTTAATTTGATTGATTTTTCAAACCTCAAGTATGAGAAAGTTTTAACTGTCATACTCTGATCTATAGATCCTGTCCTGGCCTATCTCCGGCATCGGCGCGAGGATTCTCAAGGGTCCATCACATCACCCCGTACACCTCGTACACCCCGATCCCGAAGGCGGAACTCCCTAGACCACGACAGAGAATCGCCCGTTTTCGGCAGACGAGGGTCGCCCTCAAGACGAAGTTGGTCACCTCAGTATGGAAGACGAGAATCGCCCTCGAGAGATTCACCAAGAGTTCGTAGAAGGGACTCACCGCCCAGACGTGCCCGGTCCCCTCGAAGACGCAGCTGGTCCCCGGCACGTGACCGGAAGTCCTATGGACAAAGGGCCTCTCCTTCAAGTGGGTATCACAATCTAGAATCCTTTGGTATTTGTTACACCCCAAGTTTGGCTTTTCCGTGTGCATTCACTTAATGAAAGCAGGTCCTTGTGCGACGCATGGTTGTCCATAGTTTCTGTATTGGTGTAAGCCAGGACCTCCCAAGGTGGTTGATCTCAAGGTTCTATTATTATTATTATTACTGTTATTATTATTCCTTATTTTGAGTATTCCTTAATCTATGAGTGTCAAGGAATCACCTATTAACCATTAGTGGTTGTAGCAAGGGGCTTCCAGACTGCCAGCTGAGCAGAGCAGATAAAACGTTATACCAAATGTAAAGAATGTGGTGGTTGGGGAGGGAGGGGGGGGGGGGGAGGTGACACTGCGACTGAGCAGTACAATCAGCCGGAATTTATTTCTGCTGTATGCTCAATCTTAAGAGGATTAAAGGCTTCCTCGCCAAGTGACAGCAGTTCAGTCACGTCAGTGTGAGCTGGCGTTGGTTTAAATGAGTGTTTTGCTCTGCTGCTTTGCACTTTCTCTATTCTACTGGCGGTCTGGGTAGAACATCCGAATAGCGAGCGATTTTACTTCTATTGTTTAACGAATAGCGAGCGGAAGGGGCCAGGGTTAGCGAACGTATTACACAAGCTCCCTATTCCGATGCGTAGCCACGGTCTGTGGAGGCCTACAAACGTGTGGTAAGCAAGGCAGAAAACTAGATGTTACCATTAAACCTTTTTTTACCTCCTTCCTTACAGGAGAGAGACGCCGTACGCGATCAGCTCGGAGACGAGATTCTCCACCCAGATACAGGAGAGATTCTCCTTCATCTTCTGAGAATGATTCTCCACGGAGGCGGCGCAGAGCATCTCCGGAGTACAGAAGAAACGACTCTCCCCCTGCCTGGCGAGAGGCTATACAAGAGCCCCCGCCTTTTCCTACGGCCACAAGTCGCCCGGCGCACGCCCCACCCCCGCCACAAGTGAAGACCAAACCATCCGCTCCATCCTATGCTCAGCCAGGCTCCAAGTACGATGTTGATTTACGACCATTTGACTCTGGTATGTGTGCATTTTACCATATTCATTTTCTTCCTCACAATAAATATGATTATTAGTTGCTGCAACTTGTGAGCGTCCAGTGTGATTAAAGTTGAAGAGATAGAGTGACACCATTTCCTGTCTGGACTATTGAATGAATGGCCAATTTTACAGTAGAAGAGAGGTTTGTTTTTTTCCAAAACTGGGTAAATCAAATTTTGCATGAGTTGTGGTTTGGTCATTCAAAATTTGTGTAGACGCGCTGCAAGTGTTGAGTTATATCCGAAGATGAAGACAGGAGATTGCAAGTTTGAACTGAATTTGACCTGCCCAGTTTTGGAAAAACGCTCTTCAATTTCGGATGTTCTCGTTCCCATGGCTTTTTGATACTTTATTTAACTCTAGCGAGTTTGGCTGATGACAATAAGTGCACAAAACCCACGGATACTTGACTAATGTGTCTTTTAATATATCCGCGTTTTATGGGAAACGTAAAAATATTTGAAGTGCCTTGGGACCCCCTAGGTGATAAAGTGGTATGTTTATTATTACTATTATTATCATTAGTCCCCATTCCATATTTGAAACAAGCCAATTGGTGCACAGTGTTCTCTTATATTTGGAACAATTCGTAATGATTTTTCTTACATATAGATACATTCTTTGTGACATAATATTGATTATGTATAATTCTGGATTGCTCTGGCCTGTTTTGCAAGTTTGACATTGGACAAGACATTCCATATATCTGGGCACTTTAAGACGAAATATCTACCGGTTAATGCTGTCGTAGAGAGACAGCACATCCTGAAGTGAACAGGCTACCAAAATTCAAAGCCTTGATTCTGGGAAATAACAGTAAAATCTATACTTTGTTGGGGGAGCAGGTCGCCCCAGGAGGAGACCGCCACCCTGGTCCTGCGTTATTTTATCTCCACATCAATCGCCCGTACAGTTTTTGTGTTAAACTTTACAGAGTGTTAGATAAACTTTTTAACATTTTAAAATCTACTCCTAAGAATGAGATATATTATATACTTTCAAGATTTTGTAATAATGATAGAATACATTTCGTGACGCTGTAGTATGGCCTCATCTCAGTTATTGTACGAAGAGGCGATAGAATAACCAGTACTGGGGGCGCCCAGCTGCGGAATACATTTTGCAAAAACAACAGCAAGAAAAATCCTGAACACGTTTCAACAAAATGTTAATGCAGTAAATGTTATTGTGCAGATAAAACCACCCACAGCCGTTTACACGAGGAGTTACACGCCAAAGTGACCACCCGTCAGCCAGCACCTCGCCCTTTGAAACATTCAACTGACGTGACCAAACTGACCAAGAACTCAACTGCAGGGGAAGTCACGGAATTCCTCATCAACAAAGGCTTTAGCGAGCAGTAAGTAGACGTTATCTGTACGGAATGATTTTGTTTGCCTGACTCAGGTTTTGGAGAAACACTGTTCAGCCCGAGACACAATACCGAGACGAGCCATTCCTTCTCCCACTTATGTCCACAGATTGCGCGCGCATAAATACAGTGAGTACTTCTCTTTTTGGTTCAATTATGGAGGGGTGTGGTGCGAATTGTTGCATTGTTGACATCGATGATACTTACTTGTGCAAGTGGACGGACGGAATATGGCGAACTGATTCGTCTTGGTAACCTGTGTCTCGGGTTCAGCCCTTAAGCAGAAACTAAGTAGATCATCAGAGCCATCCTGTATATAACACAATATTAGATATTTCAGTATTGCATTTTTAATCACATATCTCTAAACGTTGGCCTTTGGATGTTGATCAGCTCATTTTCTTCTCTTATGAATTTATCCGTCTCATTCCTTTAAAAACAAAATTAGATTTTTGTGCAAAAATGAACTGAACTCACAACTCAAAAGAAGCAGTACCAATATAAATCTATGTATATCAGGCATAAAACTCTTTGTTTGCTGTGTTGGTTGTGGTTTAATTGACTTCGCTACAAAGCACATAATATTATTATGAAGAAAGTGATCCCTTCCCAGCCAGCATCTTGACCTCAATCCCATGTAGATTTGTCTGGGATTTCCGTAAGATTGGTAGGATTACCGCGGGAGAACGGATTTACTCCACCCAGCCAGCGGATCTACGCCAGAATTACGCCATTCCTGTGAGGAAACAGCCCATAGTCAGAGTGACGTAACGTTGCTGGCGAAGGTGTGTTTGGTTCTTTTTTTGTGAATAACTTTGTCTCCCCGACAGAACCAGGAACAGATTTCGTGGTTACTCAGGCAGGGACATGTTTCAGTTACATTACAGTGATATAGAGCCTATCATAGGCCATGAAGAGGCTTTGAGACTGGACGGTCTGGTCACTCTACAGAAAAACGCCAGTGGGGTGAGTAATAATAATAATGAATAACTTTTATGGGCAGGATTACCATAATATGAGTTACAGAACCTTAGCCGGGCACGTTTCATATTTCATGTTCTGAGTGTCAATCGCCCAGCCCCGCTGTTACTATAAAAACATTCACATAGAGGACAAATGTCCCCCCCCCCCCCGGCTCATGGACGCTCCTAGAGTCGCGTCGTTGTAGTATCCCAAGAAATGTAGCTCAAATGGAACTCTCCCCATACTTTATGTAACGCAACACTCCTGTCAGATGCAAGCTCTAAACGCTTCAGAGTCATTCTTCAACTCACATCCATTTCACCAATACAAAGAACATACCGTACTTGGGAGGAATTCCATAAAAATCCATTTGAGTCACATAATAGGCGTACCACAAGGACGCGACTTTAGGAGCGTCCACGAGCGGGGGTTCGCAGAAGGGTAGCCCCCACCCCGGCATGATGGTCCTCCAGATGGATGTTTTTATAGTAAATGCGGGGCTGGGCGATTAACACTCAGAATAATTATGTAACATACGCCCGACTGAAGTTGTGCGACGCATAGGGTACTCTTCCCCATACTTACTGTGGGCAATCGTCAGAAACAACTGCAGAACTTTACATTCCACCTAGTAAAAAGGTGTTTTTAGACTTGTTTAATCAAACATTTTTTGTCTGTTAGGTTTTGAAGCAGCGGCGAATTCCAGACTTTCTGGGGGGGGGGGGGGGGGAGAGACACACACACGCACAAACACACAAACAGAGAGAGAGAGAGGTATGATCGTTCACCGGGTGATGTGGGAGACATACTATAATACACATGTAGTCGGAATTTTTAGTCGTGGTAATCTGTTTTGTCCTTCTGAGAGATCCCTGTATCCCATTCATACCCCGCCAGATTATCATCGCCAATCTGCTGGCTTACGGAACTCAGACATAATGTCACAGTACAGTACATGTACTGGGTAATTTACAAAACAAGAAAAAAAACAAAACAAGTACAAAATGGTTGACAAGGGAATGAATGGTACAGGATTCAGCAAAATCACTCCTTCAACTTTTGTTACATGTGCGGGCCTCAGGGCTGTTCTATTTCATCGCCCGTCTCATGTACTAACGTATCAACATTTTGTCATTTTACCGGAGAAAGTTTCAAAATTTAGGTCACTTTAGTGGTTCTTGGGTGTGGCAAAAATGTTTCTGCTTATAACTTGGAAACTGTTAAAGGGGCACTTTTGAGAACATTACATAGATCTGACCACGAGCAGTTATAAGTTAGTCATAGCACAAAACCACCAAATCATCGATACGCCACTTAAGTGAGATGGGCAAGGATTTATTTGTTGACACTTTGGTTAAACAGGTTTGTTTGATGTCCCCCCCCCCCCCCCCCAACCCCGTCCTCAACCCAGTATGCCACAAAATCGGCCAAAGAGTTGAATGACATCCTAGCCAAGAGGAAACAGCAAATGATGGCTAGTGACCCTCACGATGACCTGTGGGATTGCCCTGAGCCGCAGTCACGGCAGAGAGACGCCGACGACAGCATCAACTATGATTCACGTTATGGTGAGATGATGCTTGTAAGCATTGGGTTTTCGACTTAAGCGTTTGACCTGTATCGAATATTCCTTCAAATGGTATTAAAATAATTCGAATATAATTCGCTATTCGACCGTAGCACTGGTGTTTGTATTGTCTGAACAATGAATCGATGTTCTAATTATCAGTAGTCAGTGTGCTCAACAATCTTATTATGTTGTGCAATTTTTTTCTGTGACAAAAGTACGTGTGCACTGGATGCTTGTGTAAATGTTAACTTGAAATTATTTCAAGGTAGTTTTGGTACATCCTCTCTCTCTCTCTCTCTCTCTCTCTCTCTCTCTCTCTCTCTCTCTCTCTCTCTCTCTCTCTCTCTCACTGTTTCTCTCGGTTAATAAAACTGATTTGGCAGGTTTTAATGTAATACAAGTATTCATTGTAAAAACAATGTATAATTATTATCAATACAACATGATGTTAGGTAACTTAATTAGTTTTTGTGCGCACATTAATTTCCTTTGTGCGCTGGCTGGCTGCAAAATGTGCGAGGGAGCTCACAAACACACGGCTTAGACCTTTGAGGGAAACATTGCAATGAAGACGTCACAAAACACATTCACTCCAGATCCAACAAAGTCAATGGTGAAGGTTGTATGATCAGGTGATCTAATTTTCTGGATAAATACTTCAACATTTCCTCCTAAGACGTCAAGCTTCTATGTCTCTGGCAAAAACTTTTTCAAACTTTGCGTTGGACATAATGAAATCATATTTGTTCATAGGTGGGAATTGTCCTTCTCTGTGCTAACCTCAGCCCTGTCGAGATTTTCGACCACCCTCAGGCAGTGAATATTCATGTATCGTCACGTTGCCATGAAAATATGAAATATTCAAGTTTACAGCTAGATTCAGGCCTGCCTAGTGGTTTAGGTCCATTTCCAGCACCATGAATATTTTTCAATTCCCACCGGTCTTTATACATCGCAGATCTCCATTGTCTTTAACAGAAGGCTTTGTTGTGCAAATGTCAACTATGACTCCATGTATTTTTTTTCTTCCATGCTGGTGGCCAGTGAAGAGAAGCCCGAGTGGTCAAAGCCTGCGAGATCTCTTGGTGCAGAAGAAATCACAGCTGCGTCAGAGTGTGGACTTCAATTTCAGCTATTGATGACTATGACAAGAATGTTTACAAGCTATGAGATCATCATTACTATAATTGTTGTTATTTTCAGAGACTTCATCCTCACTTTCTTGTCACCATCAATGTATTGCCTTCATCGTGATAGTTATTGCATTCTTATCCGTTCAGAAATTTGTGCCGTTTTCCAAACGCTATGTCTTCACAGCTCTTTGACAGAATGTATTGAATGTTGGTCTAAAGGTCCCCTTGATCCGAATTAAATATTTTTGTCCTTTGAAACATCTCATTTCATATTCATCTTCTTTGGCTTATGTAAGAAATGCTTCAGGCTATTGTGACAAAAATTGAAGGGTTTTGCAAAGTCATCATTTCCTTTCAAAAAGTGTTACACTTCAGCCTAGGGACAAGAAAACTATATCTGATTATATGCACAGCAAAATTTCTTTTTCAAAAAAGGACGATTGACTATTTCTGCATACTGAAATGGAAGTGACATGAACTAGCAATAGCACATGTACTGCAAACATTGAATGTTTACTGTATTATTTCAAAGGAGATCAAAGAAATTCAAACTTATTCACTTTGAAAAATTCACGTTGCCTGTTGATTTACTAATCAGAAAATATCAAGGTCATGGAAATCATAACATTGCAGGAAAAAAAAAAAGAAATGATAGCAATAGGCCAATCAGTTTTTGAGAAAATTGCAAGAGACCAAGAGCATGAGCTTCTAAACTCACTGTCATTACCAATTTGCATTTGTGAGCTGTTCTTGGAGTAAGCGTTGACAGGATGAAATCTGATTTTGTCAACCAAACCCATTGCAATGTCATTGTTGTTTGTGTGGGAAATTAGGAAGTAAAGGGGAAAGGGGAGAGGGGGTTGATACGGAAAAGACTTGGCATATCAGGGTATCTGACATCTGATGTTGAGTACATGCAGGAACATTAGGCCCTACCTCTTCTTCAACCTGCTCGGGAGGGGAATGACATTCTGTCTCATGACATGGTGGTCTTTTGCTGTGCATACCCCTGTATAGTTTTCTTGTCCCTAAGCTGAAGTAGTTTTGTTGACCACATGTCGTTAATTACGTGTTTATTGGTGTACTTGTGTAGAACAGTTACTGTACTGATGACAAGGAGTTAATTTACTAGTGTTGGATGAACTACGAGTGGCTAATGTGGTTACTGCGTGGGTTCAATAGTAACTCCCTTAAGGATACACAGGATTAACAAACACAGGGTTCTGCTGGCAATCTTATTTATTCAAAAGCCTAACAAAGGTATCGCTACCAAAAAGGCATAGGAAAAACCCTACCAAGAAAAAGAAGCCCAACCAGCCATAAGCTGGAACAAGAGAAAAAGACAAAAATATGATTAGGATATAATGACAACATTAATCAGGCAATCAATGGTGGACATACATAGTAATAGTATTAAGTATTAAATCAAACAACAACAACATAATATAGAATTTAAGCAATAACCAACTGGATATGTATGCATGGAATAAAATAGCGCTAAGGTTAATGAATAACAACTACAAGTGGCTATATCATACACACAAGGAGTTTCCTAGTACACTGGCAACATAAACTAATGTACTAATCAAAGTATGAAGGACATAACAAATGAAGGGGCAAGAACACAATAGTTTCGCTCCACTGAGCCGGTGTACAGCACATCCAGAGTGGCCATTCCATTTAATAACGCAGTGGCCAACATGGCCCACTGACCGTCCATAACACAGACGCTGCATCCCAATGCAGGCCATCCTCATAGGCCCACTCCGAGGCGTTCTCACTACATAGTGAGAACGCCTCGGCCCACTCCCATTATTAGTACTAACCCGCCCCAGGGCTATTGTATTGGTTACTTCCCTTCCCAATCGATACTCAAGGGTCATGCCCTTTGACCTTAGCCGCGGAGCTATGCCGCCAGGCTAACATGTGTATGACACACCACAAGATACATAAAGTAATGTGTACATTCCTTAAAATGAAACTGTCCTTCACACACTTACGAAACTCATAGAAGCATAATACATCTGGATAACTATAATACATGCACATGATATATATTTATATATATGTCGGCGAGACTCATTGCAACATGTGTAGACTCACTGAAACGTTGTTCATCCACCGCCGCACATAGGACAATCCTGGGGCTCACACATGTGAGGCCCAACTAATATTATACATCTCCAATAGGGCTACATGTAATTAATTACACATCTTAAACATTAAACACACAATCACAATCACACTGCTCTCTATAGCATAGTGGTACTGGCAAGGTACACAAATACCCGTAATACAATCAAGTGTATAGTGCCGCTCGCTATAACATAAGCCATCCACATCAACATGTCAGGAAATCCTCACTGCCTACCACAACAAGGCAATGCTACACATACACTATATATATGCACACAAGCAAATCGTGATAGCTTGGTTAGCGAGCCATCATTATCATCTAGCACCGCAAACGTTAACTTTGACAATAAAGTCACAATATCAAGACACTGCACTGCACCGCGCATCTTACACGTCTAATGACAATGGCAATTACCGTTGAGCCGGACTCATAATGGTCTCTGTAGATCAGCATTCTCTACGCGGCATCCCCGAAAGGGGGGGGGGGGTGCGCAAATTAAAGTCACTTCTAATATAGTCTCCAACTTACCCAAAGTCTTTCTGCTACTGGCGCAACTGGACTAGGCCATGTTTTGGGCGAGGTGCGCCACGGCAGGCCGCCGCCGGTCTATTGTACTGCAAGGCCCACTTGTGCTTCCTATCGTTGCGGCGTCTTTGATGGAGTCTACTGACCACTCGAACTGGCATCATCTTTATGAGCCAGCGCGGACGTCCGAGAGGGCTATTACGTAGTCCAGTTTTGGACAAGTGAAAGGCTCGGACATTGAGTCCAGCCGAACAACATAACAGGTTAGGGTCCTAACACAATCGAATTTACCGTACGGTTAAAAGGGTGCACACAAAAGTCAATTAGGTATCCCAGTAAACTGTAGAAATTACTCTAACGACCCCTCCAGCAATAATTGAATAAATTTGACCCAGGTTGGATTTATCGGGGATAACATGCGTCTAACTCATAGTTTACTTTAAATCCGAGACCCTCTTATTAATTATTTCAATAGGATATGTGCATCAAAGTACAACAAAATTGGTACCATTATAAAGTAGAAACTTGCTGCTAAAATTCTAACTGACTGCTTATACCAGAAACCCGGTAATAGTTTTAATATAAATGTTCAAAGTGTCAGGACTAACAACATTTGACAAATTTGTGCGGGATACTTTCGTCCATTAATACGACGTATCTCCATTGATAACAAACGTTATCATAAATACCTATATTGTACCGATAGGGTATTGCCTACTCTCAACAATGAATTCGGGTTCCCGTCTTTCTGTCGGTGGATAACAACGAATGAGCGAGTTGTAAGAAACTTAAAGCCATGATATAAGAGCTGGAAGCCCGGTGGTCAAAATTTCCAATTGACCAATCAAAATGCGCGCTTTCCACCGTGATGTGAATAACGGGTCCCGCGCTACTATTACAAGGGAAATAATCCAATTAATGGTACTCGGCCAAGTGTCCATAAACTACCATGAGTGGCCGTCCCTCACTCACGCACTAGAGTTACCATGAGAGCACATTAAAAATAGAAAGTCGTTCATCCTCTCACACTAGTGTTAGGTGCAGAGTGGTTTTCACACACACTCGGATATTATGAATTTCAGACCTGCCAACAAAATGACCAGTTCAATAAGGGACACCTCAGGAGGCACATAAATCCATACCATATACAGGCAAAGCCAAATTATTAATTTGTTATGATTTCCATAGAAAGGAGAACACATATGAATCATTTCACAGGTAATGGGCTTTGTGTATTAGTATAAAACGCATACAGCCACCATCGTCTGGCACTTTACCGATTGGCTTTCTTCCTTAAATCTGCCTGGAAATTATTTTTTTGTAAAATAAATTTCTTAAAAACTGAAGAATTATTTCCCCTCCCAACACCTGCAGAATAGTCTTGTAACACAAGGGGTCACTGGCAAGTCTGATATTTTTTATACATAATACAGGTAACATACGTTTGTACTGGGATACATAAAATCCAATTCTTTTCATGTCATTTTGTTTTCTAATGTTTACAAGTGATGGAGTTGATGAAATGATAACAAGTACTTAAAATGTCTGTGATGTCATATCGTGTGCCAAACATGAAGTATGTACATTTTTATTCACTTTAGTCTGTTGTGTCCTTCAGGGATGGCCTTTAGTCAATTGGACATTGCACCTAAGGGTAATTTAGACTTGTCAAGTACACACAACAGTACACTGCAACATACACTGCAGCTCCTAATGTGGGGCCTATTGTCCTTCTTTCAGTCTTCATTAATAGTTGATCAAGCCTTGAGACCAATATGTGTAGCCAGATCCATTCATTGGTTTGTGATACATGTACTCTAACTCTAATATAACCATTTTCTCATCAGACCTATACATGTATATCAGAATATCTGATAACTGTTCCATACCTGTGCATTTGTCATTGATGGTGTAATTTTCTAATTTTTTTATTGCGACTTTTTCAGTTAATTTGTTTTTGTTTACATGATTCAGTTTTAACACTAGCTTATACAAAGGTAAGCTATGTCCAGTCTAAATATTTCGATTTTGTTAATCTTTTCATCTTACTTGTTGTTGTGATTGATAATGATATTCATGACAAACCAATCAGCATTAAGTGGTACTTTGTAGAGAGTTCATAATTCTGCATTGCTAATCTAATAACATTTCCCAAGTTAATCAAATATTATCAAGTTGGTTTTTTTTCCCTTTAAAGTGGGAATCCTTCTTAAAATATGTTGTGGTCACCTCAGTGCAGCTTTACTGTATCTCCACTTTTTAAACAAAAATTCAGAGATATGGCCATGGTATGACATGTAGGCCTGCCTTTGGTGGGCAAACTTGCTTTTATGTGAGAGCCACATACCATAAACTTCAGGTGTTCTAGAGCCACAAGGTAGGAACAAAATTTACACACACACTTTCATTGTTGCATACACATTTTGTTACAAAATTGTTTTTATAAATATTGAGAAAAACATGTATGCAACAATATTTATTCGTGTATGGAGTCTTTCAAACTGTTAATTTGTATTACTTTGTATTAGTAATCACAAAGTATGCATTTGTAGGCCTATACCAAATGTTTCCAAAATCTTGACTGATGCTTGACTTTTCTTGTTCTTAATGCCAGCATCCAAATTAGGATTAAATCCCATATTTTCGTAAACCATGAACATTAAATTTTCACTTGAAACCAGCGGGATGTCAGTTCATACCCAGTAAATAATTATGAAGTTTTTTTGTTTTTTTTTCTAATTTACCTTTTCTGTTCACTGTTATGAAAAAAGAGCCTAGCTAAGATATATTTCTACAAGCCACACACTGGAGGTCAAAGAGCCGCATGTGGCTCATGAGCTGCGGTTTGGCCACCCTGTAATAAAGTATATTCTATCATTCCTACAAAAATCATGAAGGTATCTCACCCCTGGAAGTAGATTTTAAACTGTTCAAAAGTTGGTCGAACACCAAAACTTGACATGTGATTTTCTGAGAACACTCAGCTGATATGGAGGTGAAATAAGGCAGTACTGAGTTGATGGTATTCCAAACTCTGTGAAATTTCACAGTGGAATTTTATCTTTCGTTTTCTGTCTATTTATTGGTAGATTTTCATCACTGACTGTATTTGTCACACAATCAACATTGGCTGTTCTATCTTTGCATTTGCATTTGAGTGAGAAAGAGAGCATGTCAGCACGAGAATGGTCGTATTGCTGCACTTTTGTTTGTTATTCATGAGATTTTAAGTATCAAAATTTCATTTCATGGCATAAAATGGGACACATTCAATAAACTAAGCAAGGGTTTCCAGCATAGAGTACAGTCACATCTATCCATTGATGTCCCTTTTTTTGGCCAGAATGTGTATTTTGTTGTTTTTTTCTCGAAAAGGTTGCACCAACAAAGCATTGGAATAAAACCCATTTTGGACTATAAAGCCTGTCAATTTTTATGTATTGGAATACCTCGAATTGTGTATTTGCAAGTCATATTTTTCCTAGTTCTTCTGAAAATGGCTAACTGAATGATCCTATATATAATATATAAAAAAATGAATGAAGTGTACATAAAAGAACATTATGTTAGCAAGCTTTCTTCTCCTGTTTATTTGTTGGTTCATTTGTTTTTGTACAGAACTTAAATGCAACATTTTACTCACCAGGTTTCATTTAAAATATAATCACGAGTATCCTAACTTATTAAGTAGCCTTGCCAGCAGTCAGTTTTATATGAAGGAAAAAAAATTAACAAAAATTATAGGAATTTTTATGATCTTTGGTGAAGGTCTGTTGATGCTCAATGTAAATGTTCATCTATAAACTTGTCAATGTCTGTCACTAGTGTCAGACAGCAAAACTGATTGAATGCAGTTCATTTATCACTCCTGATTTGAGACGTGAAATTAAAACAATTTGCCGTCTTTGACATCAGAAGGAAAAACAGCCCAGAAAGTCTGGCATTGTGATAACTTTAGCATGAATTTGGCGTAGAAGGTGAGATTCTGGTCTGCCTACCTGCCAGAACTGAAACATTTTGAAAACATTGTGACTCTCATAATTTATTTGCACTAAATTTTTTTCAAAAATTATGCATGTACTTCCAATTTAATTGTCTGCTTTCACCATGTACATGAGTATAGCTCTCTTTCCAGGCATGGGAATGCTCTGGAAATGTCCTGATTTCAGGATTTAAAATTTTTGCCTTAACATGAAAAATATGTGGGCATATAGGTATATTAGATAACTAATATTTAAATTCTTTTTCTACAACTTTCAAATTAAAATTGTTGGCCCTACTGCTAGGCAGAGATTTTGAAAAGGGCACAAGGTTTTTGTTTGTTTGTCTTGTTGGGGGGAAAGGAAATGGAGAAGAAAATGTCTGAATGATACACTGTTTGAAACAAGTCCGATGTTGGAGTACAATAAATGCATTCTTTCAAAATTTTCGCTGTGTTTTGTCATTATTTCCTTTACACTGAAAGATATTTCTAGCATCAATGTTCTTGGGTGCATTTCTCCCATGTCAACTGTCTTTTACACATTTTTCCCTTTAATCTGTGAGAATGGTGTCACAGTCAGTGAAAATACATATAATTTGTTGGATGTTTTCAATGCACTTCACAAGGAAATAACATTAATTTATTAAAACATTGTTGTTGTTTTTTTAATAGACGGAGTAGAAGTCAAAACTCTAACATGAATAAGGAACTGTGAAAACTGTCAACAATGCTTGACACTGTTACGTCATCACATTCAATTTTCACTCAGACCCGAATCAGGACACATCCCATCTTCATCTATACATGTTCCGGACTCTGCACCGAAGTTTTAGTGACCTGGAGAATAGAACGGAAAACAGTTACCTGATCTTCAAGATCGAAATGGTCAGGTCCAAAGTTATAACACCTCCAGTTAAAGCCTTGTCACATCTAAATCTCGCATGGCATCTTTCATCATTTTTGTGTTCAAATGCTGCTACTTGTCAATTGTACAAGCGGTTACCCTATTCTTTAACTACTTCGACTCCCAGAACCTGTATAGCGGTTCACCAGGATTTATTATTTTCTGCCAATGGCACCAACTTCAAGAATCTCGGATGTTATTTATCAACTGGAGACATTTTTTTTTTTTTTTGCTGAAATAACTTTTTTGTCATTACAGTTGTTTTTAAAATAGTAGTAACTAGAACTTAATATGATTTCTGGGAATTTGAGTCTTCACAGAGGAAAAAATGGCGACAATACCTGAGTGCGGCTCTGAGAAAATGGGACTATGCCAAAACGAGGCTGTGAAAACTGGTGGTTCAAAGTTTGAGAGTATGTTTGTCAACACACCATAGCGACCACTGTTTTTGTTTCAGATTCTCTGCTGGTGGGTTCAAACGTGACTTGCAGTAAAACAGGCTTTAAAAATGTGGCCAAGTTTTCAGAAAAAAATATTTCAACATGGACACAGTTCACATTCTTTCTAGTTTGCCCCTAAACGCTCTCTGCACATTGAATGGAAGCGGTCCAAAGCGTGCCAAAATCCCAGCTAATCGACAGAAACGCGGCCAACGACCGGTTCATCACGGACCGCAAGTCACCTCGTTTATTTTTTTCGTCACTGTGCGGGGGCGGGTTCAGCACCATGGGTGAAGTTTTTGTTTGTAAACAAAAATTGCATCTAGGTCGGATGCGGCCGAGTAATGGACAATGATTTTGCTCCCCGCGCTCTTTTATCAGCGGTCAGTCCAATTAGAGACATGGAATTGTTTTAGGCACATCGATTTTTTTCCTGCTACAGCCTGTGTCTGTATAAGACGATAAGTAAGAAGGATAGGAGAGACAAGATAGGACTGGGTTTCGAGTGTTGTGTCCCGGAAGAAATCATTCCTCTTGGTTTGCAATAAAAAGCTTCGCGTCCATAGCTTTTCCCTCGTCATCAACGACTAGATCTTTTAAAGTAAGATCTCATAAGCTTATAGCATCATCAGCAATAGATATTAAACAGGTCCAGATCTAACACTTTTGACCCGACATTCTTTCAGTCGGACGATCGATACTCACAGTCATTAGGGGCATAGTAATTAAGGCTTAGGCATATCGAAGGTCAAATTGGAACACCCTGCATACGCACTGGCCTAGAAATAACTCGGCTATAGGCCTTTACACTGACGTTTACACCATCATTATGTTATAAAGTCGCAAAATGATGCGTTTCTTGATGAAAAATACACTTGACTGCATCACCTTTATCAGAATGCAAGAGGGATATTGATGCCCACCTTTGGCTACACGTGAGGAGCTAAACCCAAATGGTACTGCTCCACTAAACAAGGGAAAAGACGAAGGCAGTTTCGCCTTTTCTTTTACTTTTAATAATCGGCCATGCCTCAGTGTGTATTTAGATGTTTGCTCAGTTTTTATAACTTCACTGTGTATGTGTGTGTGAGAGGGAGAGAGAGTGAGAGAGAGAAAGAGAGAGACAGACAGACAGACAGACTAGAACCCATATTATTACATGATTAATTTTTTTTTTACTTATTCAAAGCAAAATTGTAGCATCACACACCCACTCACACATCCACTCACACACACACTCACATACACACACACCATTACATATTGTTTTAATGCACCTATTGAAAACAAAACGATATGTAGCATGACATATATTGCCCAACTGATTTGGAGCGCTGGCCCCAGTAAAGGGCGCTTTACACTAATTGACAGAACTCTGGATAATCAATGAATTCGTGTGTAATTTTAATTTTCCCTTTCATCGAATTGAATGACACGTATTTTAAAAAAACTTGGCCAACACATTCGGGGGAACTGAATTTTTGGGTCTGAATTTAATCAACAAATGGGGGTTGCTCGGGATCCACTGGTAGAAATATGATGAAATTTGGTAGGCTATGTATACTGAAAAATTAATGATTTATAAGATGATACAAAAAACAAAATTGGACAATTTTGACATCGTCCCATTTTCTCAGAGCCGGCGGCAATCGAAAGTGTAGCCTATCCAGCCCCCCCCCCCCTCCCGTATTCCATCTTGAGCTTCTTCTTATTTCAGCATTTTCTCTCTGTTTTCTCCATATATTTCCAAGCCTTCAACGAACTCCCACAACACTGAGGCATGCCTGTCTGTTTCCCTCAGATAAACCAAGCTTGACAATTACGTATTGGTTTGGGTGGCTTCGTCTTGAAAGCTCCCAAAAAGACTTTCGAGATAGGCAGTTTCTAGGATTGTGGTGATGAGGCTATAACAAGTAATTTGAAATGAAAGAACAACAGCAACAACAAAAAGAGTCATTCATTACATAAGAAAAATATCAGAAGGGACGATAGTAATATTGCACAACTGAACTGCAGTACGTGCAAGTCGGGATAATTCTACTGAGAAAAATGACTTGTTTTTAAAACAATGGTTGTTTCCCCTGAACACCAAACAAAACCTGGCCAAAAACTGATAATCGTATAACAAAAGATTCATTCAGTGAAATTAATCTGGAGAAAATATATAATACAGTTAATTCCTACAGCTAATAGGGAGTGACATTATAAGGGTGAGCTGTTTCTATTAATTGAGGCTTGCTGCCCGTGACATCCATTATAATACACACGATTCAGTTTTAGTTTTCAGTTCCTGGAAACCCACCAGGGGATTTTAATTACGTGGAATGTTTCAAACTTTGCTGGTTGGATTTTTTAAAACCAAAGTCCTTGACTTTGTCAGTCTCTTTTTCTCAGTTAGTTGCAATACCTAGCTGGTCTGATCTCTCTCTCTCTCTTTCTCTCGCTTGCTCTGTCTCTCTGTCTTTCTCTCTCTCTCTCTCGTTTCCGCTGCAGCTTTCAGTTTCATTTTCATATTTTAACTAGGTTTGGCCTGTTGACTTATGCATTTTTTTCATTATCTGGCGCCGAGATAACACTGTATTTTAATCCGACTCACATGCACAAGACAGGAACTGTTTTCTGTCCAGGTCGAACATACAACCTCTGAAAAAAAATGTCGGAACAGGAATTTATTCCTGCTCAGGAAGTAGCCAAGAAAATCAAATCGATTCGTTCCGAGGCTGACAAACTGCACGAGGCTATAGATTCCCGTATCAGTGAGGTAGGCTTTTTAGTTTGGAGGTTAGGGCCTACTGGCTTTTTCAAGTGAATTTTTAAAATGCAAGTTGCTTGGATCTCTTCCTCCAATCCACTCCCCCCCTCCCCCTTTTTTTAATGTTTAAGCCTGGAACAAATTTTAATATTTAGGCCTATGTCTGTCCAGGTAATGATATTTAGTGGCTTTTCTTTCATATTTTCTGAATTTTCAAGGCAGAAGCAAATCGCCGAAGACGTTAAATATAATCATTCAACTTAAAAAATGGAAATTATACATTAAATTTCCTGTTGGTGAGTGTCAAAAATATCATAATCATATTATCACTGTTACTGCCAGAGGGGAATTACAGTGCCGTGTCAAGTATTTCAGAGTTGCAGCTATAATCCTATAAATTCAGCATGTATTGTTTCATATCGATGGTGTTGTACTCTAACCGTGTAACTGATTTTGGGATTGTTTTCCAGGAGACGAAAAAAACATCTTTTTGTGAGTTTTTTTATACAGGACTGTATCTTTATGGTAGTATTAATCAAACAAAACGTGTCTTTCTGTCGTAATGAATATTTTTTTTAAAATGCAGGTCTTTAAACCGGTTAATCCTGTTGCGCGGTTATCACACAAAATATGCACTTACGCAGTTAGAGATACGCACGACTAGAGCACGACAAAATTCCACCACAGAAATCAGTTACACGATTAGAACAGCCACATACACGGTTAGAATTGTAACTATTGAAGGTTTCGAAGCCTTTTTTTGCTATTTATAGTGCGTGTGGACTTCATATTTGAATAGGGAACCCCCGGAAAGGTGTGGTGACTATTTTTAGCTAAAAAAATGAGTTGGTCAATTTTTTCCAGTTACACGGTTAGAGCACAATATAATACCATCGATATGGAGCTCGTACTGATCAGAGCCAAGTGTACATGTCTGGAAAATAGAGTTCATTTGTTCTGACAAGACAATCTTGAAGCTTAACTGAATCTGTGAACTGAAGTGGACCTAAGCAGTAGGCTTTGATAATTACACACTACACAGACATGTATTATTCTCTTTCAGGTGGCTGTGGAGAGCACGTGTCTGATTAAAACTTTTGGAGACAATAATTTTGGAGCTCTCCCTACAGCTTTTTTCAAACTGGAAACCATTGCTGAGACAGTCAAGCAAATGTATGCTACACTTCATGGTAAGTTCATAATCATGCTTTCATCATCATTGCCTTTCTCACCCTGGATCAGGGTATAGGCCACCAACAAACACTTTCCATCCCTCTCTATCATGGGCCAGCCTCTTTACATTATTCCAAGTCTTTCCGCTTCGTTGCACATCATTTTCTCTGGCTCTTCTCCACGTTCCGCGCGGCCTTCCTCTTGATCTCTTGCCCTGGGGATTCCAATCCAATACCTTCTTCGTGATGCTGTTTCCTGGCCCCCTGAGAGTGTGGCCGATCCATCTCCATGCTTTACTGTTCCATAATTTGTGCACCTTATTTTTTCTTTTCTCATTTCTTTGCCAACAGTTTTGTTCTTACTGTAAAGATCTTCTAGCTGCTATGTTCAGGTTGGAAGAAGACTTTCACTTTCAGTATTGGCTAAAAGTTAACAAGCTATGCTGGCATTAGTCTGAAGTGTTCTGCGTAAAGTATTATTCTGTATGTGATAAATGCATCAACCTGTCACATCTTTTTATTATTTTATAGAGCAAACACTACATCATTGAGTCCCTTTCACTCTCAATTTTTTAAATAATGTTCAAAGAGTGAGATTTGTTTCAGTTAAAATTATGTTATATGGTCACTAAAGTTTGGTCAACTAAATTCTTTGGAATTATTTGGCTTATATTGTCATTAAAATCTGAGTGTTATTAAATTATTTTATCACTATTTATGGAGTCTACCAACTTCCTTTCAAATGTCTCTGAAAATAAAGAGAACATTTTGCCTTTTTCTTAATTTTTCTTTCTGTTATGTATACAGTTTTTCATTTGTTCCAATAAGCAAGTGTCACAAATCTGAAAACTGCTATTTTTAACTGTTATCCAGATGCAGCCTCTACTGGGGAAGCTTCACAATTGGATGCATCACCTCGAGGTATGCTAAATCATCCTTTGGAGACTAAATTTTGTTAATTGGTAGTCCCCAGAGTACAAATAAATAATACAGTGTGAGGATGCACTGAAGTCACAGCTGGAGGTTTCATGGGTAGGCATATGCCCTGACTTGAGTTGAGTGTTCATTAAAATTTGCTGTGCGTGACTTAGTTATTAAGTTCAAATGGAAATTTCACAAAAGATTTTTTCAATAATTTGCATCATACTATGTCTTTGTTTGTCAGGTCAGAAAAATCTGCTACTGGTAACATGTAATCCAGTACAACCTGTTTCATGAACTGGTACGCTAGCATGGTATCAGTGGGCGTGCACCTGTCGGTGCAAACGGCCAGGGCGGAGGAGGTTTCATCTAACCCAACGGCCACATGCTAGGGCACAATGTGACCCTCAGTACTTGAGTCCTTCATATTGGCCCCCGGTAGCGGTGTGGTCATAGGCTTGTTTGCCTAAATCACAGACGAAGAATTGAGCAAACTTCCCGGACGCAGCTTCGAAGCTGGCGGCAGCAGGCCAGTGGTTGATTGATAGGGCAGATGGCAATATACCGTCACTCTGGCCTGGATATCGTGACACAGAGCATCCACCAGTATTGGTGTTCTTTGGTTTGGGTCTTTCACCCTAGTCAGTTGGGACTGCGAGGCTGTGGAGTAGCCTACAGGCAGCCGGTCAGGCAATATGACTGTCCCTCTGGCATCCTCCTGCACCTGGATACATTTCCAGTCGTCTTGACCCTGTCTTGCCACTTGGATAAGTTGTGTCCAGGCGAGAGAGTGAGTCTGATGTTTGCGCAGCTCTTTCTCACTAAAAACAAATTCTTTGCGCCAGTCTTAACACTCACCTCGTCTTCTTTCATCTTTGTCTCGTCTTCTTTCCTCTCAAAATTCCAACGGCGATGGGCGAGTGCGGTGGCAGCAGGTTTGGATAGACTGGAAGCTGTTAGCACAGACCTACACGTTGGTGGCTGTGGGCTATGGTCGCTTCATCGTCGATTGAAGTGGAGGCGTGGGGAGGCAGCACCCCCAGTAGCTGAGCAGCCTTATTTAAGGATAGCACTGCTCACCTCAACTGAGGAAGGGGCTAGAAAAGGTGCCCTAAAGAAAGCCCACTTCACATCACCCTGACTGGTATACCGCGACCAGTGGGGATCCCTTTTTGCGGTCGAAACAAAAAGAAATTCAGCTTACTCAGGCTAGGAGCCTGGAATATACGCACACTACAGGACAACTCAAACAACCCGGAAAGACGCACTGCACTTATTGCCATTGAGCTCAGCAGGTACAACCTGGACATAGTGGCACTCAGTGAGACCAGACTCCCTGATAGTGGCCAACTAAAAGAGCTCAGTGGTGGATACACCTTCTTCTGGAAAGGCAAGGGTGCAGACGAACCGAGACAGCATGGTGTTGGGTTTGCAATTAAAAATGACCTTGTCAGAAACTTGCAGTCCATGCCAATTGAAATAAATGACAGGCTAATGACACTCAGGATCCCAGTTGGGAAAAGCCAGTCAGCCACCCTCATTAGCGCATATGCGCCCACCATGACAAACCCAGATGAAGCCAAAGACAAGTTCTATTCTGATCTAGAATCTGTCATATGCTCTGTCCCGGCAGCTGATAAGCTGATTCTCTTGGGGGACTTCAATGCTAGGGTTGGCTCCGAAATCTCAGCGTGGCCAAATGTTTTGGGCCCTCATGGAGTTGGTTCATGCAATAACAATGGGTTGCGCTTACTTACTTTGTGCGCTGAATTTGGCCTGTTCATTACCAACACAAATTTTAGTCTCCCCGTGAGAAACAGAACGTCATGGATGCATCCCCGCTCAAAGCATTGGCATCTCATAGACTATGTCATTGTGAGGAAGACTGACAGAAAGGATGTCCTTGTAACAAAGGCGATGTGTGGTGCCGAGTGTGGAACTGACCACAGACTCATTGTTTGCAAGCTCAGACTAACATTGAGGCGCAATAGACGCCCTCAAGGGAAAGCGCCACCTAAACGCCTGCATGTTTCAAAACTCTGCTCAGCTGAGAAACAGAGCGAGCTCTCATCAGAACTCTCCTCAAAATTGGATTGCGTGACTTTTGATCCTGAGAACATTGAACAGAGCTGGACTGACCTAAATACGACTGTACACTCTTGCGCCAGCAGCACAGTTGGTTTTCCTGTCCGCAAGCACCAGGACTGGTTCAATGATAATGATAATGAAATCAAAGTGCTCATCAAAGAAAAAAATAGTCTCATCCAAGCTCACTGCAGTGACCCCTCTTCCACAGCAAAAGCTGATGCACTGCGTGCATGTAAGGGTGTACTCCAGAAGAAGCTGAGGAAAATGAAAAATGACTGGCTTGAAGAGCGAGTAAGAGAAACTCAGAAATATGCCGACACAAACAACACTAGAAAGTTCTTTGAGAGCCTCCGAGCTGTGTTTGGACCATCCCGCTCTGGCACTACGCCACTTCTTGCGTCAGATGGTTCAACACGCATTGTTGAATTGAATGCCATAATTCAGTGTTGGGCAGAACATTTCGGAGGTGTGCTAAATCGGCCATCAAATATAAATACTGAGTCCATTGACCGCCTCCCTCAGACTCCTATTAATGCAGCTCTTGCCAAGCCATTCACAGCAAATGAGACCCGAACTGCCACAAATCAGATGTCCTTTAACAAATCACCAGGCGTGGATTCAATTCCTGCTGAGGTGTATGCCTTCGGTGGAGAAAAGCTTATTGAAAGGTTGACCGAGTTGTTCAATCATATGTTGAAAGCAGGGAAGCTGCCACAGGACTTCAAAGATGCTTCAATCATCCATCTGTACAAAAACAAAGGGGACAGCCAAGTCTGTGACAACCATCGGGGAATCTCTCTACTTTCAATTGCTGGCAAAATATTGACAAGAATACTTCTGAATCGCCTTCTTGATCACCTCTCGTCAAATGTCTTGCTTCCCGAGAGCCAATGTGGCTTTCGTAAAGAGAGGGGAACGGCGGATATGATTTTTGCTGCCAGACAGATTCAGGAAAAATGCATGGAACAAAATAAAGCGCTGTATATCACATTTGTTGACCTCACAAAAGCATTTGACACAGTGTGTCGTGAAGGCCTCTGGAAAATCTTGGCGAAGTTTGGGTGTCCACCCGAATTCATCACAATAGTGCGCCAGTTTCATGATGGCATGCAAGCTGCAGTCAAAAGCAACGGCAGTGTTTCAGAGCCCTTTGCTGTCACAAATGGGGTAAAACAGGGTTGTGTCTTAGCCCCAACTCTGTTCAGCATCATGTTCTCTGCAATGCTACAAGAAGCCTTTAGCTCTCCTCCTCAAGGGGTAAGCATCAAGTACCGAACTGATGGCAGTCTATTCAACCTCAGGAGACTTCAGGCAAAAGCCAAAACCAAAAGTACTCAAGTCTGTGACCTACTATTTGCTGATGATTGTGCACTTCTGGCACACGATGAGGATAGCATGCAAAACTGTGTTGATAAGTTCTCTAGTGCCTGTGACAACTTTGGCCTCACAATAAGCACAAAGAAGACAGAAGTGCTCCATCAGCCTACTCCAGACG
Source organism: Onchidella celtica (assembly GCA_963931925.1). NCBI lineage: Eukaryota > Metazoa > Mollusca > Gastropoda > Systellommatophora > Onchidiidae > Onchidella > Onchidella celtica. The sequence goes on from OZ007575.1 coordinate 8,569,100, forward strand.
ACAAGTATCCTGTGACCCCAAATATCAAAGTCCATGACAGTCTTCTGAAGGTGTCGGAGAACTTCACCTATCTTGGCAGTACACTGTCTTCCGCGGCTCGTGTTGATACTGAAATTCTCTCAAGAATCAGCAAAGCCAGCTCTGCATTTGGCAGGCTTCGAAAGAAAGTATGGGATGTCGCCGGCATTCGCACAGACACTAAGCTGAAAGTGTACAATGCTGTGGTCCTTCCCACCCTACTCTATGGGGCTGAAACCTGGACAGTGTACCAATCGCATGCCAGAAAGCTAAATTACTTTCATCTGGCCTGCCTTAGAAAGATCCTAAGGATCAAATGGCAGGATAAAATTCCAGACACTGAGGTCCTCAATCGTGCCAAGGAATTGAGCATCTTCTGCCACTTGAAAAAAATTCAGCTACGTTGGGCAGGACATGTTGTCAGAATGCCCTACTCCAGACTCCCTAAGCAAATCTTCTTCTCTGAGCTCTCCAATGGAACGAGGAATGTTGGGGCCCCAAAGAGACGTTACAAAGACACTCTCAAGCAATCACTGAAGGCCTTTGCCATTGATGTGAGTGAGTGGGAAAAGCTCTCGCTTGAACGTGCAAATTGGAGGGCGGCCCTTACCAGAGGCAGCAAAGCATGGGAAGCTGACAGAGTCCAGCAGGCTATCAAAAAAAGAGAACGGCGCAAGAAAAGGCCCAGTGGTACTGAACCAACGGAGCACTCTTGTCATTTATGCGGAAGGGTCTGCAGGGCAAAAATAGGACTTATCAGTCACATGAGAAGCCATAAGTCATGAAAGAACAGTCTTTCCATTCTGTCCTCTGTGTCCTTTAGTTCTCTTTATTGTCCATGTGTTGAAATTCTCAACAATTTCTGTTCTGTATTCCTCTGGTGTTGTTAAGGTCATCATCATACCTGATGGACGAACTATTATTATTATTATGTCTTTGAGGCTATTGTGATTTACCATCTTGCTTGATAGACAAAGACCACATAAGCCCACATACTAATAATGTTTTCCTTAATGTTCAAATTGCTGTTCTGAAAAGTCTTTGAAACTGAAAGTTTAAAGTCCTTCATTGATATGTCATTATTTATTCATTCAGTAGTATCAGAATGGTTTTCCAGATAGCAACAAGGGACTTCGGGTGTTTACTTTTTTCAGACTCGTGTTTTCTCTCTCCCTTAATATTTGTATTGATGTAACCCTGATCTCAAACTTGTCTAGAACAACGGTGGAAGTTAAATTTCTTTGTCCAGCAGTTCCAGCATTTGTTGATCTATCTCTTGTTGTTTTCTTTTTTTATTATTGGAAGATCTAAATGTTCGCCCGCTGTTTCTTAAGCATGGGCATATTTTTAATTATTACAAGAAGTTCCTGACAGCTGTTTTCTTCACCCAATGCATTTTTCATTTGGAAACCTTAAAAGTTTGGCTTTGTAATGAGATAAAACATGACTGTTTAGAAGAAAATATAATGAGGAACTGAGGTCAGGTGGGCTAATGTGAAATACATTTACCACATTAGTGGTTAAATAGTCAAAAAGTTTCAAAGTTATTTCTTCACTCCATGTGTGACACTGTATCCAAAAACACAGTTTTAATATGTATTTCTTTCCCTCATTTTGCAATATGATCTTCTCTACTTCAGGACTTCATTTTGTCTGTCATAGGAACCATACGTCTACTTACTTCATTCTTCATTTCATTACAGAGAAACCCACAAACCTCATTTCACGTGTTGAAAAACTGGAAGCTTTGTTGACTTCGACTTGTTTACATTATGAAGGCTTGGAGAATGGGCACAGCCAAATACTAGATTCCATCAAGGCCCAAAAAGCTCAAGTCAGATAGTACTTGTTGTTGTGCACAGTTTGTATGCATCAGTGCAACATTTGGACCATTCTTTTCAAAATGCTGAATATAAATTAAAACTTAATCTTACTATGCTGGCAGAATAGTCCAGCCTAGGCTAAGGCTTACCAAAATTTGCTTTCGTTGGCATCTTGATTCACACTACTTTATATGTGGCGATGACTTAATGTTTGCTCTGGAGAGTGTTGGCCAACTATAGTGTGTTTTTATACTTTGAGCCAACATCAATTTCCTTGAACGGTTCGGGGCTGTCTAATCTCACTATATACTGCCAGTGCCCGGAACTGTTCCGGGCCTAGTTTGTACGCATTTTTTGAGTATATGGAGACAATTCCTGAGTTATGATTGTTTTGCATTTCCTAGTTAGTTCCCCTACTTACTTGCGTCATTTGCGTGTATTTTGAAAGCTTGGGGGTTATGGTGTATAAATTTTTAGATTTGCTTTTTTTTGCCCCCTTTTGCACCCGGCACATGCGTGGAAATCTGTGTGGCAGGCTAGGGGTTAAATTTGTTTGAAATTTTTCATTGGCTTAAAGTTTACACTAAACCTTATAGAACAGATATGTTGTTTGTTACACTCGCCTGCATTGTAAAACATAATAATTGCACCAAATTATTGTTACCCCCCCCCCCCCCCCCATTTTTACAATTCATGTTGAATTGGAAAATGATCAGTGAATGCTCAGTCAACAATACTAAATACATGAAAGTACCTAAGTACACATTTAACACTTTTATGTGCGTCCACAGAAAAAGTAAACCATGAATTGTGGCCTTACATGGAAACATTGATACATGGCCAGAAGCAGGACGTTAAAGAATCACAAAAGAGTAAAGAATCATAAATTTTATTCAAAAATTATTGTAAACACCGTGTTTTATATACCAGGTTCTCAGAGGTCAGGAGATAGGAATGACCATGCAAATTCAGAATATTTTAGGTTGGAAATTGAGGGAGGAGAGAGGATTCTAAATTTGACCATCTTCAGCCTAACGGTATAGATCATAAGTTATGAGGTAAATGCTTGATTTGCTGTCAGACATCTGGAGTGTCTGGCTATTCGTGGGGACGATCAATAATGTCTCACCCCCCCCCCCTCCAGCGCTTGGCATGCCATCATCTCCCCGTCCCGTTGCTAATTTTTCCCTATGATGTCTCGCGGTGTGTCAACCTAGGTCTGACCTGTTTTGTTAGTTATAAGATATTCCATAACATTCTGTGGCCTTAGAGATAGACTTGTTTACGCTAGGTTGGCCTTGAGATGATGTAACCTGGTGATATGTTGTCGTGTGATTGGGTGTTTCGTGCGAGTCTATCGAACCATCTAGATAAGATAAGATAAGATAAGATAAGATAAGATTGTCACAAATCCCAGACTGGGAGATGTAATAGTTTATGACAGGACGACAATCACGAACAAACAAGTTAACACTTAACAAAACAACCCATCAGACTCACACATTCATTAAACATAATTATACATATAATAGCGCAATTACAGACATTATATTATTGAAATGAACTGCCGTACAACGGCCTTATTCTCACACACACTCTCCCTCGGATCCACAATCCGGTAGTCACTCCTAAAGGCACTTCGGCCTCAGCCTCTCCCCTCAGGGTCTTAATAGCACATTAATAATTCACTGGCACCGCAGTCTCTCAATACCACCTTCCTATTATCCTACACCTTAGCACTCCCCTAGCACCTCAGCAGGGCAATAACACATTATTATTTCCATAGCCATCAACATGGCAACAACATAGTATCAGTTCACTAGCCTATCAACATGGCAACAATATAGTATCTCATTCACTCTCATATCTACGTCCCTGTCCGTGGCCTGACTGCCACGACTTTATGTGCCTCTACTGTCCTGCACTGACAGCCTCACTTCTGGCCTATGTGCGGCCTCCGGCCCTATGCTGGCCTATCACTTGTGCTCATCGAGGTGGCTCTTCGGCCCGTCCCCGACACCTACAAGAATAACATTACATTGGTATAATACCCTACCATTTCTATTCGCTCCACCTCTCCTTACAATCCATGAAGCGTACACACACTAGTTCACCTTTCACTCACCACACATCTTACGGTAACACACCTCCATCGGAGTACACACTACTCACTCGCGCTACAATCCATGACTCACTTTCATCTATCGCTCCTGGCGCACATTGCTATATCCAATATCAAGGACTTCCACATTCCTCACATATACTTATTCACATCATGGTAATAGACGAATATAATATAATACATCAATCATAATAATCAATCAACGTTCTACATACCAGTCATCACTGGAAAGACTCTTCCACTAGTCTTCTCGACTGCTTCCTTTATGTCCGCCCGATGGGCTCTTATTCACAGGTCCGCTCCGTCGGGCCTTCTAACTTGCAGTGATAGTTATACAGCGCTTTCGCCTCATTCAGACCCCCCCCCCCCACTACTCACAACAGCACGCTTAACTTGCTGTCTACTGTGAGCCCTTCTTACTCTACACCCGCTCTGTAGCAATCCCCTTAATTGCACTCACTCCACTCGTGACATCATCCCCCACCCCAAAAAAATTAATGCAATTAATTTCAAATCGCATCAAGATGACTGTCAACGAGTGAGTGTGAGCAATACGTACACCAAAAAAAAATGACCTAGCAGTTCCCCTAGTATATAAAATACCGAAATCAGGGGAAAATATGGGGATCAATATGCCCTGCAATATGCATATATGTGTCACATCATGAATAGCTAACTAACCACAATGTCTAATACAGAATCAAAAACCACTCAACCTATCAACCATTCTTCATATCATATTTATAATGTCAATATTTTAAAGTCGACTCATTCACACAGATCCTGTCAATGTTCCTGTCCTCCGATGTATAAGCTCCTGAAATCTTCCCCTAGGCTCGACTAAGGTAGTCGGCGATATGATTGCTGGTTCCTGGAATTGGTTGAATAACGAAGGTATACGGCTGCAAAGCCAATGCCCATCTAGACAAGCGTGGGCTGGACGAACGATTCTTCGACAAAAATGTCAGTGGCTTGTGGTCTGTCTGGATACAAAATTCTCGTCCCATGAGATAACGTCCTAGTTTCTGGACGGACCAGACAATGGCAAGACACTCACGCTCTATCACAGAATACTTTCTTTCTCTCTGCAATAACTTCCTACTGACATAACATACAGGATGGAGACATTCGTTCTTCTCCTGTAGAAGACAAGCGCCGACACCAGAGTCCGACGCATCCGTTCTGAGGATAAAATTAGATCGAAAATCGGGTAATATCAGAATGGGTGACGATGATAACGCTGTCACCAAATTATCAAATGCTGTCTGACATTCAGACGTCCACTGGACCTTATCGGGTTGTCCCTTCTTAGTAAGGTCAGTAAGAGAAGATGACAAGGAGGAAAAATTTGGAATGAACTTTCTGTAATAATTTAAAATTCCCACTAAGCTTCTGACTTGTTTCTTTGTTTTAGGGATTTGCAACCCTACTAACTTGTCAATTTTTGTTACTTCAGGTCTCTGAACACCTCTCCCCACGATATGTCCTAAGAATATTATCTCTGGACATGCCAAATCCATCTTTGCGGGTTTAGCAGTTAGCCCAAACTGGCGTAATCGTTGAAAAATTACTGTTAGTGTCTGAATATGATCAGACCATGTCGACGTATGGCATGCTATATCATCAAAGAATGACACGACATTAGGTATGTCCTTCAACACTAGTCTCATTAATCGTGCAAACGTCGCTGGCGCGTTTACCAACCCAAATGGCATGACCTTAAATTGGAATAATCCAATGGGCGTTTGGAACGCCGTGTATTGTTTAGACTCCTCAGTAAGCGGGATTTCCCAATAACCTTTCGTTAAATCTATCTTGGAAAACCACGTGGACCCGGCCAATGAAGCTATTAATTCCTCCTGAAACGGAATAGGCTCCCTATCGCCTACCGTAATAGTGTTCAATCTTCGAAAATCAATACAGAACCGCACCGATCCATCAAGTTTTTTCACGAGGACGATGGGTGATGAATACGGCGATGTTGATGGTTCTATCACATCTAACTTCAACATTGACTCAACTTCCTTTATGACTCTATCTCTCGAAGAAAAAGGCAACGGATACGGTTTAAGAAATACTGGCTTATCCGAAGTCAACTTTATTTGGTGCTGGATCACCGTAGTGCGACCCGGCAAATCCGTAACAACGTCCGGGAATGACGCTAACAGGGTCTCAAGTTCCCTACTCCTTGAACTCGTAAGGTCAGGGTTAATTTTTACGTCCCTGTAACCTTGTGTCGCAGTTAACTCCGGCAATTGAATTTGTAACTCTTCCTGCGCCTCGGTGTCGCTTACGTCACAGTCCAACTGGTCTACGACCCCCGTACAAGCAGTAGAGAAGACAGTCTCCTCTGGTCTTGTCTGTGCACACAGATACTGTGGTCTCTCATAAAATCTCTGTAGCATATTAACATGGAAAACCTTAACTGATCCCTCAATGTGGATAGCGTAATCTACCTTCGAAACAACTCGCTCAATAACATAAGGACCTTTCCATGTCATCAATAACTTATTATGGTCCGTAGGTAGCAACAATAGGACCTTGTCTTCTGGCTTAAAAATTCTCAGTTTGGAACCTCTATCTTTATAGTCTTTTGCTCTTTTCGAAGCGATACTAGACGCTTCTTCTGCTATAGTGCGCGCTGCAGATAGTCTTTCTCTTAAGTCAACAAGGTACTGAAACACCGAAATCTGCTCATCGTCTCCCGATGATGGCGACGTCATCATGTCCCGAAGAACATCAGTTGGGCCCCTAGGACTACGACCGTACATCATTTCGAACGGCGAGAATCCCGTTGACTCCTGCCGTACCTCTCTGTACGCGAATAGCACTGCAGGGATATATCTATCCCAATCTTTAGGGCGATCAGCAGCTACCTTACGCAGCATCGACTTTAACGTCGAGTTCAATCTCTCGCACATGCCATTAGCCTGCGGATGATAAGGGGTGGTAGTGATGGGTTGTATGCTGAATAAGCGGAACAATTCCTTCATCATCTGCGACGTAAATTGCGCGCCCCTATCAGACAGAATTTGCTCTGGTATTCCTACCCTAGCGAAAATTGCAAACAACGCTTCCGCGACTGCCTCAGACGTTATGGTCCGCAGAGGAACCGCCTCTGGCCATCTCGTAGCATTACATATGACCGTCAAGAAAAATCGATTCCCCCTATCGGTCGCTGGGTGAATGGGGCCAACAAGGTCTATCGAGACCTTTTTAAACGGTTCCGAGACCGTGGGGATCTTCTGAAGAGGAGCCTGGGGTGTACGACCCTTATGCGTCGTCTTTTGGCACGCACTGCACGTCTTACAATAGACCTGCACATCTCTGTGGATCGATGGCCAGTAAAAAATTTTAAGAACCCTTTCTTTGGTTCTAGCTATCCCCATATGACCCGCTAATGGGACATCATGTGCCAAATGCAATACTGTTGCGATCAGCAACGCTGGCACAACGACCTGCTTTAAAATGGAGGACACCGTTACATACTTACGGGACAGAATGCCCGCCTGAACAATGAAGGAGGACGACCCGTTCTTATATCTCCTCGTTTTCTCGGTTCGCGCTTCCCCAAAACATGGGTTTAATGATGGGTCCTCCCTTTGTAATCTCGCCAAGCGCTCTGGCGTGATATCTAGGTTGACCGCTGGCGTCGCCAAAGGTCTAATCTTATCTTTATCCGCTACCCGTCGACGTGTTTCGACCGCGGCGCAAAAGTCAATACCTTTTGATTGCGACCATGCTTGCACGTTCTCATCGGAAGGGGAAACTACCCGTGATACATTCCCAATGATGAGCTGGGCGCCTGGAAAACAACCAACGACTGCTTCGACTTCCCCGCTAAGGAAAGGTGTATCTATCATTATTCTTGCCATGGGTAATTTCTCAATGGCCCCCGAAAATTGGATGCACGGGACAGTCTCACCTGTAAGCTGTGAATCCCGAATGCAGTCCCTATGCACTCCCACAACGGTAGATCCTGTATCTCGTAAAACCGAAACCGGTTCGTCCCCAACAAACCCCGGATAAACCCTAAGACCACCTCCTGTATGACATGAATTTATAACGGGGATCTTTCTCCCACAAGGTAAAACACCGGAAGATAATAACTTCTCACAACTGGGACACTTGGAATACTGTCCGCCTCCGTTGTCCGATGTAACACACGCAGCCGCATGATGAAATTTATTTGGGGAACATGGACTGGAGCTACTGTCCGCGTTCGCCGGTATCCTACCTGCAGGGCAGTTCACGCTGATGTGATCTGCTCTTCCGCAGTTCCAACACTTCGCGGCCCTACACTCGCGCGAAAAGTGACCCACGCGTCCGCAAGTCCAACACTCCGCTCCCTGTGCTGCCCTAGGCCTGGGTCCCCGTGACCCCTCGCGACCGGAACTAGAGTCCCTATGCCGTCGGTCATCGGCAAAGGTCACAACTCGCCCCCGGCCATTACCGCGACCTAGCCCTCCTGCTCGGTCAAACTTACCGGATCCATATGCCGGTGATTGGTGATAGCCCCTACGCTGCCCCTGGGCTTGCCCGCTATAGGCACCACGCTGACGCGACCTGTCCCTAAGTCCTGCCGGCGACCCCTCGACAACGGCGACGTACCCAGCATCTTGGACGTACGCACTGGCGACTGGTTTGGACGGATGCGCCGTATGGTATGCCTCCGCCAACTTAGACGCCTCCTGCACCGTCGCGGGTTCGTTCTCTTTCAGGAAAGCCACCAGATCTTTGTGGCACGACGCGTACAGCTGGTCACGGATCATTAGGTCTTTTAGTTTAGCGAAATCCGCGCCCACATGCGCCAAGTCTACCCAGTTCGCGAAATACTCAGTTAGTCTCGCGACGAAGGCAGCAAAGTCCTCCCTGGTATCTGCACGTGCCCGCCTAAACTGCTCCCGGAAGTATTCCTCGGTACGCGCAAATCGGCGAAGCAGCAAAGCCTTCAGCTTATCGTAATCTTGCACGTCTTCGCGCTGTAGCTCTTTAAAGTAGGTTAACGCTCGCCCCTGCAATAGCGATGCCAGGTACGTGGCCCATAATTCCTTATTTTCCCCCCATTGCAATTGTGCGTTCAGTTCGAACCTGTAAAGGAAGGCGTCTATGTCGTCCTTCCGGTCGTCGAACGTAGGGAGCTTAATCCTAACACCACCTTTATTGTGTACCTGCCGCTCAACTGCTTCTGTTGGCGCATTCTTTTGGCTTTCCAACTCCGCGATTCTCATTCGCGTCTCTCTCTCCTGTTGGTTATCCCTAGCTTCTATCTCCCTTAACTTTATCTCCCTCTCCTGCTCCTGAGCCTTTAACTCCTTTAACTTAAACTCTCTTTCCTCTTCCTTATCCTTAGCCTCTCTCTCCTGTTCTCTCTGTCGCTCTTGAGCCTCTTTTTCTCGCTCTCTATCCTTAGCACGCTCATCGCGCAAATCCGCCTGCTGTTCTTTAATCCAGCCGCGTAACTCTTCTCCCTCCAGGCCAAGTTCCTTACCCAACTTCATTAGTTGTTGGAGTTCCGCCATTTCACAGATTTATGGTTATGGTATCTATTATAAGACGACCAACCTGTCGGTATGATCACTAACGATACGACCAGAGACCTGAGATCACACCAGATATAACAATACCCAGTTGTCCCAAATACAATTCAGAAATTTACCTTTACAGCACAACTAATTCTATATCTATAAAATGTATAGCACTATTAATTATAAAAGAAAATAGAACGACAAGAATGGAGAAATACAGTAGAAGGACCACAAGTACGTCAAGGACAACGAACCAGACTAGGACAAAGCTTCTACAAAAAAAACACTATAATGGAAAAAAAATGCAACCTACTACGCCGATTACACAACACGGTACGAACGAGAACAGAGTCTGAAAAAAAAGAACGTATCTACAGAAAGGTAAGAGAGGGACAAGAGAGACGTCTTCCTAAAACAACGAGGAAGATGGAACGGCACAATCTAAACAAAAAATACAGGTCCCTACAGAACTGTTCACTGTGATGAACGAAGTTCCTAGATTAGCCCACCTCCCGAAGAGGACAAACTACGCTCACCACAGCAAACCCGCGCCACCGCCCGTACAATCAATTACGACAAAAACAGAAAAACAGCGGAAAAAGACAGAAGAAAAGACAGCCCTTAATCCAGGGTACAAAATTTTTGACTTTTACTTAACTTTGACCCTAGATTTCAATTTCTCCCCTTCCTCGGAGCTCTGGCTGCTTGACCTCTACAGGCTGGCATACACACTCTGCAGAAATTTAAGTACACATTAGTACATACTCATCAAAATACATGCATCAATACATATTATTATTCATAAACATACATAAATCATACCATCATGAAAATTTCATTCGTCCCACGAACAAAGACAACAGCATGAATTCCTAGCACAACAGAAAAACAACTAGATATAACGAATACACAATGTCAAAATGACCACAGGTAAACAGGCCGAGCCCCCAGTGTCACAACGGACGAGCCCCCAGTGTCACAACGGACGAGCCCCCAGTGTCACAACGGACGAGCCCCCAGTGTCACAAATCCCAGACTGGGAGATGTAATAGTTTATGACAGGACGACAATCACGAACAAACAAGTTAACACTTAACAAAACAACCCATCAGACTCACACATTTATTAAACATAATTATACATATAATAGCGCAATTACAGACATTATATTATTGAAATGAACTGCCGTACAACGGCCTTATTCTCACACACACTCTCCCTCGGATCCACAATCCGGTAGTCACTCCTAAAGGCACTTCGGCCTCAGCCTCTCCCCTCAGGGTCTTAATAGCACATTAATAATTCACTGGCACCGCAGTCTCTCAATACCACCTTCCTATTATCCTACACCTTAGCACTACCCTAGCACCTCAGCAGGGCAATAACACATTATTATTTCCATAGCCATCAACATGGCAACAACATAGTATCAGTTCACTAGCCTATCAACATGGCAACAATATAGTATCTCATTCACTCTCATATCTACGTCCCTGTCCGTGGCCTGACTGCCACGACTTTATGTGCCTCTACTGTCCTGCACTGACAGCCTCACTTCTGGCCTATGTGCGGCCTCCGGCCCTATGCTGGCCTATCACTTGTGCTCATCGAGGTGGCTCTTCGGCCCGTCCCCGACACCTACAAGAATAACATTACATTGGTATAATACCCTACCATTTCTATTCGCTCCACCTCTCCTTACAATCCATGAAGCGTACACACACTAGTTCACCTTTCACTCACCACACATCTTACGGTAACACACCTCCATCGGAGTACACACTACTCACTCGCGCTACAATCCATGACTCACTTTCATCTATCGCTCCTGGCGCACATTGCTATATCCAATATCAAGGACTTCCACATTCCTCACATATACTTATTCACATCATGGTAATAGACGAATATAATATAATACATCAATCATAATAATCAATCAACGTTCTACATACCAGTCATTACTGGAAAGACTCTTCCACTAGTCTTCTCGACTGCTTCCTTTATGTCCGCCCGATGGGCTCTTATTCACAGGTCCGCTCCGTCGGGCCTTCTAACTTGCAGTGATAGTTATACAGCGCTTTCGCCTCATTCAGACCCCCCCCCCCCACTACTCACAACAGCACGCTTAACTTGCTGTCTACGGTGAGCCCTTCTTACTCTACACCCGCTCTGTAGCAATCCCCTTAATTGCACTCACTCCACTCGTGACAAAGATATGACTTTATTATCCTGTTTACAGGAAATTTGTTGTCACTGCATTCAGTAGATAGATCGGTCTCTGGTCGGCTCGGTGGTTAGAGTGATTCGAGAGTTTTCCGTGAGAATGGGTATAAATATGAGAGCCAGGAGAGCAGGTGTGTATGTGCAAGATCTAGTTGTATGTTTAGATTCGTATGCCTTCCCCGCTAGGCGTAAGTAGGCTGTGAGATGTCACGCTTTTCACCTTACAGTTTTTTAAACTTTAGTATTTAGTGTTTGATGGATCCCGTGTTTCATTTTTACAACAATGTGACAGTTTCGTTTTTTAAAGGGAGCAGTTCATATAACCTCTCTGCCCCTATTAGAACGTACTGCAATTTACCTCAACTGTTATGTTGCAAATTGAGAGAGGATTCTAAATTTGGCCGTCGTCAGATTAACGATATAAATCACAAGTTACGAGGTAAATGCTTGATTTGCTGCCAGACATCCTGGCTGAAGTACAATTATGAAAATAATTGTGGTTTCCACTTAAATTTCTGGCATTTCTGTTTTTTCTGCTTCTAATGCATGCAAGACAGGCAGATTTTGGAGAAATTCTTCATTTACAATTTTCACATCTGAAGAAAGTGTATATTTCACAAAATGAAGGTTTGCTTTTTACTGTCTATGATGCTCAAATATTGTGTGTCCACTGAACAAAACTCCTTTGACCCCCCCCCCCTTCTTTTGTTTCTCTTTGAATCTTTGAATATTGCTGAGGCAGTAAGGCTAATATAGAATGAATGGGATGGTGAAAGTAGGAAATGATAAGAGATTGGTAATTTCTTAAAGGAATTTTATGAATATTTTCTATTGTGCATGATAAATTGTGCCTTTTGTGTCATATATGAAAATATATTCATGTATATATATGTATGTGCTGACCAGTCTCATGTTTCCACCATACATGCCTGTACTCTTGTTTTATCACACCTATTAATTTTATTTGTTGTCTTATTCTAGATAACCTCTCAGGAGAAAAAGATCGACCAACTTCAGGGTACAGTGTCATCTTTACAGGAAAACAAAGCCTTTTTAGAAAAGGAACTGAAACGGCTGGAGGAAAAACCGACTCCTAGATCGCCTGATTTCTCCCAAGATATCATACAAACAGTTGACGCAAAGATCAACAGTTTTGAAAACAAATACAATGATGTTTTCAGGCAGATGCACAACTTAAAGAGTAGTGTTGGATGGATTGATGGACAAATGAATGTCCTCACAGATTTGAGGGAAACTGTGGAGTCAAAACTAGTGGAGCGAACTGACCCAGAAGAAGGAATTCTGAAAAAACGATTACAGAAAGTGGAAACTAAGGTTTGTAGAACATTTGGTGTTATCCCTCATCATGTTTCTCAGCTCTCATACATAGTCAGTGCAGTTATCAGATACATAAATTAGCATGTCCATGGTTCACTGATGCATTCAAAGGTTCCATTTACCTGGGATCATGCTCCGATAGGTCTGACTGTCTGTCTATTGTGCAAATGGCGAGTGAAAAGTGTGAAAGTCTTAACTGGTGTGGGAACAGGTGTGTTTCCTTTGACATACACGCATTGATAATCCTTGCAAAAAAAATGCATTTCCATAAATCTTTCAACCATAATATTTACAGAGGTGATTGATAAGGGGATGAGGAGTGATATTATCCCCCCTCCAGATGAACGATTTTCAAAAATTTTGGACTTGAGCAGTTATACACTGGCAACGATGATACATTACTGAACAAATGATTATCTTTATTGTTTTTTCCTTGTGGTTCAGTCTGTTTGTTCCAGGGTCACATTTTAAATCCTTATAATTGCTATGTTCTAATAAATCGAAAAGTATTAAACTTACACAGTCTGTTCCTATATTTAATCAGGGAATTCCTGCAAAATTTGGTGTGTGTAGTTTGGTCACTTCACCAGTAATGAATGGTCTTGTTTAACAAGGTGCTCCGGCAGATGAAACTGTCATGGAGTTGAAACTCAAAATTTCCGAGTGATATGTCTTTAGGTCTTCAAACACGGACTCTCCATGATTGAATCCATCCAGTTATTGGTAGAACTATTTAGAACTGTAGCCCCAAGTCAGCTGACTGTTTTCAGATGGTACCCAGAATTCAGGTGTATGGAGGCGCTTAAGGACAGTGATTGGATGGGAGGGCTACTTTTACTGGAGTCTACAGAATCTGTTGCTGCTGTGGCCACTCTTATCAGGGAAGACCCTCAAATCATATGATATAATGCACAGATAGAACAGGATGTGGGCTAATCATCAAAAACTGTGTATAAGATATTACACGGAAATTTGGATCTTATGATAGTGGGTGCAAGACGGGTGCTGGAATTTTTTCGACGAAAGAACAGATGTAACAGAGGATAGAATTTTGCAACTTAACGGTAGACATATTCGACAGTAGGCAATCAAAATCTCAAAATCTGTCTGCGATATAGTAACCGGCGATGAAACATGAGTTTAATCATGAGTCTGAGGATCACTCTCGTTTGCTGGGTGGAAAAAGGACAGCCCTCACCTTAAAAATTACATAGCTAGCACAGCGTTAAAAAACTAATGGAGGCTGTTTACTGTGCTGTAACTGACCCTTTCATGACATTTGCATTTCTTGGGCTACAGACAGTTACCTCAGAATGGTATGTCAACTTTTGTAGATCACTGGTGCTGGAAGTCTGGAAAACTAAGCATCCAAGGTCACCATTCAGTACTTCCAATGGCAACACCACCAGGCAGCGGTACAAAAGAGAACATAGTGCAGAAAAAAAGTTCAAGTTTTGCCTCATCCCCTATACCCTCCAGATCTTGCCTCATGTGACTTCTTTCTGTTCCCTTATGTCATGTCCAAACTAAAGGGACATCAGTTTGATAGCACTGAAGAAGCTCAGGGTGCATTCAATACTGTTGTGGCCAATATTTACCCAAGAGGAATGACATGAAAGTTATCTCAGTTGCTTTAGCAGGATGGAACTTTGCATTCAGGCTGGAGGAAAGTACACTGAAAATCTGAAATTTTCATTGCTTAAGGTTTAAGGCAGTGGTGGATTCCATGGAATTAAAAGGTATCCCTCGTAAATAAGTAAGAGAAAGCTATGAAAGTTTAGCTTGTTGCCATCTTTTGACTTGACTGAAAGCAACTGGAGTCAACTAATTTTGATATTGTTTGTGTCATCTTTAAATGTTAGGGAGCTAGGGAAATTTAATTGTTTATTTCCATTTGTTTTTATTCTTTTTTTTTTTTTTTTACATCCAATTTGTCAGAGCAATCAACTGTGTCAAATACTGTCAGCCAAAGTGGTTCAACTGGAGAAAGTGAGAGATGCTCTTAATACAGCACATGCCAGAGTGAGCAGTAGGAGTAATCTTGAGAAACTGGTAAGCAGAGCCTTTGATGTTATATGATCACCAGTAGAGGTTTCAGCTGGTGCAACAAATTGGCAAGCAGGAATGGAGGATGTACGTCAATAGCATATCAAGACTAGTGAAAACAACAACTGTCCTGCAGCTGTCTTTTTTTTTTCTGTTTTTTTTTTTAATCCGCTTCACTTTTTTATATTTGCATTAACTCACAAAGGTAAATTTCATTTCTGCGTAAATTCATTCATTGTTGTGAAGGAGCACAGAGATAATTCAGCCATTTAGATTAAAGTACTTTTCTACATCCAGTCAAAATACGCCAAAATGAAAAAGGTGTTAGTGGCAGAGCCTTGTGCAAGAAAAGACTTCAGAAAGGATACAATACAAGGCAAAGGAAAAGTAAAGATAAGTCAAGTTTTCAGGTTGTCAGTTTCAGACTTTGCAGCATACACCTTTGTCTGCCATAGATCTGATCTTGACTTTGCTTCAAGCCTTACTACTACCCCACAAATTTTCTGTGGCTTTTTATAGTTTGTCAGTTTTCTGTATCTTGTGCAGGTTTCCTTGATTTTTATAAAGAGTGATCTTACTTTCTTCATTTTGTGTTCTAATGCATAAAATTCATTAAAGTTTATCTAATGCTGCAAATCAAAAGGTACTGTTAGAAATCAGGGTTTCCAGCCCGAGAATTGCAAGTCCAAAGGGTCTACAAAATATTAAGCTGAATGAAAATACATGTACTGAAAAGTAATAATTAATATCTCCTTCTTTTTTTTCTCCATCTCTTTCACTCTCTCTCTCTTCCTTTACAGATTTGTGTTTCTCTCTCTCATCATGTGTGTATGTGTGTGTGATAGAGTGCTAGAGAAAGAGAACAAAATTACTGTGCAGGGGAGGAGAGGTTAAGGTTGGGGTTGGGGTCAGTTATTACTGGGATTTGAAAAGCTTTGAAAGGGATCGTAAAGCAAAAAAGACTGAAAACCCACAGGTGTAGATGAACATTCTGAGATTTATAAACGAAAAAATATCTAAACCTTTATGACATGTTTCTAGCATAATTTTCTATCATTTGACATACACTGCAGTGCAAGGAGAATCAAGATGCCATTGACAATCTTTCGAAACAAATGGGGAAAAGTGTGCAGCAGTACCAGCAGTGTCAGAATGATATTGGTGCCTTGACAACACAGATGTCTAGGCTAGACAGTCAAGTGTGTCAGTGTAGACAGAAACAGGAGAGCACTCACACTTCAATGAAAGAAATGGTACAAAAAGGTAAGGCTCATTTTTTTCCCCTAATATTGAAGATGCAAGAAATTTTTCAGTTACAGAATATTGATCAGAGATTTGAATGTTACAGTGTAAGTATAAAGTTGTTGAAATTTAATCTTTTGCAGTCAGTATGACTACAATGGCTAGATAGAGTCAAGATTGCTTTCAAATGCATTGATAAGGAAGACATTTTTACATGGCCTTTTTGTGCTTAGCTTGGTAAAGACAATTCAAATGGTTTGTGCATATCATCTACATCATTTTAGATACAAATTTTTTCACAACAGAGACTATTCAGGGAAAGATACAGACTGGCAAACTGGCAGTTACTAAACACATCACTGGCCTCCCCCCTCACATAAAACAAGGCTTTCCATGCTATTGTTATGCCCTCAGGTCTTTACTACAAATCTCATTCTTTACATTGGCAAAATCAACCTGAGAACAATTTCACATGTGGGTTTTGATGTGATCTCGTACATTTTCTCAGTGGATCACTTTTCTTTTAATCTCAGATAGCATCTCAAATAAACATGCAGAACATCATTTTAATCATTGATTCACATAATGATATTGGATATAGTACCTCAGGTATTTGGCAATGAATCTGTCACAGAAGGTACCGATCTGTCCCTGACAATGAAATGTTTGAGTGAGATACATGTACTGTGTTGTCTCTGAATTTTGGGTATTCTTAGTTTTGATGAAACAGTTAACATGTTCTTCATCAAAGTTTATATTGGTATTACTTTCAACCTTTAACTGGGTATTTTAGTATTTTGAAAGTTTGGAAACTTTTACCACTCATTTACTTGTACATGTATATGCCTGTCAACTGCCAATAATGCAAATGAAATCTTTTATTGAATAATATTTAGTCATAGTCATGGTGAGTGTTTACGACGATATCTCAAGAGTAGCATTTGTTTTTGCCGACCAGGAAAATGACCATTGATTTATACACTGTCATTGTAGAGGAAATCA
Source organism: Onchidella celtica (assembly GCA_963931925.1). Lineage (NCBI taxonomy): Eukaryota > Metazoa > Mollusca > Gastropoda > Systellommatophora > Onchidiidae > Onchidella > Onchidella celtica. The sequence goes on from OZ007575.1 coordinate 8,586,445, forward strand.
TAGTGATGGAACATAACCAGTCTGCAAATATTTGAGTTCTTGTCAAGTTGATTCATTCCATATTTTCATTACATTCCCATTAATGTTCTTTTTCTTTTTTTTGTGTATTTTTCTCAGGTCTTGCCTTGCTGTCTTCTTCCTTTTTCTCCATCTCCAATCTCTGATTTTTTTTTCTCCCTCCTGTCAGATTTTTTTTTCTAGTTTTCACCTCTCCTCTTTTATTTCATTTTCCTTCTTTTTGTAGAATTTTTTTTTTTTGCCCAACCCAAGGGAGTTTTACAAACATGTACAATATTATTTTCTTTTGCAGAGTGCAGAGCTGAGAGAGATGCAAAGCCTAGAATTGGTTTTTCAGCGCAACTTCCCACCAAGTGGCGATACAAGAAAGGTTTCACTCTTAGGAACATGAACTACATAACATGTAATGAGGGTGGATGTTTTAACAAAGAAAAAGGACAATTTATAGTCCCACAAGAGGGTCTGTACTGCTTTGCCTTGACCTTGCATCAAGCCAAAAATGAGCCATTCACCGCTGCCATTTTGTGCGACTCAGATATGGGTCATGATAAAAGTGTGGGGACAGTTATAGTAGATCGTGAAAGTAGTTATAGCATTGTGGCCCCTAAATATCTTTTTGAAGGTGATGTTGTTTATGTTGAAATAACAGAGGCAGAGAAGCGTATTGAGCTGCTTGAAACCACCACTTTTAGTGGCTGGTTGATTGAATAAAAATGCTCCCAATGTCAAATTGCTATCAAAGTATTGACCTGAATTTCACAATAACAATAAAACATAATTACAATGGCTAAGCAGGGACACCTAGCCAACCACATTTCTGAACTTGCTGTTTAAAATGCTATGTGAAAAGTATTAGTTGCATTCTAAAATTTTTACTGCGTCGGTTAATTACACATTTACCTCTCAGTCTGTACTCAGTATTTGGAGCCAAGTTACCTACAGAACGACTTTAGAAGAATTTACACTGACATGGAAAAGTCTGTTCATTTTACGAAGTGTTCAAACAATTTCCTTATTGGTATTAAACTGTTCTATTAATATTTTAACATAAAAAAAAATAAAGAACTGATAAGTCCTGGAAAGAATATTTATCAGTCACTTTATTGTAGTGTCATACAAATTCTTCACAGCCGGTGTGACGATTCATCTGCATATGGTGTGCAGTCATGCATATTGTTGGTGTCATGGCCAAATCGCCTATCTTCCAGACACAGAATTTTACAGAAGGAAGAAGAATTGTTCTGTTACAATTGCTTGGCATCAGAAATATATTTTTAACACTGTATATTAAAAAAAAAGAAGCATAGGTTCACATTGTGCGCCTTGATGGCTAGTGTGTAGGTGGCACAACATTTACGCAATCGGGAGATTTATGTTTGTGTATAGTGTCTTAACAGTGGTTTGGGAGTGAAATGAAACAAAACTCGTTCTGTGGGTGACAAGTCATGGGACAAGCATGCCCTTAGCATTCACTGGACATTGGTCAGTGGCGTATGGAGCATGATCTTATGTGGTTTGTGAGAGCATAAAAAAAAACAGACAAGTGTTTCAGGTGAAGAATGGGCATTAAAAAAATTCACCATACCTCAAAACTTCATCTCATTAAGTTCATCTATTATTGCAATGGTCAGTGTATTTCCACATTCTGGCTCAGAGAAAGCAAAGAGGTGAAAACTGAAAATCTTCTGAGAGAGACGTTTTGGCCAAGGCACCAACGATATTTAGAATGGTTTTATTGCAAATTTAATTCCAGTATTCATCACCTTTTTCTGTAGTGCCCACTCTGAATGAAACTAAAATATATCCAGATATAGCAAGCAGTCTGACTGAACATAAGGAAAAAGAGGAAAAGAAATTTTTCGTGCAGCTTATAGATGAGTCTGAGGAGTACATAATGTGCATATATGAGTATGTGCGTGTGCACATATATATGTTGTTTATGGTAACATGTGTTTATTTACATGAATGGAAAAGTTAATCTTTTCATGACAGTCAAGTTTTGCAGGGCCAGTTTGGTCAAGCTAGGACTCAAATGTCTACAGTTTCTGTGGTAGTATAGCAAGTTGGTTAATATTATTCATAAATGTTGACCCAAATCTTGCATATCACTGTGAAGGAAAATGGACAGGCTATAAAATCAGTGGTTCTGTGTTGTGTGCGTGACATAAAGAGAATGAGAAAGAAACTGTCAACAAGAAGTGAAACACCATTCCATAAACTTCCAGTTGAAGAGTCTATATTTATTCATATATTTTTTGGATGACATGCATTTTGAATTTTTCATCCATTTCCTGCTTTTTTGCTTACTGTATCACAATACTATACATGTAATTAAAATTTGATGTACATCCTATTTTATTGGGTTATAGTAAAAACAACGGATTGTGTGATGTATGTTGTACAGCAGGCCAACATATTTGCAGTGAATTCATGATAATGATCTTAAAAGGGTAAATAGGTTTAGGGAGCATTTCCACCCATAACAGGGCATGTCAAATTTTTTTTTCTGGGTATCATTAATACTCTTATCTTGCCATCTTGCTTGAACATTCTGATAAATATTATTTTCCTTTGACGTGAAACCACCTGCAAAGTTCCAATCATAACTTTTGCTTTTTAATGGCCCCGACTACCCATGTACAGTCGATACAATGTTATGATTGTTCCAAGCACTTAATAAATGAACCCATGAATCCTCTAATGAAATGTTGTTAATAAACAAGAACTGCTTTAGTTTAATCCTAATTATTGCCAAGAAAGTTGTATACAGCAACAACAAAATTTATTATTCATTATTAAATATATATTATTATTAATAAATATTCAAATATTATTTGAGTTGTGAGTTGTGAACTGTTGTGAGTTGTGAACTGCGCCTAACAGGCTGCGTTACAATTTGCTCTGAGATAGAAAGAGGTAGAGAGAGAGAGTGAGACAGGGAGAGAAAAAGAAGCAGTGTAGTGTGTTGAGCGCTTCACAGGCGCTCCATTCTGCTCTGTGGTTGACATGTTGCTTCTGTAAAGCGCACAGAGCATTTTAAATGGATTTTATGCGCTATATAAATGCCATCCATTATTATTATTATTATTATACTGTAGATTACTAAATGGCCACTGAAGATTTGGTCTGAAGTAATAGATATGCAGCTGGAGGTATTCTTGCTTTTCTGAACTTAGCCAAATGAGTGTATACCAATCACAGTTTGTAAAGATACAGAAGATCTTTTTTGCTCTCCGCAGTTCGCTTCAACAAGACATATAGCTAGATGTGTGCCATATTTTACCAAGGTTCCTTGCTTCATAGGTCCATTATTGAGTTATGATATGATGCATAAGATATGTGTACCATGTTTGTGCTGTTAAACGCTCTGTGAAAGAGAATTTCCCTCGTGGGATAATAAAATGATTCTTATCTTATCTTAAATGAGTGACATGGTTCAAGATTGCATACTGTAACCAGTTCTTTAACTCTGCTGCAGCCTTTAGCTGATTCATTGGGCTCATTTTTTTAATAGTATGCTGTTAGAGCAAGTCAGAGCAGTTTTCAAGAAATGTGAATTTAGTTGGCCTTTTCAAGTTCATACACATGTAATACAAACTCTAGATACCAAAATTATGGATAACCACTTGTAACTGAATAATCTGTGCCAGGGCATTGCCGTTTGTCCCTTACAGGAATAGGGTTAATTCAAACAGCTAGTCATCAACTTCATCATAGCTGTTCTGAATATGGTCAATCCTTTTAGTCAACTGTCTTCATGTTTCTGTTTCAAGTAAACTTCTTGCTGCAATGTGTGCATGACTTCTTCCCATTTTGCTGTTATATTATAATGTTCATGAAAATGATTCTCGTGGAGTGGGAAGGGAAAACAGCATCATCTGACATCAACATTATTGTAATTCTTCTTGTTATTATTATTGTGCTGAGTTACTTCAACTTAATTAAACTGGCATCTCCAGGGTCTGATAAAAGAAACTGGTTTTAAATGTGTATATATCGGGTGATAAAAAAAACAACTGCCCCAACATTGACACCAAATATCTCGCAATCCTTTTGATGAATTAGTGAGAAATTTTGGTAGAGTTATGTCCATTATATGTGTGTAATGCTATGTTAAAATTTTATTAAGATTTAATCATTACTTTAAAAAATATTTTAGATTAAGTGAGTGTCTGTCAAAAATTAATAAAACAAGCCAGCTGATCAAGAACGATGAAGATTTTAACGCAGATCTACCTATCCACTAATCCAGCGCACAACAGTTGAGTATTTTTTCTCCATTTTAAAAAAAAATCAAAACCAGTCCACCTTTCCAATCCAAGAATGTTACCAAAAGATGATTATGACATCAAAAGAAAGACAAAACAATCTTTTTAAGTTGAAATGCCACTGGATTTCACATTAGTTAGAATACACTCGACTTGGAGGTAATCAATGTATCACTATAAGAAGCAAAAGGCTTGGTTGAGTGTCGTCTGCTAAACTTAGGTCTACAAAATAAGGTTGGATTGGTAAGGTGGACTGGATTTGATAGAAAAAAAAAATTGGAGACAAAAATTCAGTGTGTGTGGGCATGGGTGGGGGGGGGTGTTCGCTATGGACACTTCCCAGTTTTTTTCTGTTGTTCTTGCTCAGATTAATAAGGCATAGTCTGCGGCTTGGTTGTGGTATATGTAACAGCTGAGGTTGTTCTAGCACGTTATAGTAGGGGGGAGTTAGTTGATCTAACTACAACCCTTTAGAAAACGAAACTATTACAGCTGTAAAATAAATAAACACGAGATCCGACGATAGATTAAATAATACTAAAGTTTAATAACTGTATAGTGAACAATAAATTACTAGGAAGACACCCGCGAAACTAAATATCTACGCCACACAAAAGGAAACTCACTTACTCACCCCAACCACTCACACAGGTCTATATATATAAACATTCCTACAGAAAGTTCCCGAAATAAACGTTACCTTTGCCCTCGCACAAACTAACCAATCACGCATCAATACGTCATCAGGTTACATCACCCAAGGCCAAATCTGGCGTAAACATCCGTCTCCACAATGTTATCGAATGTTCGGGAACATACTAATATTTACTGAACGAGTCAAAACACTGACAACAAGCGAGCGAGGAAAAAAACTACTCACTAGAAAAGAAAGTCAGGTCACGGAGTACAGTACACTCTGGCGGTCGTCAACAATAAAATGAAAGAAGAAATGAACACATGCTCACCAGTGTACGAAGAAAACGGGGGAGGGCAAGGGATAGCTTGCAGATGCTACAGTATACTTGTATTTTTCTTATTGTTTCTGTGTATTTTACAGCAATAAATACTTTGAAAGAAACCAGAGTGTGTCCCTTTTTAAAAAAAAATATTCAGTGTTTTCGTGTTGGCTGTACATTTGATTCTGCTGCTTGTACATTTGTTGTTGATAAAGTGGTATGGATGCTGCTGTCCAGTTAACTGGAGAACTGCAGTTATTTAATACCAACATCTTCTAAAAGTAAAGTCATGTGAAACACCTCTCAGGCATGCGCAATTCAGCCACATCTGAAAAAACAAAAAACTAAGCAGTGCCTCATCAAAATGACACTTGGATTGAAATAAGAAGCCGAGATAATTCAGCTGAGAGGAGTTCCATGTTATTAAAATAATGGTTGTTTCCCCTGGTCACTGAACACACCGGAGAATCTTAGCAGCATTGTACTCTCAACCTGATGAAAACAACAACTACAACATAGAATTAGAACTGATCTATTATATATTTCAGTAACTCGCAACCCTTGGCATGACTAACTGACCAAACTATACACTCTTCAGGCCTTAAATTTAGCAGGAAGGTGACAATTGAGATAAGGAAGATGATGGCTATAATTAAAAGTGGTTTACTTCAAGCATGTATTTTTAAAAAAATAACAATGTTTATGGCTATGTAACATCTGTATTTTTGCATCTTTGTTTCGTAATATATAGTACCGTGCATGTCATAAAAAGTAACAGTATCAAGCGTTCAGTTTGGTGCGTAAATGTTGTGGTGCGCATGAGTTCTGAAGCAAGACTGTAGTTTATTACTTTTATTATACTAGAAAGGGGGGGGGGGGATCACATGATTGTTTATTTTGGGCAATGCCCGGTGGGTCATCTAGTTTAATATAGTTCATTTGGTGAATGTAAAATAAAAGTGATTCCTGTACTGTAATCGCCATGGATACAAAACCTAGATGAAAAAAGGACCACCTAAGTACATTATCAAAGAAATTAATGTTCTTGTAAACATAAAGGAGGAATGAAACACACCTCCTTAGGTCAGAAGTAAACTTACCCTCACAACGGTCAAATGGTGGCGGTAGAGATCATTGACAAACTGATTGTGTGTTAAGGTATTTGTTTTCTCGGGTTTCCCTGCCCTGGGCATTCCAATCTCTCATTTTCTTCTTTCTATTTTTTCTTATTCTTGTTTTGTGTGTGTGTGTGTGTGTGTGTATGTGTGTGTGTGTGTGTGTGTGTGTATTTGTGGTAGGGATTAGTTGGTGTTTTCTAAATTGTGCCCTGGCAGCCGGCCTTGTTAAATCGACACATTGTTAGGAACACACGTGTAATGCATTTCGTTGGGCTGGGAATGTACGCGTTTTGTTGTTGTTGTTGTTGTTGTATTGTTTTGTTTTGTTTCATCTCATCTACAATTTTCATTCAACGGAAGCATTACCAGACTTCACTCATGGACGAAGAGAAAATATGTTTGCTGTGCTGGATTGTCTGAAGATAATCTGAATAGGCTAACCATCCACAAAGATCCATATATTTTGTACCAATCTCTTAGTTCCTCTTCTATAACGTATTTTCAAAACTTCATCTCCCTGGATTATCTTAAAGGCTTGGAGGGTTTGGATGCCACTGGAGGCATTCTTACTACGACGATATAGTTATATTCACTGACAAAATAACATGAAAAACCACAAAAACTCTGTGGGGTGGCAGCAAGGCTGGAAGCAAAGTCAAATTGTGGCAAAAAGGAAAGATTAATTTGCATGGCTTTGCGCGAGTAATAGTACAGAAACGATACATTAAAATTCAAAGGAAAAAGAACGAATGCGTGCTTATCTTTTCTTTTGAGTTTTATTGAATCATGCATTCCTTTTCCTTTGCGTTTTATTGTATAGTTTCCGAATTATTTCTTACACCGGGGCTGGGAACGAAACTGATTCACATTTGACTCACCCTTTGATGATATAACAGCTTTACTACAACAGAAGTAGACCGTTTCAAAAATTTATTAAACCAAAACTACATGTATATAAGATATCACATGCACCGTGATGTAGAGAAACTACTGAAATACATTGTAACAATTTACAGAGATGTTCCATGTTTGCATCGCATTTGTAGACATCCTGCCTCACTCATTCACTCACGGTGTCTGCCTCCTGATGGTTGAACAAACAGCGCAATCGACCGCCCTGTGGGCACTTCGCCAAATGCGCCAGTGCTTACATTATAACGGCCAAAACTTCAATAGTTTCTCCACTCTACGCCACAGTGCATGGTGAGTGTCAATATCTTCATTATCAATTTAATATAGTTTTGTTTTTTTTACGCTTTTGAAACGGTGTCTTTTGTGATAACCATACAGTCTAAAATTAGAACTACTCCATGACTTGCTGCTTCAAAAAGTTCTCAGGCTTTTATACAATAGGTTTGCTACAATCAAGAAATAAATGTTGGATTTTGTGCATTACTAATATTCCGAAAGTTTAATATTTGAATTTTCGTCATTCACTTTACTGGCTTTTTCCTTTGAATGTCAGGTCAAAGGTTATGGGAAATCTATAGTGACGACATTCGTGACCCAGTTCCAATGTGCCCTCTGTCCGCTGGGGAAATACTTGCAGGTCTTGCGCGATAATGTTCGTTGTTTTTGGGAACGTGACTGTCCTGTTGGAGAGCAATCAAATGACGGGAAACACCCTCCCTCCCCCCCCCCCCCAGAGCAAGAACTTTCATAAATAACAACCTTGAACAGATAGTGGATGGCTATAAAAAAGACTCAAGGACCCATGAGTTTCCTCGGTGATTCAATTCTGGTCTCCAGCCGGTTCCACAGTTCAGGTGTCCTCGATAAGCTGTTTGACACACAAACTGGCAACAATTACAATCATCCGTGATTAAGTGTAACTTTTCATCTCTCTCTCTGTCTCTGTCTCTCTCTCTTTCTCTCTCTCTCTCTCTCTCTCTCTCTCTACCGTTGACGTGCTTGTCGGTCTTTCTGTCTTTAACTCTCCTGTTCGTTCCGATCAGAAACAGATTAGCACCACTGAAAATATGGTGGTCAGCAACACCACTGTTTTCATTGATTTCACTCATCGCAGAAAACGGGTAATTTTTCGGGTAACAAGATAGCACACTGGGCAAAGAGTTTATGACATAAGATTAAAAAAAAACCAAAATCAACAACCACTGGTGGCTAAAGTTCAGGTTAGTGTGAAGAACAGAAGAAACGCACGCGTGATGTAGAATTTCGCACTACAGTAGACTAAGGCTGTAGGGTGACTGATCCCTATGAGTGATGATGCAGAGGGCTTGGAGGAAAATTCGCACTCATTAAATATATATGCATTGTGTTTACACCAGTGGTCATCACTGTATGCGCTATGGTCCCTTGGGGAAAGGGGAGGCCATTTTGATTGGGGGGGGGGGCAAAACGAAGAAAAGGGCGACAAGATGGCAATAACGGTGAGGTGGAAGGGGGGGGGGAGGTGCGATTAGGAGGCTGATAAGGGGCAACCACTGACATGTTCAGTAGGACGTATGTGGGATTTATGTACCGAGAGTCTCCCTTTTTTGGGTGCATTTGATAAAGAATGTTTTGTTTTATAATGAGTAATCAACACGCCTATTGTAGTTAATGAGGCTTTGAAAATTTAACAACATAATTTGTGTGTGTTCTGTCATCGTGTGATATGACAATATATCCGCTGGGTTTGAGAAGGGATTGGGGAGGGTGGAGAGGAGAACGGGGGCGGGATTTTGGAGCCCAAGGGGACGATTGCCTGGAAAAGGTTGAGAACCACTGATTTACACTGATAGTTTTTTGTTATCCGAGGTATTGGGGTCAGATTAGGCATTCATTGTCAATGCCTGTGGAAAGGGAAGAATTTTGAAATGTCACAGGAAGTTTAGCTGTTTTTTTTTTGTTTTTTTTTTCTATTACAACACTTAAGGTACCAGAGAACAAATTAAAGAAACTACAGGTCAGCTTTTTGGTCACACTGGATTTTTTTTAAAACGTTGAACTGTGGCCAAAACAAAAGTGGTATTTTGCAAGGCCATGCGTCAGCAATAAATAACAATTAATAGAAATCACACAATAAATTTAAAATGCTGTATTCGAAATAACAATAAAGATAAACACAAGTCAGCACAGCGTACAAGGTTTGGACCCTCTGGAGGGAAAAAGGTTTAAAAAGGACAATTGAAAAAAAATAAAAAATTAAGGATTACATAGCTCCGAAATCGAATCAGGTCGGACCAAACCATCCAGTGTGATAACATTTTCTCACCTGAGTTTTCCTATATGCACATTCTTTAGGTAAAAACCAATAGCAAGCAGTAGGAGATCTGCAAGGCACTGCCTGTGCGTTATTATTACTACTATGATTTTTATCACGATCTTTACTTTTTTCAGTATCTTCACTGAAATCATTATTATTGTTATTGTTTGGCCCATATTTATAATGTAGACATCGACACTAACATCGCTGTCACCCGACCACTAGTGTATATCTATGCTGTCACCACATTCATTACCAGCGGAACAATTCAATGCATAACTTTCAAGTAAAATATCCACGAAACCGAACGAAAACAATACAGTGCTACGTATTTTAAACTTGTAGGTAGGCTACAGACTAGATTTTAGTATTATTAAGGCAGCTCACGACACAAAGCCCTCAGCAGGACAATTCTTGAAAAATGTGGACGGTATAATCGATAGTCTTTTCAAACTTGGGTTTACCCAGACTAAGTCAAAACTGCCCTACATTAGAATCACAGATCTGTCGTGTTACTGTTCTTTAAATTCTTCGGCCTATTTTCCCCCGGCTGTGCTAATGAGTCGGTAGGAGGAGCCTAGTACCTGGGCCACTATATGTAACACTCGGGTTGACGCAAGAATACCTTAAATGTCGGGACGAATTATGTATAAAACTGCAGTTCTTGCTTCATCCGGGCAGATTTGACAGAAACGTCAAAACAGAAGCATTTTATTTTAAAATGTGTAATGAAAAAAACATTACTTGAACTATAAGACCTAATGATATATTCAATTTCAAATAGACTGTAACGTTGGCAAATGAACTTCTCAAATTTTTGTGAACATTCTGGATTTGTTTTGTAAACAGTAGTGCTCTGGGACTTTTATTTTCTCCACTGAAAGAGCCTGTCGTCTTGTAAGTAACTCAGGGCAATTCGGTTTAATTTAATTGTTTGTGTCTAAGTGTCGCCGTTTGGTTGCAAGCAATTATTACGTACTTTGTTCTCATAAACAAAGGAAAAACTGATTAATGGGGATGTTCCCTTCATCTTTGTAAGGGATGTTAATTTATAAAATGACAAATAAACAAGTGAAGACGTAATTGATGAGGGAATTCATTACACATATAACCTAGACATTTTTTTTTTCTTAAAAGCAGAGATATTTTTCGGATACATTTTCTAGAAGTTTAGCCTTTGACGGAGGTTGACATTAATTAATATTACCTATTCACACTGAAAATGTGATTTAAGTGTCTGGAACTAGTGAATGTTGAGCTTGTTATGTAACAAGGGTTGCTGGGAGACTGACAGCATTCAATGCAATGACTAGAATTTACGCTGAAAGTGGGAAAAAAATGCAGTCAATAAACTGTCAGTAAAGCCCGGTTATTGCACCAAATCAAGTGCTGTGTTTACAGCGCTGGTACAAAAAGGGGATCAAAGTGACCACAGCAATAACATGTCAAATGTACAGCACTGACCCTAGGAGCTTTGGGCAGCTCTTTTAGTTTTCGTCAGGATTCTAATTTCACATAAGCAAGGATGTCGCTGGTAAAAAGGGGTGCAATTTTTATAAGGGCACTATGTCGAGCATTGAAATCACAGAGAATCGCATTTAACGGAGGCAGATGTCAAATTTCCCAAAAATATACAAAGATGACTGAGGTGAAGACATCTTAAGAGAACTCATGTCCAACTATTATATAAAGTGAAAGCCAAGTCAGTGTTCGTGAAATGTAAAAATAGATAATAAATGAGTGAATGAAAGAATAAATATCAAATTTGTTTATTTCCATTAAATACATGTCAAATGTACCCGTTCAACATCTTATTGAAGAAACAATAATTAACATAATTAATTGTACAGAAACTGAAAAACTTGCTACGGTCCCTTTCATTCGTGGCCTCCAAATCTGCTTCTCTGGTGAATATTAGAGTTAACACAATTCTGTTTCACTTTATGCTAGGTCTCTCTGTCGTACCTTCTTGCTCTCAGCTTCCACACATTAAAAGAGCCTATGCCACTGCTAATACTGCAGTATTTTGCTTAAAAATTTTGATTCTTTTTTACTTAGGCCAAGTTTATATAGTCCACTTTTTACTCGCTTGTGGACATGACCTAATGAATCAAAGATTAAAAGTATTATTTCACAGTCGTATCCTTGTGAATTAATTTCAAGACACAAGGGATAGTATTTATCAAATTTTGATTGATATCACCTGTCAATGAAGGCATCGAATGGAACGGAGATTTCAACCAGTTTTACTGCCTTATTAACTGGGTCTATATGTGTTACTAGACTGAAAATATGCTGGCATGAGGGGTGTATCCATAGGGACAATTCTATTGTTGATGCTGTTTCCTTTAATTTTGTTTGTTAAAAAGTCAACAATTCTGTTGTGACACTTCTGATACATAGTCTTGAATTTTGTGCATATAATGTTTTAAAATAATTATATGAGACAGTTTCTGTAGGATGGTTACACAGTTTACATTGTTTTCGACCCATTAAGCTTTCACATGGATGTGACCGTCTCTTAGTAATAAAAGTTCTTATTTTGTCAGGAATGTTTGTGCAAAATGAGTTGGAGAGAGAGTGATCAATGTTGGGGGATTCCCATACAATATGTTCCTGAGATTTCTTGGCATACATACATAAATAAATAGATAAGTACATAAATGAATGAAAAGGAATAAATAAATAAATAAATAAATAAATAAGCCAATAAATAAATAAATAAATAAATAAATAAACAAATAAATAAATAAATAAATAAATAAATAAGCCAAGAAATAAATAAATAAATAAACAAATATATAAATAAAAGCCAACCTTTTCTGTCATTTCATCGAACATATATGGGAAATTTCCACTTTTAGTCTTGGGTTGTTGTTTGTTTGCCTTTTTTTTTCTACATTCTCCAAGAACATCACTGCCACCCCCCCCCCCTCCCCAAAATCTTCTCCTTGTCTGTCCTTACCCATCGTTTTCATCTTATTTTCTTTATATATTTCCACCCTTAGTTTCTTTTTGTTTGTTCTAATTATTCGAATGTTATTGAATTCATCATTATCATTATCATTACTATTATCATTATCATTGTTATTATTATTATTATTATTATTATGGCATGTATTATCATTATTATTATTATTATTGTGTTGTTGTTGTTGTTTTTGTTGTTGCTGTTGTTGTTGTTGTTGTTTCAGAACTGTATTCCCATATGGCCAATATTTTCATTATTCGACCGGTCTATGAGACTGACATCATTCAATCTCTCCAACCCTGATAGATCACCCCTAAGATTGACAAAAACTGTTTGAAGATGAGAGGCAGAAAGAACCCAGCAACTAATCAGCCACCACCAAATCTGCCTCCATGTAAAGTATGTGGGGAACAAGGGACAGGATTTCACTACGGAGTCACCACTTGTGGGGCTTGCAAAGTAAGAAGTTAATGTTCTTTTTTTCTGTTTATTTGTGTAGGATCCCGTAAGTTAATTGGTTCGTGTTGATTTACTGACAAGACTTGGTTTGAATAACTTTGTTTAGGCTTAATCACCAGCTTGAGCTAAATTTTAATATGATTGACCATGTACGATACACTTTAAACCCACAACTTAGTCAGAACTGAACAGATGAGGCGAAGATCGGCTATCACTAGCATGGATATTCCACATATACACCCGAAAGAAGGCCTGCAAAAATTGTAAACAAAAGACAGAAAGATGGAGCAAAAAAAAAAAAAAAAGGAAGAATGAAAGAGAAACAGTATGAAAGAAAGAAAGAAATATGATAAAATAGAATCAGATAAAATATAAGAAAAGAAAAGAAAATAGAATAAAATGAAATAAAATAAAATAAAAATGATAAATCAAAAATAGAATAAAATCCCATAGAAATAGATTTTAAAAACTAAAATAAGATAAATGGAAAATTAATTTAAAAAATAAAAATAAGATAAAATAGCCCCCCCCCCCCCCCCCCCCCAAAAATAAAATAAAAAAAAATAATAAATGAAAAATAAAATTTACAGTGTGACATGGACTGCTGACAGAACCTCTTTGACAGATGTGGATGATTTTTTTTCTCATGATGTTTTTCAAACGTATCCCCAGGGTTTCTTCAGAAGAAGTCTGGTGCGCAATGAACCTTACGTGTGCACTGGGAACGGAACCTGTCACATTGGTCCTGAGACCAAACGGAGAAAAAGTTGTCCTAAATGTCGCTATGATAAATGTTTGGCTGTGGGAATGTGTAAAGAAGGTCAGTGAAAATATGACAAAGTTAATAAACCATTAATCTAAACCCAAGCACAACTGTGGGAATTCGGACCGTAACGTGACAGATCTAGAACACAGGCTGTTAGGGAAAAAAAAAACAAGCAATGGCATAGTGGCGCCCAGTAATACTCCTGATTATATTATGAGAGAGCTTTAGACCTGGCGTAATTCAGTAAAGAGATCACAATTCAAATTACAAATACAGGCACAGGCAGGAGTGTGTGTTTTTTAATACAACATTTAATTTTAAGGTGCAGGGGAAAAACAGAAAAAACGTACGTTATACCAAGGGAAATACATCTCGATAATAACGCTGAGAGAAAGTCTGTGTGCAAATTTATGTAACAGTATGAGGGAGCAAACGCCAAAGCCAGCGAAGGCAAGTGACGGAGCTACACACAAAAAGTTACAATGGTAACAGTAATAAATTCATGACATATTCATCTCTTTCTCACCAACGGACACTCTAAATGGGAAAATTGATTGTGAGATACCATAGAAGATTAAAAACACAGCATTATATGGGAGCAATGAAAGAATGTTTTCATGTATGTCTGCTTCAATAAGTGACCTTTGTTGAACTGTTTTCCACAGCAATCAAGACTGGCCGCTACTCGTACGTCAAGAAATCCCAGGACATCATTGAAATGATCGAACATCAAATTCACGACGTCAACAGTCATGAACAATCATGTGAAGGAATTGTACTTCTACCTCAGAAAACCAAAGGTCCACCTGAAGCTTTGACCCAGAAAAAACCCAGACCAAGTTGTGCGTTAGAAAAAACACACAGCCCCATCAAGGTACGCAGTAATGAATACATGGAAGTGTCTCCCACAAAACTAGACCAAAATGCATTTCATTTTGAAAACATGCCACCAGAAAGCGGTATGTTGGCCAGTGGAGACCCAAATGACACACGCCAGATTGGGGTGATGGACACAGATGTGCCTCTACATTCCCCAGAAATGGGTGCTAATCCAAATTCATGTAAATCCTTTCAACATTCCATTGCCAAAGAACTTCCATCCGTATGTGATTTGAATGATCAGCATTTGAGTATAACTTCACAGCAGTATCACTGCTGGGACATCTTACCAACATCATCTTCACAGACAGCTACAACTTCATCTGCGTCAGATCCTGCTTTAGCTCTTCCAGTCTCTCAGTTACTCCCTGTGACAAATATAGAAGCTCCATTTCAAACTTCACTCACTAGTGATGATTTTCCTTGTGAGGATTTTTATTCTCCCTGTCCAGCGATGATTTCAAATGTCTGCCTGAAAGAGCGCGGTGCCTTTCATTGCACAGATTCAAATCTCTTTCCCCTTTCATACAGCTATAAAACTAATGAATCCCAAGAAGTTATGAACGAAAACACAACCAAATCCTCCTTTGCGTCACAAATTAACGAAACTTACGTGACAAGCAGAGATATTCTAAACCAGATAGTCAGTTTTCCAAGTCCTGTTGATGAGGAAATGGATCAAGTATGCTATAATACATATGATCAAAGGCATCGAGACATGGCTGTCACAGATCCAAATAATGTACATTTTTGCGTTTATGACAAAGGCACAAGTGTCCGAGCTGATAAAGACAATGCTCTGCATACGCCAATAAGTTTTGAACTTGAGCAAATAAGGAGAAATTCCTGGGAAAACGAACAGTTTGATGGCCAGATTTCTGACCATCGTAACACTCGTGAAATAAACTCTTCCATGACTGAAAACTCAACAGAAAATAGAAGGGCACATGGCTATTGCTTGGCAGAAAGCGTGAGCTCTGACAAAACTGCGTACAGTGCTAACGATTATGAATCATGTAATGGATCAGGGGGAAAGCTGTACCTGGATTTGGATGCCAAAATGGTGGGCACGAAGGGAGAACTATTTTGTCGAGATTCCTATGTCTCAGATTATAATTCTTCAGATTTACCTAGCTGTGTTGACGGAGTGTATCCTTTCTCAAATTTCGTGGACTTTCTCTGCACTGACGATTCAATCATTTGTCATCCAACAAGTTCACTGACAGAAACCAAACCCTTACCTCTGAGTTCTACTGTGCCGTCTTCAGCCCAGGAATATTTAAGTGCGCCTGGCTATCGAGATGGAATGCCACATCAACCATTGGTGCAAGGAGAAAGTGTAACAGCGAGACCAGTAAATGTGAACTGTAGCTCATTGTGCCATTGGGGTATCTCTGATGTTTCTACAATTCTACACAGTTCAACTTCCTCAAGCACTTCCATGTCTTTGTCTATGTCTGACACAGACTCCGAGGGAGACAGCAATAGTTTTTCTGAACACAATGCCTACGATGTCAATACTTCATTCACTGTGTCATTGGACTCTGTTCCCGAACCTTTAAATTTCCTTCATCTTCCACAAACATTTTCAAAACCTTCAAAAAACGGCAGTGATGAAAATACACTCAACAGCAAGGAACTCCACAGGTCGCAGGTAGAACATATGCACGAAGAACTGATGAAAAAATGGACACCATTCAAATCAATCAATGAAACTCTGAGACTCAAAGAAACCGAGAATGTAGCAGCTAAGCCAAGGCTTCACAAAAACGACTATGATTACTACCACAAACAGTTGCCATGGTGTGAATTCACGGAGGTGGAGCTGGATGATGTTGTTAACTGTTTAAAAAGTTCACATAAAAAATATGTGGGCGTCAGTTCTTGTCATCTTAGTGACGATGAGATTTCAGAAAAGGAAGATTCATTTTTGGTAAGTGTTCTAACTGTATTATTTCGTTTCGCCAGATAATAATAATACTAATGATAACAATAATAATAATAATAATCATAACAATGATAGTAATAGTAATGATGATGGTGATGATGATGATAATAATAATGATAAGTAATAACAATGATATAACAATAATGATAATTTACGACTGTGACTGTTTTTATGTTCTCATAAAGTAAATAATTAGGCTGGATGAAGACGAATAAAATCGAAGTAATTTTTTTTCTAGTTTCGTAACATCCGGGAACTTTCTTTACAGTATCTATCGAACACTGTTTCAAAGCAATTTGCCATAACCGCTGACATCAGCTCACATAAAGTGACATGTCAAGGCCCGTAAGGACCCGAACGCCAAATCTATAAAATGGCAGCCAACCGTTCAAAAGCCTTTGACAGGACATAATAATTATTTCCCCAGGGAATCGTAAGGTTCAATTACAAGATAATGATGACAATGGCATGAGAGGAACATTCTAGAGCCATGGAGGTTTATCATCTTTCGCTCCATGAATTTTTTTCATGGAATAGTCAGTTTTCAAATTATGTAGACTACAAGTTCGTTACGGGAACGATCATACTGTTGTGTTCCAGTTTAATCAAGAAATATTTCATTTTTTAATACAGTCATTCAAGTTTCACGTTGGTAAATAGAATCTTTTGGACATATTTCTTCAAATGACTGAAGCTTTAGTAAAAGGCTGCTTCCTAAAGACTAAAGAAACGTATCTACTCTGTGGGTATCTCAGTCTTTCAGTGGGATTTAAAAAAAAGACTTGATGGTGGTTAGGTTGTTTCTGATATCATGTATCAGATTCTATTCTTTACCAAGAACTTTAATCTATTTATCTGGTCTACAATACTCGTTTAAGGCTAAAATTGAACATTTTCCGACTTCCAATTTCAGAAGATTTTAGAGTCAACACAAATGTACGGTGAACTGAGCAGTCTGGAAAGAGAGGATTACTACCGAATCTTGGAAGTCACTGGTATAGACATTGGCATGTTTAAGGAGTATCAGCAGGCCGCTGCCACCATTATGAACAGGAATCTAGAAAAAATTGTCCGATTCTTTCGTTCCATCCCTGGATTCAAAGACATTTGCCAAGAGGATAAAATTTTATTGGCGAAAGGTAAATTGAAGACTTTGTAAGACTTGGGCTTCCTAGTAAGTGGGACAGAAAGAGCTTTACATAGAGTAATTTATGTGACGTATTTTATGTGATTTTGCACCGTGAACATGATCATTATCGAGGATGATGGATAAAAATTAAAGTGCAAAGAAAGAATAAATTGATAAAGATGTCGGCTGACAAATGCAACAGATTACTAATGAGTAAAAAATTCAGAAGTAAACCAAGTGATGAGGAGAGATTTGGAAAGATCTTCAACATTGTAAGTTAGGTGCTGCTGCATTTGTTGTTGTTGTTGTTGTTTTATGTGCATGTGTGTGTGTTTTTATTTATTTTATTTTTTTTTGCATTGTGTTTGGATTTTACACTTTGGAAAAACATTTTCATCAGCACTGGGCGGTGCAGATTTTAAAAAAATGTAGATGAATCTATACTGTCTTATTGCTGTACACTTCTGATAGAATGTGAAATAAAAATAATTGTGGCCAAAGAAACGAAACAAGAATATTTTGAGGAAAAAGAAAAAGAAGAACGCTGTCCCCTCATGTTGATGGGAATTCAACAAACATTTCATTATCTAACAAAACAATATGGACCCAATATTATTCTCTCTGAAATACATTTTACATAAATATATGATATGTGATATAGTAAATCATTAAATATAATATATTAAATTGTTGACTATGGGACCAAAACTGTAGCTCGGCATTCCGTTACGCACCCCCTCCCCCCCCCCCCCGGGAAAAAATGTTTCTTTTTTTTTTGCTGACAAGTTCAGTAACAATTTGTCATTTGAAATGTTGCACCTTCCTTTGTGTAAATTGTGTTTTAATTTTTATGACAAAACAGTAGTAAATGGAGGGAGAGACTGAATATTTGATTCGTTAACACAACGAAAAGGACGGTTTCTGTGTGCAAACGAAAAAAACAAAATAAAACAAGAAATTCTCAGGAGAACGAAACATGGGGAGAACTGCATATAATGGTAAATTATATCCGAAGAAACAATATTTTCCCAGGAAAATGCACATTTACGAATGACAACATTTCCCTATTAGTTCATAACGCCATCGTATAACCATAATTATTTAGATTTTCCTATGGGGTGCATAATGAAACTTCATTTAGAGACGAGCTAGGACTCGCTTCAGGGCTCAATAAGCCTATACTCATAAATACGGTATTTGTGTTTTTCTCTATTCTGACAGAGTCCATGCACGAATGCAGTATGATTGGCAACTTCCGTGGGATTAATGCAGAGAAGAAAACTTACCTTGACACGGAGTTAAGAGTTGCTATGAGTTGGGACCATATCCACCCACTGTACCCTGAATGCTCTCGCTTTATGGAAGACGTCTTTGAGGTGTCCAAGAGGTTGAAAGACTTGAACCTTAGCATAGAGGAAATTCTCATTCTCAAGGCTATCAGCATTAGTTCCCCTGGTAAGTTGTTACAGGTACTAGAAATGTTGGCCTACCAGGGGATAAATAAGGGTTCTAAATACTCCAGAAAAACTTCATAGTGTTAGTGGACTATGGGTAAAATAGCACACTGCATGAACTCTCAAACACTCGCGAACAAAGAGTATTCCTTGTGCAGCCAATGCGATTTTTTTGTGTCAAAATGAATACACGTGTAAGTCCTAAGGAAAGTAATCCGTAGTTCCCTGTCAGGTCAAAGCCGCCGCCAATTCTCTCACTCGCTGAGATTCATTATTGTCAGAACAGAATGTAGAACAGTATCATAGTTCATCCAGAACTGCATTTAGTTAACGATTTAAACCTATCTGAGGAACAGTGTATGTATAATAATTTACTACCCCCATGGTTTTCTAACTGGAAATTTATAGCTTACGGCGAATAACTGAATAAACAGCGTTTCATATAATCGTGCTTTACACCGTGGTGTGCTCAGTTGCCATTAACAGTATTGTGTAAGAGATAAAGTGAACATGTTTGGTGGTTCATGAAATTTGAACTGGAATATTGTAAGGGAAACTGTCAGTGATATAATTTAACAAAATGTAATCAGTGAATTAAAAATATATATATATATATTTTCAAGGTAAATGCGCGATCCAAGTAATCTTTCTTTTCTCCCTGCAGACCGAATTCAGTTGAAAGAATTTGAGAAGGTGTACAGCATCTACTGGAGACTCCACTGTTGCCTGTTGCTCCAGTTCTGGCGTAGTCGTGAAGCGCCCCTGCAAGAATATTCCCGAGTGATCTCTATCTTAACGGACCTGCGTGACATAAACCATAGATGCCGAGAGATCATGAAAGAACTTAAACCTCACGTTGTACGAATGATTCAACATACTGAAGTGCCACTTTTCATGGAAATATTCTTCGCAGGTTGAAAAACAGCGCAGGGACACCTCATGGCAAGCTTGTCTGAGATTTTTAAGCTTCCATGAATTTCTTCCTTTGCGTGTAAAGAAGTTGGACAAGGGGTTCGCTTCCTCTGAAGATCTGCATTTTCGCTCTCCCAAGAATTTCGATTCTTCTTTTTCATGCGAAACATTTATCACCTGTAGTGTTATTCCCGCAGACTTTGAAAAGAGGGCAAATAGCAGGTCCTGCAGAGAAAAGTGTGTCACATGACATGCTGCACTTAAGTCTGTCAAAAGCTTACAAGAAAAATGCTCGCCTCACAGGTGAAGGTGAGGAAAAATACACTGTGGGGAACAAAGATGAAGAATGGTATGGAACTGAATGGGGATTGCTTCATGGGATTTAGCGTTTAAATTATATTTTGTTGTATATATTCAAATGTTTAAATTTCTCTAAAAACAAGGTGCAGAGTGAGTAGATGAGGGAGCGCGTTTTTTTTTTTTTTTTTAAAATTATTTACGACATATTGTTTTTCTTGTTTATGTTTGAAATGGCCGTTAAAGAGCCTTGAACTTGAACTGGTTTCGCAGTTGCAAGTCTGGTAACGATGTAAATATTGTTCTGTCCATGGAGAGCATAAATCAGAAGGTCAGTAACACATTGGAATCTGAAACATTATTGTAAACCACACTCTGAGACGGCAGCAGCTTTTTCCAATCTGATGACATTGCTCATGTTCATGGTTATTTTTCAATGTTCGTTTTGTTTAACTTTTCACCTGAGACTTGCAATTGTCCCTGAAATACACTGTGTCTTTCAAACACATTTTATTCCGTTATTTTAGTTTCTGCCTTAATTGTACATTATTGTGGCTCTTTTCTTCAGCTCTAATTCAGGAGTGTTTATCGATTTGATTATTTTGTCTTTTTCATCAGCGATTTTCTACTTGCGCTTTGCAGGTGATTTTTTTTTCTTATTCATTACTGAGATTTTTCGTATTACTATTTTGTACAAGGAAACTTTTTGTCATTGAAGTTCTGTGCATTGAACTGCACAGATAGAGAATGATGCCTCTGGCTCAATAATCAGTCAAATGTTATTATAATCGTTTTTCTTGTTTTATCTGCATCTATCAGAAGGCTGTCCATTTATATAACCATATCTTTTGTTTTTGAGTAAGGAGAGAGAAGGGAGAGGGGAATGAGAAAGACAACAGACAAGAGGAAGCAACAAATACTACCACACACACGTGTTTTGCAAGGAAGTGTATATCCGTACAACATGTTGTATGGATATGGACAGCGCGACTAGTGAAGGTTTGCTGAAACAAAACTTGGTTCACGAATTTAAAGTGACAACACATGGAAAAGTCAGATGGACCTGAGGACGTGAGGGTCTAGTCAGTTTGTATCAATGGGCGGTAGTCAGATTGACTACTCAGGCGAAAAGGGGTTGGCGTAGCCATTGGTGATCGACGTACACTCAAGTATATTATTAGCGCAGATCACGCAATCTCCAAGCAGAAGACGGATTGTTTTGCTACTAAGCCGATTCATATTTTTAAGAACTATGCAAATTAACAAGGTCAGTAACATGTTGTACGGATAGGCGCTTCCGTTTTGTAAACATTTACCCGTCTCTCCCTTTCCTTTTCTTTTCATTTTACATTTTGTGTCATTAGAATTTTTACTGTGTCCCTTTGAGGTCTGAGCTTGGGTTTGGACTTTACGGCGCGTGAGCACGATAAGGCCACTCTGTGCCCTTCGCTGTTCATTTGGGTGCACTATCTTTATTTATGTTTCGTATTCAGAGCTTTTATGTGAAACAGCAGAATCAAATACATTCATAGGTATATTTTTATCACATTGGTAACGTTCTCAAAAGTTGTTTTGTTTGGATCTGAAAAATGTTTTGTAAACGAGTATAGAAGTTTTTTTTTCATCAAATTGTGCTGGCAGCTCACTGTTGTAACAGTCACTTGATATTCATAGTTTTATATCTTAACAATATAATTGTGAACATTAATGTTAAACAATGCAAAATGTTTGTACATTTCGGCGTTACAAGGCTTCTCTTTCTTGTTTTGCCTTTTATTTTTTATTTTCTCATTGTTCATGCCGTTTTAAACTTTTGTTTTTGTTCTTTTCTTGTGCTTATTTGTTTTAAAACTGGGTATTGGGAGGTGGTCGCATTTCCGTTTTCTTCTTACCGTGGTCAATAGTTTAGGTAATAAGATAAACTATTTAAAAAAGAAGTTGATGGACAGCAGTGTGCGCGACAATGAAAACATCGTGTTCAGCAATATTAAATTACTAATTTTTAAAAAATTCCTTACAAATATAATGCTTTATACTCTGTGACAAAGGCTTGGAAATTATTACTCTGTTAACTTTATAGTCAGGAAACAGCTGTCATTATTATATTCGTGTGCATTAGCAGGTTTTACGAAAAATGCCTCCAGTTCAAGGAATCGTGATGTAAACTTATGTTTTAAACACACAAACAGACACACAAAACGCCGTATCCATGACTGAACACTATCAGTGCTGAGTGTATATTGCACTTTTGACAGGCGATCAAATTTTGAGCCACCTGATGTAGGCTTACGCATCTATCTGGATGTTGACCCTGGTTTGGATTTACAGTCATTATTTTTTTCCTCTTCTTCTACTAGTGCTGTTGGTTTTCTTAAAAGTCTCGATAACGTTTTGAGACCTTTTTTTTTTTTATAGTTTTTTGGAAGTTCAAGATCTAAGTCTTTATTATGGTCTCAAACAAATAACCGTAGACTGCCGGCTCTTAGATTCTGTTTCTATTAAGAGTCATAATTATGTTCTATCTGGCAGTAGGACAGCTAGTTTGGTGGGTTTAGTTTTTACTTTTTTAAAAGTTTTTATTTTGCAATTTTTGTCAGCCTATTGGGCTGTTTGCTTTGGTGCAAACGGCATGCAAAACAGAATGTTAAAAATAACTGATTCTGAATCAAGAAAAGAAATTACCGGAACAAAATCAGTCCAAGACTATTATTAAAATCATCTTAGAACATGTACAATACTTTGCTATGTATTATGGTAAGAATGATTTCATTGTCAGTATTCTACAATTTGTGGAAATTGTTCCAACAGAGTTGAAAGTGTAACATATTTATTTTAACGTATGTAAGGCTTTCTTCCAGAGGATGATTTTCGGTTATATATTATATATAATTATATACACTCATGTTGAACAGGTCTTTTTTGCCATTACATTGAACCTGCATTTTTACAAGTTTTTAATTTCCAACAATTCCATACAGTGTAAGAATATTTTGAATAAAGACACGTTACACGTTTTGTATAAAATATACTGACTACCATTATCTTATTTGGCTCTGCCGTTGCATTTCTATTGTTGTCTAGTTCGGCTTTAGCTAAGCTTACCCGTGGCGTATTTTGAAATGGCTAGGCTGCTTTAATTGTTTGTCTCTTGTCATATTATTATGGTGTAGGCATATTAAAATACACCGCCAGAGCGGTATTGAACGTTGCTAGGTGACGTTTGCGAGAAAATGTGACCTTGATTCTTGTTTGTTTTATCTCCAATATCTGAACAACTGGAGATCTTTTAGTATGTAGAAGAAGTAGCCTATAACAAAATTAACGCACTCTGGCACTTGTTTAAAGTGCATTGTGGCACTTATCAAGCTGTTCCACTTTTCCAATTTACCCTAACTCCTTATCATAATACTAAAGCCTCAACGTTTGACGGCGGATTTCTCAGTTGTGCACAAAGTGGAGTTGAAACAAACGAAAAGTAAGGTCACCAAAAGGCACTTTAATTCATCATTGCTGTTTCTCGTTGTTGCTGTTTCACGTTTTACCCGTTACTGAGGTGCACACAGAACAAGGGTAATGTCACACCCACGACCATAAACTTCTGACACTTAATCGACATTTCCCGTATTTCTGAAGCCTCACAGATTAATCTGCAATGCACAGGCACATGTCTAGCGATGACTGTACCCTATGACTATCCTTTCATTCTCAGACGCCAGGTCAAAGGTCGATAAATCACACGAAAGCCAGGTGCCTTGACTTTAAATTGTGGAGCAAAATACGGGCACGAGCATGTAGTAGAAAAGTGTAGGAGTGAATATTAATTGTAACTACCGGCAGTCATTCTTCCTAAGCATATTAGAGTAACATCGTGTGTTTTGTGTTCAAAGTAGTTCAGATAACAGCGTTTTATTAAAAGCTAATCTCGGCACGACTGACGTCAAACTTCCTTATTTGGTTAAAGTGAAAGAAGCAGACAGAGAATCACCTGCCCCGATATGGTAGTCTAGCTGTATGCAATCCACTTTATAGCCATGTTTGGCTTATCAGTGCAGTTTGCATCATCAGTATTTCGAGGACGTAACTTTTCCATCGCCTCCATTAGGCACACACTACAATCACATTTTTCTACTTTTGAGTGAAGATAGTCGGAACCTCGTTATCTCACCCACTTGTCTCTAAAAGTGCACGTTATACGTGGTATGGGCACATGAATGCGCGGGTTAACATTCAAAATAACTGATTTTCTGATTGTATTTTTCGCCTTTGCAATGTAATAAAATCATTCCAGATGAAGATACAGCTTTTCGAAAATCCAAAACTGGGTTTTTAATTACTGCCAACATGACATGAGTGCGCCTCCCTTGGCACAGATAGTTTAGTTCTTAATTTTCTACTTTTATTTTTATTTTGCATTTAGAAAAAAAAAAATCTTGTTCAAATAAAAAAAAATTTATATTCGTGCAATGTCAGCCAGACTGACTGTTGCTTATTGGAAGTATATTTATAACACCTGGTTATAGGCCACAGTATGTTAAAATTTGTAATTTGACACAAAGACAGCACTGAACGGACTTCGACCATCAAGCAGGACATTTGACCAGTGTTTCGATACATTTCCACTTCTACTTTGATCGCAGTTGAAAGTACAATTATTTCTGATTTGAAATAATCTCGAAAATTAGAATGCCGATCACGTAAGTAGTCTCTACTGTGTCTTCATGTGTTAGAACTGCGACCCACTTCCAATTGTATTGCACAATGCCATGCTCTTATAGCGACCTATGAAAAGTGCAGATAGGGCTAACATTTTTACGGCCTGCAAAAAGAGAAAAGAAAATACACAGCATTTTCTATGTGTGCCATGCAAATTAATGATGTCATGAGTTCTTTGGTCTAGAAAGGGGTTTTCCCCCTGGTTGTGTGGCAGTGATTTTTTGTTTATGAGGACGCATGCGAGCTTCTGTGACGTCACACCAATGGTATTCGTGATTTTTCTATATGTAACGGACGGATGGACGGACGGGCGGACTGATAGAAAAAAAAAATAACGCCTAGCATGGAAAACTGAAAAACAAAGGACAAATCCATGTTTCCTCCCGTTAACATTGGCTTGGGCAGGGATTGTCATGCTAAACATCTTAATATTTGCCATTAGCCCTGTGGGCCCATATTCATAACCTATAGCCTGTTCAACTGCACATCTGAGGAGGCTCAAACTTAATATTCATGGGGAAATTTAGTAACAGTATAGTCATTATTTTGTCTGTCGGCCAAACTATTTGTCTGTTGTGTTAGCTTGATTTATATTATATATGACTGTATTTCTTTTTTTTACAAAAATTTACTAATGGAATATGTTTGTTACGATACAAAATAATAAAACATTGTGCCCGGGTTCCTTTCCCACACAGACACCGCTGTGATTGATCTACTAAATCTTGTCTCAATTGTCCAAAAGCACCTGGATATCCTCCTGGAAAAATGCGCCGTCAAATGACTTCAGCCATCTTTGCACCTTTGCACCAACAGACCTCGTAAAATATGTCCCAAAATGTTTTTTCAGTTCAAAGAATACATATATAATATACATATATTATCAACAGAATTATTAGCGCCCGAGAGGGTTTGCACAATTTTCCCGCATTCTTTCTCTTCAGATCTCTTTCCTACTTTCTTTTTCATTCTCGTCCTTTGAAAAATTGTCACACTGAGGTCATGCATTAGATTCACCAGTGAACAACTTATTTTCGCTTTTAACAGTCTCGTTCCCTTGCAACTTTTGATACACTCAGCGTGTCATCGCTTGTTTTCGATAATCAAATCCATGGTGCATAAAAATAAAAAATGCTCGAAAGGCATACCATTCATGTTACATAATTAGATATCGATATCTATACCGTAGTTCAAAGAAGCAATGAGACGATGTAAAAAAAAAATGCAGGGTGTTATAATAATATACCTAAATTATGAATAAAAAAAATAAAAAAAATTGAAAGGTACAATTGTCGTCCCCCCACCCCCCCCCCCCCTAATTACCAGAGTCCGGCCCAATGAGACCATTTTTCGCACTGCTTTTAAAGCACGTATTCGACAACTGCCCAGAAGTGGCCCCCAAAACTCTTCTCTGAAATAGCCTTCATTTTGTTTAAAACAAACGCAAAATCCCCACCGCCCCCTTCCTCCAAAAAATAAAGCATCCAACTTAAGACATTAACTAAAACTACAATGTAACTTAGATCATAATCCAGAGACACTCAAGGGATGCACACTCAGTACGTCAACAGGTTCCGTTTTCACCACAGAAGGGAAATAATCCCACTATGAGCTTCATTCTCGAACTTGTCTCCTCTTGTGATGACAGCGGGTCATATTAAGAATACAAACTACGTGTCACTATAAAACTGGAACAACACCATTGTTCGGACAGTTTGTAAGAGAAATCAAGTGACTATGACTGTATGGGTTATAGAGGAATGGAACAGGGGATATTTTGAAAGTCTTTCTGGTTCTTTTGCCTGATTAAGTTAAAATTAGTTGGTAAATAGAAACCCTTTTCAGTAACATTTGTCTGGTCTTTAGAAAGAAAACACCAAGACATCTGAGACTATATTGCCGGGATAGCAAAGGGGAAAAAATGCACTTAATGGGCGTGAGTGCCTCTGACTAAAGTGTGCCATGTGGACTAGGCTGTATCAATGCCAAGAAAAGAAATCAAGCTGTCTTACAGTAATTCTGAAATATCGCACTGTCTGCTAAACAGCAGCTATTGAACTCACAGAGGCAATACTTAGGTGAGAATGGCAGATTCAAACACGGGACAGACTGACATGATAAATAAATATTATATAGCAACAAGGACATAATAAAGGGGGGGGGGCAGGGATTTGCTTAGGAAATTCATGAGGAGAAAAATTAACCAAAGCAGCCAGAGCGAAAGATGACGGAGAAGTTGAAGTAGGATTGTTTTTTTTTTAGCGGTATCGTGTGATGAATAACCACAAGATATTTTATTGGAAAGAGGGACCAAAACAAAAAGTGAATTAGAAGAGTAAGGAGTAAAGGTTGAACTAGCTTTTATGAAAATAAAACAAGAAAAAAGAGATGACACAGGGAAAATTACAACGAACATCAAAATAAGTGAAACCATCATATTCAACCTGCAACTTGCCTGGGAGCCCCAAATTCAAGTGGTGTATCTTGATAAAACATCTATCTATACATCTAAACATATAATATAATAACGCAAAACCGTGTTTATTAGACCACCTACAGTAACCAAGTTTTGCGTGTAAGTTTCAAATACAGTGGAGGGCGCATCAAAGTTTGGGGTTTTTTGGGGGGGGGGGGGGGGTTGTTTTTCAATGTTTTGAGTTTGCTTTGTGTCGCTGACTGCTCCCCTCCGGTCCTTTTTTTTTTCCACGAGCACATGACTCGTGGCGTAAACACTGCCTGCCGTGTGTCGGTCACTGCTATCGGCTAATTTAAACTATTCGAACTGCTCAGGGCTAAAATTGGAACACAGGAATACCCTGGTGCTTGCTTTGGGAATTATTTTGGTTTGCCGAGACAGATGTCGAGAGGATAGAAAGTGACGAGCGGGGCAATGGTTGGTGGTGGTAGGGGGGGGGGGAGTTGGCGAGGAGTGAAAATTTTAAGCTTATTATATATAATGACAAAAAGTTATTGAGTTTCCGGTTTCTGTTTTAGATTAGCTTTGTGTAGAAGGGCACGAATTAAAAGTTAGAAATTTAAATTAAAATACGAAAGGTCACAGAGTGTAACGAAAATTATTTTCAACGTCTCAGTAATCTGCCGTTCATTTTCTTTGTCTGTGAAATAATGAAATATGTTCGCAATGTGCGTTAGAAAAAAATAATTAAAAGGTCTTGTGATCCTGACAAAACACTGCATGATGCACACGCTCAAAACCTATTTTCGGCCTTAGTTCCGGTTACCAGCAGGCACTGATAGACATTTTTTTACAAGAGCTTTGTTAAGCTTTCTTATGCAACGGCAAATAAAATTATATTAAAAGAAACAAAATAATATTGACAGAGTTGGGTGTACTTGTGGGGTACCTAAGTTTAGACAGAGACACCTTCAAGACAAGAATTATTTACATTATACGTTCTTTGTCTATACTGTTGCGCAGATGCTTGGGCAAAGGAAAATTGGAACTTTCAGGTCTTAAAATTCACTAAGTATGGTCAGAATTAAACACAAAGAACTGGGTTTCAGACAAAGACTCGAGGGAAGCCTAACTGCGGTACCACCATGCTGACAAAAACAAAAATACTTTTTCATTGGCCAAGACAGTGAAAAGAAGCTTAGACAGAAAAATGCATTTAAAAAAAAAATCCTTATGGCATGAGAGAAATTCATTACGTCATAACTGTACTGGAATAAAAACACTTTGTTGCTGTTTAGAATTACAGAATTAATACTGTCTCCATGGAGTATTCGAGAATAGGTAAATATTATTAGTACAATAACATTTGGAAATTATCCCAGCTGAACTGCCCAGGTAGACCCAGCTGACAACATTAACATCATTTTTCACCTTTTGAAAAACTTTGTTACATCTCAGCCTTCACCAAGCTCTTCCTCCTCCTCCCCCCCCCCCCCAGAAGAAAAAATCCCCCTCTCTCTCTTTCTCTCTCTCTCTCTCTCTCTCTCTGAGTATGTGTGTCTGTGTTTATTTTGTGGATTTTCAGCATGAATGGCTATAATATCCACGTCATGGTTATCATCACCATTACAGTACTCTGATCACTATCATCATCATCAACTACAACAACAACAACAACAACAACAACAAAAATTAAACACTTACGGGTAAGCCGTTTTCTCCTTCAGTCTCTTTCAATCTATTGTGTTTCTTATTATCTGTTAAGCTTATGAGCTGCACTCTGGAGAGTTCTAGTATTACGGTAAGTATCTTCACAGTGGAAGCCCATGGAAGGGGTGGGGTAGAAGAAGAGAAGAAAAAAAGAATCAGCGCAGGTGGGCTTGATGTGACAATTACTCTAGAATCAACTTTAACAATGACACTCTGTAAAGTCACTCGAACACACAGTGATTGGCTCTTAACTTCCAACTGGATTTATCTTGAGCCACTGATATCTCGGCAAGCTCGGAAGGTGTCGAGGACTCTTTCAGATTCTCTGAAGACCTTTTAGAAGTGGAACCTTTCATTATCTCGTCTACGCGGGTGTCAGAGATAATTTAGACGGCTTGGGTGGAGACAAATACATCTGGCTATACCGGTGATGCTTCAATAGTGTTTTTTATGTATTAATTTATTATATTTTTGCTTTTGTGCTTCTTTTTAAACTCAGATTTATGTCGGCGACAAATAGTAGGGGGGCCAACTTGCTCTATCTCTTCAAATAAACATTGAACCTTGCACTAAAACATATACTCTTGTTTGTTGTATTTCCATTTAAAGTGATCCCTTGGGCGTAAGAAACTGCCGGATATATTTGGCTATAGGGTGGCATTACGTATGTAGAAGCGATTTTGTCCCCAATTCTATTTAGATAATATAGCTCAATTTTAACGGGGGTGGCATAAGAAAATATTCACTACTTTCTCAGTTTTCTACCAAAAGCTTTGATACTCTACACACTTACTCTCAGATAAACAGACCAGGAATTGAAAGCTTCAAATGTATTATTTGTTCCTTATTCTGCATATCATTGGTCAAGAACTCTGTACACATAAAAAAAAATCTGAAAATTTCGAATAAATCATTTCGGATCCATGTTTATAAGTGACTAATATGGTACTATCTAAATGTTTTTACGACAGATGTCTTAGAAAGATGGTACAAACATTTTTTAATTTGCTAATTGTAATATTAATCCCCCAAAAATATAAATTTAGAATTTCCAAACGTCCTAAAAATTTTTGTATACAAGAATTATAGCACTCATTTCTCCTGCTGAGTACTAAGAACAACCAACACCACTGTAATAAATTTCTGTAGTTTTACCAATCTGTTAGCAAATATTTTCCTTTTGGATGCTCCCTGTGCTATTGTTACCTCTTAACAACAAATTGTTCTCAAATTGACGGAATATAGTTCGAGTGTGGCTTCTATGTAAAGCTATCTGAGCCTAGCGATTGGACGTATGGAAAATTTTATTGCTGAATTAGGTTGTCAGATAGTTACTGATCTCGGTTCAGTTTGATGCCAAATGATGCCAGTCGAGTTTTTTTTATGAGAGGCCAAAATGTTTCGCTATCATCAGTAACAATGCCTTCGTAAGCACCGATCCTAGGTACCCACGGTACTGCAACACTTGCGATCCTTTGATGTTCTATCTTGTGACGTCACAATATCGATGCCGAATATCGATGATCCTGCACCCAATACTGTTCGATCTTGGGAAATATTGGATGAGGTACAATTCCAGCTGACAGGAGGGCGGTAAACTAACTGACCAGCCTGCGGCAAGCTGGGCCTTGAGATCAGTCGTCAAAGACCTCTTGAGATCAGCATTCACCACCAAATTCACTAAATTCGCAAGATGGTGGACCCTGGACATGCGTGAACAGGAAACTGTGAAGTCAACGAACGACGCAATCGTGGACAAACGGTTTCGCAGTGACTGTCCATCATGGCTGTTTTTGCACTGGCAGAAAAGGGGGAGGTGGGAGAAAGGGAGGAAGATGACTGGCCTTTTCATTTGATTGCTGCCATATTTTTTCGCAGAAGATCACAACAGCCACGTACACTGCAGACTGTATTACCTGCCTTTCGTACAGGGCTTCATCCTGTCCTCGTTAAGAGGTTTCTTTCCAGTAGATATGCTGTGCATCGCAAATTGGTGTGTGGCATAGCATTTGGTCATATCTTTTCACTGAAACGACCTAAATGCCCCCCCGCCCCCCTCGCCGTTTCCCAAGGCTTCAGCAGAAAACTGATAAAACTGTCGATGGCAAAGTTATGTAACCACATATGAAAGTGCATAAGTGCAAGGGACAGATTTACAAGAGGGAGAAAACAAATTTCTTCAAATGCATTGCTCATCTTCTTACGTTTTTAACTGCAAATATTTGAAAGATTGTACTTTTCCTTCAGAAGGTAGAACAAAAAAAAAATAATGACATTTTTGCATAGAGTGTGTCGAATATTGGGAAAAAGAGAGTTGTCATCTAAGTTGTGAGAATACATTATTGTGCGATTCACGGCAGGGCCAGGGATACACCTTCCACTCTTGAGCTAAATATTGAACCTGAATTCAACTTGTGCACGCGTTTGTAACCTAACAGAGACATTGTTTCCATTACAACTCACTCGCTGTCGTCATCTCTCTTTGGTCAAATGGTGGGAATGCAATCTACCAGCAAGCCAGTGTTGAAACAAAGTGTTTAAGATTTCTACTGAAAATTTCACCATAGGGTTTCAGATGTAGACATCCTTGCTGTCACGACAAGTTTCCCCAAACAAAGTGTCTGACTTTATCACTTCAGAGGTGAAGGGACTTATCCTGCGTGATGAGAATGCTCGTATTCTGTATGTGGTTTTCGACCAGTGTTTCAAACTAAGTAGAAAGTCCTGCTGCATACCCCCCCCCTCCCCCACCCCATTCAGAGAGGACACAATTGTCTTTTTTATTAACACTACGAAGAGTCGTCGCATCCCCAGCAGACCCTGGCTTGTTCTCACCGTTGCTACGTACGATGAACAAACCAGACGGATGTCCATGTAGCATTCAGTTAATACACATCGCATTGTCATAGGCCCAGACCCACAACCAGTACAACTGGGAGGTGGAATTCAGCACACATCTATCAATCATGAGAAAGCTGGTGTTATTGTGGTATATCACATGATTCAGGAAATCAGTGATGGGCATCATAACCTTAAAGTCAACCCAGACGACACAGACGTACTGCCATATCTCGCTAACACCCTGCACGTTGAAATGAATAGAAGTCTGGTCAATATAGTATCTTTCATGAAAGTATTATTGCCAATCAGTAATGTCATGTTCGTTAATATTGTTTGTCAGCATCCCCGAAGCCATCATGCTGAACATCTTTGCAATCCATGTCCTCAGTGGGCGTGACACTGTTTTCTCGTTTGCTGTCACTGGAAACACTATAGTTCTTACCAAGTTAAAAATGTAATGTTCTCTGTCTTCCAAGAGTTGGGAGCACGCATTAAACAGAGGAAGAAATCACAGAATTCTGCTTCACTTCATAGCTTCGCTGCATCATCGGGCACAGGGGACATTCTTCAGGAAAATGCATTTTTTCAGCACGAAAATTGCAGCTAAGAGGTATGCCACAATAAAGCTCTTCAGCTTTTCACCATCTATGAACAGTATCAGACACAATGTCTAGACGTTCAGCATCAGATGTTACAGTGGAAAGTTGCCGGTGGCTCATTTCCAAACTTCAACCCTCTGCACTGTGACGACATGGTCTGTGGAGATGCAGCTGAGAGTACCAAAAAGGCTCTTAACCTGTTTAGCTGCAGTTGCAAAACGAGCTGCAGCACAAGCTAATGTACTGTCCTGTATTCAGTTGTGCAAACGAAAGGAGACAACCTCTATAGCAATCCTGTTAGGGATGTGGCAGCTGAGATGAATCCAGCTGAAGACCACTAAAAACCAGTTTCCTACCTCATCGGTGAATTGGATGTGACTCACCTAAAAATGAGAATTCTCCCATTGAAGTTACTATGGTTGAAGTAATGGGGCATTGGTGAAACAGTGATGACATGAAAGAATATCATTAATGACCTAAATTACACATCTATTGACGCGTTGGTGATCAGTTTGTAGGCGTCTTTGGAGTCTAAATGCATCTGCATCACCCCTCACCCATTCAACAATGGTTTTGTTCGAATTAAGATTAAACAATTGGCACCATGTGTGTATGTCTATCTTTATATGCTTTTGTTTGTTTTTACAAACTCGATTATTTCCAACTGTAAAAAAAAACAAAACCCACTGTGGAAGTTGTTCTCAATTGTAATGTGAAAAACACCGGACCTTTTCAGCGGCAGCTATCTTAGAGTTCGTCATTTATTGAAAAACGTTCAAATTCTTACAGGTGGCATCGATCGGATCTAGATCCGGAATTTAATTTTCATTCAAAACCAGCAGGAAACTTTCAATATACACCCAGTATCGAAACAGGGTATACTTGGGCCACGCTAAGACTGATAGTTTGTTGGAGGTTGTCTGCAGATCGCACTGGACAGCACAGAGGGGTTTGTTATTTAACTTGTTTCTCAAGCCCTAACATATTGTTTCCACAGCACATTCCGATATGATTCAAAAAGAATGAACCTGGCTTGAACTGTAGTAATGAAACAACTAACTCTTGCTAGCAATATTGTATACATATCTCAGCATCAACAACAGACATAACGTACTATTACTAACATTTCTAAATATGTGGAGCAGTTCAGAGCGGATCCTCCAAATAGACGTATTGCTGTAACTGCTATTAATAATAATTTGATCTTCAAATTGTTGCCTTATGTTTTTCAAAAAACTTCTATGGGTAGTTGTCTATGATAATAGGCAGTAAAGTTCAACCTTGGCCACCCGGTATATTTTATAAGATTTTTTAAAATATTGGACTCGCAATGTTTAGCGATATAAGGGCTATAGTTTTGATTTTGTCCAATAGATTTCTTGTTATAAACACAAATCAGCCCGAATAACGTTCATGTGGTAGGAAATTGAATTCTTTTTAATTTGATGTATATTAAGCATTGGTATCTCTTTGATATTTGGCTTGGTACAACTTTATTACTGTCATTTTGTCTGAAAAGAGCGCAAATCTGTAACGTCACGTAGGGGTTGTTTTTGACGAATTTCTTAGCGTTGCCACCCTTTATCTCATTATATCCTGCATTTTCAGTAGCCCAGGGTGGTTCTCCTAACATTTATAGCAAAATCAGGAGTATATATTTTTGTGCAAGGTTCCCGGCCATTTGACGGCTTGGCCCCCCTACTAAAAGCAAACGATTTAAAGATGAATATTAATGTAGTTACTGTAGTGACAATGAATGTGCTATGTTGGTTAAAACGTCATGAGTCATAAATTGTTAATCAGATTGTTAATGCATTTTCGCTCAGTGACATAGAAAAGCGACCTTTCAAGACTTCGCTACGTCATTCACCATGCAGATAAGCGTTAATTCCACATTTTCAACCAAAATTGACTGTGTTCGCATAATAAGCTCTTATCTCGGAGAGCGCTTTTGACGACAATAATAATGAAGACTTCGGTACGAAGAAGTACTTGTAATTCTTCACTTTTTGAACGATATCCCCATATTTGGCCTTCTCAAAACAAAACAAAAATAGCAGCATGCTTAAACATCCCCACTCGTGCCATATATAGTATTTATCACAGTGGATTGAGAACACCTTGTTTGGTCAAAAGAGGCTCCAGATATAAACAAACGATGCTTTGTGAACTGGTTATAGCACCGACGTTTGACTGATGTGACTTGTTTGAGCGGCGTCACCTTAGTTTTGTTGAACAATAGAGATAAGATGCTTTGAATAATACTTTGCGGTGTAGACTGTGCTAGAAGGGCATTTGGTGACTCTGCTTGAGATGGAATTTCATTGGTACTACAACAGGCAAGTTCCATTTTACGGAGGTCTACTTAACAACTTTCATCCCCCTGATTAATTGAAAATGGGAGGTAGAAGATTGGAGAAAGGGAATCAGGGGAATTATAGACACAAAATATTATTGAAAGTGTAATGATCAACTTTTGAAGACTCTACTGTCTTCCACAACGGTAGTGATTGTTACCAGTCACAACGGGGATGACCGGCAAGGAAACTATCATTAGATCCTCGACTCAGCAGAAGAAGTAGAAGCGGAAAAGACAAGACAACAGCAGCAACAGCAAGAATATGAAATAATTATTCGGAAATTATGTCTCATTGCGGTTACTTAGACCGAGAGAGTACTGTGTGGGCGATTTGAACTGCTTCCCTGGCAGAGCCGGACTTTCTCAGGCTATAGCTTGGGTTAAGTGGGGATAATATTTTTGTTTTGCTTGGGTACTATCTAAGCTTTCAATGACTTTCAGGGAAGTCAGAAATTTGGGTGACGAACACCGAGAGTCATGAATTCGGTGTGGCCGAGGTTCTAGATGTCAGGAAGTTAAAGGCCCAAACATCTAATGAAAGAATCCACTCTTCCTCTGAAGATCGTCATCTGTCTCGCTCCACCTGAGGAGTTTCTTACCACGGGATTCTTTGTAGCAATCTGAACTCTGCTGTGACAATGAAAGATTTTAGGTGACATTCTCCATCAAACTCCTATCAAATAGCTAAATACTTTAACAAAACAACTGCAATTGAACCCACATAGGCAATACTTAGGTGAGAGTAGGAGATCTAGATTCAAACACGAGGCGGCCTGACTTGATAAAGAAATTAATGTTTACAGAATGTAATGATAAAAAAGCGCAGTGATTTGCTTAGGAAATTTATAAAGGAAAACAAAATCCAGCTTGTCACTGATTTTTTTGTTACAGAACAAGTTAGTCTTGGTAGTGAAGGATTTCTTTTCTGAAATTGTTAATTACTTTTATAGATTTTAACTGAAAGATAGATTGCTTGGAATATTACTCAGGTTTCCGACTTCTTTATATGGACAAAACAAATGCAAGGAACCATGCTGGGGCGGATGAGGGTGGGGGATATCTTTTTTGTGTGAATTGAAATTGTTATTCTAACGGAATGCTTGCAGGTTTTCACAAATGTTATCGTCCTTATCAAGTGGCAATTCTGACACTTCAAACACTTGTGGAGACAATTATCTTTTGTTAACCCTACTGATTACTGTTAGCGTCTGATACCTGGACGCTTGTGTATGACTTATGTGGATAAACACGCTTGGGGTTTGTTTTCTTTTCACAGTGGGGAGTGTTGATTACAGAGACAGTAAACACGTCAGACTGACTTTTTGATCTTGACCTTGTCGTTCTAATGGGCGTGGAGAGACCAGGTAAGATATATGACACCAAAAAATCTGGTGCAGATGCCAGATGTTCGCAGGTAATTACAGTTATTGACTTCGAATCTAGAGGTTGGAGCCGCTCCACCTGAGTCACACATGATCCATCAGTCACTCACCATGACAATGTTACACCCTGGACATTTTTTTGTGTGTGTGTGTGTGTAAATTATACTTCCCCCGGAGGAGACATGGTACCGACTGCATGGCTATAGTGTTTTAAACACTTTGTCTGCACGATGAATAGTGTCTTCCAGACTAAGTCGTAACGCTGAGCTATTCTTTTCACAACACTCATACATTTCCATGTGATTATTGAATTTGTAAGATATCGGCCATGGTATTAGGAATCAAATCAGAAAACAGATGGACATATAAATAAAGAGACAAATCCATGCTAAGCTTGATTTCGACTGAATGCTCCTATAGCACCCCATTCAGCAAAGCATCATCTACCAGGGTTATGGAATAATCAAGGTAAATTTGATTCACAATTTTTATCATCAAATATAGTTAAATAAACTGATATCTGAACAAACCAATAAATGGGTGAAACATCGCCATTAAAATCCCTCACTGTGAATAATACTCTGAAATAGTTAGCGAGTTTGAATGCCTGGAGCATTAAGACAGTTCAGCTTTAATAATATTCATGAACATTTGAAAATCTAAACAGAGAAATGGATTGTTTGTTGATGACTCCGATACGTTGTTTATTAATCTTCATCGGTCACACAAACATGACAACAACCACATTTTGTCACAAGTGACATCCCAGACACATAACCTCGTGACCCACATGATTAAATCTCCAGTTTTCTGATAAAGCCTGGATCTCCTGCCGCCCCCTGTCTCTATCCTTGGTGTTATCAGTGCATGAGGTCCCCCAAGTAAACACGTGAAGTACAATGTAACTATTTTTAAGTACTTCATCATTTTTTAAGAATGTTTGCATTCAGCATCTGTCCAATTTTCAGCCTGGCCGGACGGAGAGATGTACGGTATTAAAATTTAATTCAACAGTTTTTGTTGAATTCTTTTCATCTTCGAGATCAAGTTGTATTTACTATAATTATAGATTCTAGGTCTTTCATTTAGGGTCCATAATGTTTTAGTTCCTTCCCGTTAGTTGTAAATGGACTTAGTGAATGTCAGTAAAAATTTTACTTCAGAAATTAATTAATTCTATTTAAAATTTCACTTGTAGACACTGATAATTGCTCTTTAGCTATGCGGGTGGAATATCTCGGCAAGAAACACCTGCTATAACCAAAGATACAAGAAACAATAAGATGAGACAACTA
Source organism: Onchidella celtica (assembly GCA_963931925.1). Taxonomy (NCBI): domain Eukaryota; kingdom Metazoa; phylum Mollusca; class Gastropoda; order Systellommatophora; family Onchidiidae; genus Onchidella; species Onchidella celtica. The sequence continues at coordinate 8,624,143 of OZ007575.1, forward strand.
AATGCTTTTAGTGTGCACAGATTTCGCACTGATATCTAGCGGCGAATGCACGGGAGAGTGATGAACAATGCAGTATTTTGCCAAGCCGAATAGGAAAAATATTGAATTTTGTTCACTGTTCAGCAATCTCTGTAAACCTTGATTGACGTCACTTATTTTGTAATTTTAACTCCAATCGTTGTGGGAAAACTCTGGCCATTTCTTTTTTCATTTTGTTTTGTTCGCAGTAGCAATGTAACAAATCAGCTCCATTAATTTACCATCATGTCCAGCATCATTCTCAGGCTGTGCTCCATGGGCCACGCCCCCGATCAGCACACAACTGTGTGCACGGTGTTTTTAGAGGTGTGAAGAAGGGAGTGTCTCATCTTATCGTTTCTAGTATCTTTGCTTTAACAAAGCTTGACGATAATTTGTTATGTATTGTCTTATATACCACTAGTTCTCAACCTGGGCGATTTCTTTTTTTGGGGGGGGGGGGGGGAGGGGGGGGGCAAGGAAAGGGCGACAGGGGGGGGGGGCGAGGAGAAAGGGACAAAGGGGGGTATGTGAATGGAGAAGAAGAATGGGGCCAAGTACAGGGCAATCACTGACTTGTTCAACAGAATGCATAGATGTGTTTTATGAATAGAAAAGCCGTATTTTTTTTAGTGCATTTGATAAAAAAAAAAATCAAACTATGGCAGAATGAAAAACTTATGTGTAGCAAAGCTTCGCATAAGAAATAATACCGAAACCATACAATAATAAAGATCTTCCTTTTTTCTTTGTGTTTTATTGTATCGTTTGGGTATACAACTTTTTCTTCTTTTTATTTTGCGATACTCTGACTTTGCTTCAAGCCTTGCTGCGAACGCCACAGATTTTCTTTGGTTTTTGACAAAAATGCAAAATTTATTAATGAAGGGAAGAGGCGATGACCGAAAATTTGGAGCCGAATGGGGCGATTTACCAGAAAAAGGTAGAGAACCACTGACTTGCTCTAAAATGAGCAAATTGGTATTTGTGGATTGGTGCATCGACTTGTTGGCTGAGAATTTTTGATGAGCATCTTTCAGGGATAATGGTCTGTCCAACAGAAATAGAGGTGGCTGTAAAGAAGCATCGTGCCAGGAGAGCAAGAGTCCTGACAGAAATGAGGTAAATAATAAAGAAAAAAAATGTAGATATAACCATAAACTTGTAATATTATAGATTATATGCATCAAAAGAAAATTTTTAAAGATTGATAAGTAGCGCTTTTGTATAATATAATGCAGTGGTCACCAAACTTTTTTTCACAGAGGGCCGGATAACTGACAGACTTACAAGCGCGGGCCGCATAAGCAATCTCTTCAATACTTGCAAGCCAGAAGAAAATCTCTAGAGCTCTAGATATCCCTGGTTTTATCAAACAAAATCAAGTACCATGGCGGGCCGGATGAACTGACGTCGCGGGCCGGATCCGTAGTTTGGTGACCCCTGAAGATCCGGCCCGCGGGCCGTAGTTTGGTGACCCCTGCTGGTATAATGTAAAAAAGAAGTACGGAAAATAAGCATGTGTGTGTGAGTGGGTAGATGGGTGGGTGTGTGCGGGGGTGGGAGGAAGGGGGAAAGAATTTTGGGAAGGACAGAAGAACTGGACAGTTCGCAAACTCAAAAGACATAGCCATGAAAACTATTGCGCATTTCATGCCAACCCCTCGAGCTGGAGTGATCACCTGACAGGTGAGAGACGGGCCAACCACCTTGTACACACACTCACTCTGTCTCTCTCTCATACACACACACACTTAACTTACGCACGTGACATTACTCTTTTACATCAAGAACGTTGCAGTTATCTCCTGGTGGATAAGCTCGAACAGATCAATATATTAACGGACACACCTGTGTGTAACAACTCACAATCAATACCATTTTTGACAAGGCAAAGTCATATAGTTGGCCCTGTGGGTTTTATTAACCATAAATTCAATATCGAAATGGCGTATATGTTACATAGAATGAGTCACTAAGTGATAAATCAATATTTTTTGAGAAAAAAAAATACTGACGTCAAATCATATTTTTAAAAAAGTCAGTGATAATGGCGAGGCTGATGATAATACAGATAATGAGTGTGAATAAAACACTTATTTTGTTTGGTAGGAGGACAGAAAGATAGCTATTGGTTGCCGGAGCAGGGATTTGGTTACTGTTTTCAGGACTTCCGTAGCTTTTACGGCATCTTGATCTCAAGGCAATACAATTCAAACTTCTCTGTCTTTAGTACGAATTGCATGGAATTTAAGTTACTTATTTTCCTGGGTTTATTTATTTATCTATTTACCGGTATTTATTTATTCATTTAACTGATCAAATTAATATAGATAATTTTCATTACAGACAACGTTGAAGACTATTTTCAAACCAAGACACAAAACATATGGATTCCCTTAAATATATGGTCATCAAGACAACATTAATTTTACAGAAAGATTTCATTAACAGTTATGCAGTCATGGTGATTATTATTGAGAAAGCAGTGAAGCGATGAGGAGAAGGAAGGAAATGGAGGTTTATAATGACGGTGCATGATTCGCAATGATGGTAGTAATGACGTGTGTTGAAGATTGGCTGTGTGGAAGGTTCACCGTGTCCATAGAATGAATGGTGATAAAAATATTGACGACGTTGATGATGTTAATAGTATTGGCAATGGAAATGGATTTTGGTGAATCTCACATTCACCAAAGTAAGACCAGATTTGTGAAATCGGACTGTTTCCATATTGTCACCGGGAAGGCTACTGATGCTCAATATCAGCAAAACGTTATGTTTAAGACCTGCATCTGTTTCTTATATTTATCTTGAATGAGGGCAGGAGCTCGAAAAGGTAAAGTTCCACTACCAGTCAACTTTATGAAATATGAAAATTGTTCATGAATTTTCAGACCAAACTGCCTGCTCCATAGTTTATCAGAAATTTTTTGTTGAAATAGGAACCCATTCAGTGTTACCGACACTTAAATATATGTTGCATTTGATTCTGCATTTGTATGGTTCTTTGGTTCCATTTAGGAAATTTGTCTTAGTGTCATTGCAACTCAGTTACAACTGGAGCAGATACATTGTCGTGATTGTCAAGCGGGTATTCCGAAAAACTACCCTCAAAAGAAAAGTGCGCACATCAGTCTAGCAATCCAAATTATCTGTCATTCAGTAGACTGTTTTTAGCAAACCTCTAACAGATCATGAGGTTCATGTCTTTTTCTTCAAAGTCGTAAAGTTAGTTCTTGCCTAGGTAAACAAGTCACGCGACTCTGAAAGACCTAACACTGGCCTACTGTGCTGCAATTTGAATTCATTCCCATTTCAAGATTTTATTAATTTGATCACAAGTTACAGTTTCCACAACATTGGTCCTTCGCCTTTCACAATCTTCATTGCAACGTTTGAATAGTGTAATTCAGTGCATTGCATTTGAAGAACTGTGTAAGTAATGGTCGGTTAAAGTCCGGTATACACTTTATAACTCTGTAGTCTTGCAAGAACCTCCGGATGATACTGTCTTGCTACTTGAATGACACCGTCGATATTTCCGTTGATACGTCTCCGGTCGCTGTAGAAGATACCAGCTATGTGTCGTACGTCATCAATCATGGTGGGGGGAGACCGGGCGTTCCTTAGAGCACAGCTGAAACTCATCTTGATTGAAGGATCGGCTAAGAATTCAGAAATCTGATGATTAAAAGAAAGGAGGAAAAAAATTACTAGTGTAATAAATAAAGTATAAAATCCATTCATTATTATTTAACCCCCCTCCCCCCCCCCCCAATGTTCTTTTAACTTCTACGCAAACAGAGACAAATATCCAGCAGCTGTAGACATTGGTTGCTATGCTACAGAAGTTACTAAACAAATTATCAGTGAACAAATAACTATGCATACTGCACGCCTCAGAGGTCTAGTTTGAAAAATTAAAAAAAACAACCTGTCATATCCTAACGCTAGCTTCTATTGTAACTTACATATGGAATTTTGGCAGGAAATTAGAAAGAAAAAGAAACTGACATGATTAGTTAATAATCTCATCTAGAAAAAGAAATGATGTTCTGGAATAAGGAAGGGAAAACTGTGAAGTTCAATATGATTTGATTAACACCTCTGCCCTGTCATACCTTGATCAATTCTGTCAGCGGGCTATCCACCAAGTCCTCGTAAGTCAGCACAAGTAGCGGTAAATTACTACATAACCAGTTAGCGTAGGTTTGTTGCCAAAGAAAATTCTTCTGCCAGTCTGAGGAAGTAAATTTGACTAAATCCAAAGGTTCTGTTGCCTAGTTAGGGTTAATTACACACAAGAGCAAATAAATCGACAATCAGCTAATTTTATACAACTACTATTGTTGCAGGAGTTAACAATGTCTCTGTGATTATGTTGTTTGGGTTTTGTTAATCTTCATTTTCTGAATGTGGCATGAAACTAAGAAATCCTATTTCCTTCCGATATCCTTTCGTAAAAAGTGAACACGTTTTACTGCAAGAATATCTGTCAAATAATAAATTATATTCCAACATATCGATGGTGTCCGGCGTAAACCAGCTAAGTCCGAAAATTTCATGTTTCTTTTTATAGTACCAATTTATGAAGATTGGAACCCCGCACCATCTGTAAAAATAGCTCTTACCATAATTCAAAAGAAACATTCAAAATAGACATGTGATCAAACCAGCTAAGTACATTTTCCCTTCGTGTTGTTCACAACTTTTTGTTCCTCCTGTAAAATTTGCTTATCTTGACTTGGCTGGTTTGCGCCCGACAACATCGATGTACTTTTTCTCTAAAACTTTTTTTTTTCTTCTCTGCGTCTTAATATTAAAATTTGATGTCTTCCTGGCTACTTATAAGAAAATGAACACTGCAGTCTGAGTGCAGTTTTCCTAAAAATTGCCGTTCTAAAATAAATTAATCTTTTCTAGCTTTGTATTTCACGCAAAATCCACGATTGCTGACATCACAATTACACATCATTTCGAGTTCTAACCTTTTAAGCAACATCTGGTACTCACCTAGCGCTTTAGGACGAAAGAATTTATGTTTAATCTCCACTGCAAAAGGGTTGCTGATGAACACGATGGCCCGGTCAAAGTTTTTGGTGGAGGAGGCATGTGTTTGAATGGCAATCTTTTTGCCCATTTGATACACATTGGCTACATTGCCCGAGATTAGGTTAGCCATGATGTCGTATATTGAATCAGTCTCCACCCCTGAGACAAGAAAGAGATTACGGTGTCATATTCTAATATGGCAATGACTGAAAACAAACTCTTGTGGCATCACCAAACTGAAACTTGGTGTTACTGATCAATCCTCTAGTGTCAGTTAAGGGGTGAAGCAGACCACGACTGGTGCAGGCGCCAGACCGGCGGCTCACCGCCCATAAATTTGCTTCACACTGGCACAGTAGGCCCTGCCTACATCGCGACCCAGCGGGATATAGCTTGCAGGGCCAACTGTGCTAGTGTGAAGCAAACTTTATGGACTGCCACCCACCGGCCTGGCGACTGCACCAGACTTGTTCTGTTTCACCCCTAAATGCTGCCTTGTCACCACTTGTGATAAATGCCAAAGTGATTTAAATTTTACTTGAATAGGTAAATGCAAAAAAAAATATCGCTATCTCTCATTAAAATTAAACGTAGACATATTGATAAAATTGAAAGCATTCCAAAAATAAGCAGCAGCTGACATAATAATGTATTATATTATATGCGTGGAGCTGGAGGTAGTGAAAGATTACTTATGAAAAGAGTTGAGACGACAGCATTTAGATGAAACCTGTTCGACCTGGCTTTCACAATTTGGGTCTGGTGTTTCCAACATTTGAATATCAAATAGTTTCACTTGGAACTGGGTTTAAAGAGCATTCCAAATTAGCAAATGAAATTTGCAATCTGAACAAAATTATATATGAGATTAGATACTAAATACCATAGAATGCCGGACTCCAAAAGGGATACAGATTAAGATGAGCCTGTTAGTAATATCTCCTAGAGTCAAACAATTTCCTGAATGCCTTCCTGAATTGCAAGTTACTGTCTGAACCAAAGAAGTAAGCTATTATAGATGGTTTAAAAAAAAAAGAAAAGAAAAATCAACATCACTCCTGTTAAAGAGCAATTTTAATCAACGACGAACTTTGATATGACGAACACGCAAATAGTTAGACATGTACTAGAGGCATAGGATGTAAACCAAAAAACTGACTGACTGACTGAGACAAAATAAACACGATCCTACCTGTTAACTGCTCGAGTATTTCACGAATCCATTCGGTAGTTTTCTCTGGAAAAGCGACCAGGGCCGTGACAGGCTGATATGTCTTTGCTAACTTCACCTCTCTGGGACAGAGAAACAGGTCACCTTCCTCTCCATTTGTTTCATTGTCTGTGTCTTGAGGCTGAGAAATAAGTCTGGGTTCATTGCTGCTGTCGTCATCTGTATCATCAACAGGTTCATGATTCATGTGTAGTCTGTCTGCATTGGATTCATGGAACCAGGATGATTCAGTTGAATCCTTGTCTGAAGACTTTGTTGAAAAGTCGTTTCCGTAATCCTCACTGTTATCAAAATGCTCTCTTGCGGAATGAACATTATAAGGTCTGGTTCTCAGCATGGCGAACTCCTCATTGGATAACGGCCGTGGGTTATCGTAAAAAGCTCCATAGGAAGAGGTAGTGTAAGTATTCTCCTTTAGTTCACCATTCAAGTTCATACTGAGGTCACCGGTTTCATAGTCCTCATATTCATGCACTGCGGTGTCATCTGCTTCGCTGTTGTCCATATTTTGGATATCGTCTGTGTAATAGTCCATTGCTTCATCTTCAGTATTTCCCTCTGCCCCTCCATCATAGAGTATGTTTTCTTCTTCTCCCTCTTCTTCTTCTTCCTCTTTTTCTTCTTCCACCACTCCGTCACCTAGGCCTAACTCTTCTCTTCGAAAGTCTACGAGATTATTTAACAATTCCCTCTCTGACAATGAAGACAGGAGGTTTTCGGCATTTGGAAGCCTGGGGATCTGAACACGACTGTATTCTTGAACGATAAGTTTGATCGGGTTTCCAGTCGAAGACTTGAGATCCTGGTTGATTCTTTGTATATTTTTATGGACAATATAGCGCAATTTTGCTGGTATCTGGAGCAAACTAGACGCATTCAGGTTTGCCTCCAAATATTTCCACAAGGGAAGACGGTTTGGTTGCTGCTGCAGCTGTGGCGATTGCTGGGGTAACTGTTGTTGCTCTTGCGGTGTCTTGTCGTTGGAATCTTGTATTTGATTTGGCTGGACTTGCAGCTGTTGCTGCTCCAAAGCCTGGTCAGATTGTGAAGAAATGGGTTGTGACTGAGCTAGCAAGGAACTCGGCATGTTATTGTGGAAGGGCACCTGGCTACCCGATCCCATATTCATAGAAAAGGACGGTCCTGAAGGTGCTGATCGATTGTCGGTCTCCCTCCTTTCATCAGGTATAACCCTGTCGAACATCAAAGGTGAACTGGGTGGCATGTTATGTTTTTGCACAGCGTCTGGTTCAGATTCAGAATTCACATGCTCATCAACGCCATCGAGGGTATTTACAATACTGTCTTCATTTTCTTGATCATCTTTAATCACACCATCGCTTTCACCTTCGTCTTGATAATGAAGTTCGTGTTCTAGCCCGCCATCAGTATTGTCATTAAAATCGTTTTCAGTCTCGTCATTCAGGTTAACCAGTTGATGATCGTCAGTGTCTTCTGTGTAATCATCAGCATTTTCATCAAAGTCATTTGCTTGATCTGTTTTGTAGCCGTCGTCATAAACGGGGGTATCTACGCCGTCGAATTTTATTGACAGTCCCTGTTGGCTGGCATATGTCCGGTTAAAAATGTTGTGAATGACTGTGTCATTGAGGAATGACTGTGTTACTGGGGACAACTTTTTTAATATCAAGGAAGAAAACGATTCCTCGTTGTCGATACGGTCGCCACTCTTGTATAGACTTGTCTCACTGTTTTCATCCGTTTCTGCAGAATCCTCGCCATGTATTTGTTCCTTTATTCCAGGATAATGTTCTTCTTCATCCAGTTCATCAACATTTGTATTTTCGAGATTTTCTTCGGGAGGCTTTTCCGCATTTAACAGCCCATTATTCACTGTATCATAAACGGTTTCGTGTTTGTTTTTTTCGTCGTCATCGTCATTTGGGGCATAGTCCACTTCATTCCACTGTTCCGTCTCGCTGACTTCGTCATCTGAATCTTCCTCATATACCATAATGCTGTCAGAATCCTTATCGTCATTATATTCTTGTATAGTGGTGTCGTTATCAAAAGAACTGTCATTCACAGTCTCCTCATTCTTGCCGAAATGAAAGTATTTATCTAAACCTAAAGAAGAAAATATGGATGACCACTCCCGAACTCCTGTTGAGTCACGTGGAAAGTCGTCTTCACTTGTGTAGACGGGAGTCTGCTCGTCAGTCATCTCGTCTCGGTTCTCATAGTCACTGATGTTGTCCATGGCATAATTTTCATCATAGTTTAATCCCTCCCCGTTTTCCCCTGGATCCTGTGTTTGCTTCAGGCCAGGGTTGAAATATTCATCATCCGAAACTGTAACATCTGTTTCGGAATCACTGACGTCTTCATCTTCATCAGTCTGTGTAGTATATTCAGTATCGTTAAGACTGGCCAGTTCTATTTCACCTGGTGTGCTTATCTCCATCTCATTGTTTTCGAGCTGCTCATCTCCAAAATCATTCTTGGAGACTGACAACTCACCTTGTCTCTGCATGACGAATAAAGCCTTGTTCCACTGATAGCGCAAAGATGAGTAAAGAATTAACGTTAAAATGCCTACGCAAACCACCCGTAGACCTACCAGCCGCATGACTGGATGTTCCATCAAGTAAACTCACAGACAAATATTTTCGGGCTTCCCTGACGTTTCAGAACTGCACGAAAAACAACAATCAACAACAAATTATCTCGTGCAAAGAAAGGCGAGATAAGTTTGCTAATGAGGGTTTGCATAGAATAGAACACAATTAATGCTGAAAATCGTCAGAATCTTGTCTCTTATAGAATGCCAACTGCCGTATTTGTTCCTGCGTTACACACTCGTCTTTCCAAGGCCACTGCATGCGAATAGAAAACAAAAGCGGTATGTCGCAGTAAAACATTCCATTGACAGGCACTATGAAAACTATTTCCTGGCAAAGGAATGAAAGGAAACCTTAAGGTCAAAGTTCACGGCTGTTCCTTTAAGTTTTCTTCCCTTCACTTTTATTCCAGGCTGACGATTGTTTTTAAAGAATGAGATCAAATTGCGGTATTTTTTTTAAATATTAATGTAATAAAAGTCTCCTTTGATACTGATAAGGTTAGGGAATCGAATCAGAAATATTAACATTCAGAAGAAGAGCACAGACGTTCATTTCGAGAGTCTTAATTAACACACAAGTATTAAACATTTCAGTCTGCAATTAGGAGTCTAATGGCCACGTGCAATTAATATTCGCAAAATGTGCACTTACTGAGATTTTATTAGTTGTTTAAATATAATTATTTATTTGTTTATAATTTATTATCTGATTATTTATTTATTTATTTACTTTTATTAATTAATTATTTAATTTATTTATTATTCACTCATTCAGTTTTAAGTACATAACTGTCATTTGCAAGACATACACAAAAGTTAACTATCCACACAAAATGTCTCTGTTTTAGCCGACAGAATTTTAAAATTAAAACTGAGTCTAATATTCTCCACCAGCGTTGTTTTCAACTGCAAACAAAGATGTTGCTCCTGAGTGTTCTGCGTATATTAAAACTGGTCTTCACACGGAGCCTCAGGCCAACTACTGATGTGAACTCGACAAACCTGATGTAGACATAGTTATTGACAGGTTTCAAAACATCGATTTTATCATGAGCTTGTTTTATGGGCAATTTTGTCAAATGAAGATGGCTTGCCTCCCCCCTCTCTTACAAAGACAGCTATTCTCTTCCTCCCTTCCACTGGTTACTCCTGTCTCATTTCTTTAGCCATTTCACTTTCTGTAAGCCTTTTTTTGTTTTTTGGTTGCATTAAAAAGGGCGGGAATAGGATTTGGAGTTTTTTGGGGGATTGGGGGGGGGGGGGGGTATCGGCAAGAAGTCTCTGAAAAGGAGTATCATCTCAACAGTGAAGAGACTAAAATTTGCTTACGGGTTGATGAAATTGAGGAGGGGAGCCATTGTTGTTTATTATTATAATTGTGTGTGTGTGTGTATTGGGGGGGGGGGAGGTTACTCTACGTTGTGAAACAAAATACCCACAACATTGAAGTCAGTATGTCAACACTGCTTAACTAAACAGTTACTTGTTATATCACGTGCAAACTCTTTTTTTTTATTATTATTTCGTCGCTGTCTTCTTTTATGGCCCGTCAGAAGATCAGTCTAATGACCTATTCCCTGAGGCATAAGCAATGTTAGGAAAATGCAAATTTCTTATAACTTTGATAAAGCTATAAAACATATCGATAAATTGATAATATTATGTAAAGGATGTGTTAAAAAAAATGAAACAATAAACGGATAACTTGTATACTTTGTTAGTATTGTCGTCGCTGCAGTAAGTTCTTACTGCGCGTTGGAGACTTAGAGCTCTGTGGTGTCCCCGTTTAGGGTGGGTAAAGAACATGACGGTGATCGTCTCTCATTGGTTGTCTTTAGAGTTAATATTGTTTATGGGCCTCCCGCAGTGCTTGGTGTCACTGCCTGTAACAAAATTAGGCCAGGGAAATGGGAGGCTGTGTTGGAAATAAACGTAATTTTCCCAAATGCCCCGAAGGTGAAACGCTTTAATATTATTAATTTTCATATTTCTTTTCTTTGATCAAGATATTACAATGAACTGAAACCACGAATGGAGACTGACTTGACTGTTGGAGACTTTTCAGTGTTTCTGAAATATGTACAGAAAATTACACAACGATGCCCACTAATGTTCTATAGTGCTAGACCATTGTTATTATGCAGGACGCGTACCTTCAAGGACATTCCAGTTACCCATTAGCAGAAGAAGCTGACATCCACCACGAGCGGAGAAAAGACAAAATGAAGGTAGTTATAGAAGCAAAGATACTAGAAACGATAAGATGAGACATTCCCTTCTTCGCACTTCTAAAAAAATCGTGCACACAGTTTGCGCGCTGATCGCTGGCAGAACCCATGGCGCACAGCATCGAAAGGACACTTGATATAATGATAAATTAATGATGCGGATTTGTAACAGTGCTACTGTGTCTAAAAAAAAAAAAAAAAATAAATAGCCAGGGGTTTCAAACAGCGTCTGAAGTTATAATTACAAAATAAGTAACGTCAATCAAGGCCTACAGCTATAGCTGAACAGTGGACAAAATTCAATATTTTTCCTATTTGTCTTTGTAAAATACGGCACTGTTCATGACTTCCACGCATTCACTGCTAGGTGGCGGTGCGAAATCTGTGCACGCTAAAAGCGCTAGCTGTCTCATCTTATTCTGTCTGGTATCTCTGATAGAAGTGAACGTCACATGTCCAGCCCACAAAATGATTCTATATTGCTCGAGATTTGTTCCTAGGTTTCAATGAACAAACTTTTCAGACAGAAGACCAATGAGCTGAACTTGTGAATAAACTGCTAAAAAGACCAAGATTTGAAATTTCGAGCCTTGGAATGAACTGACTGAAATGATGAGTGATATTTTCTGAAAGTAGTATTATGCAGCCCAGAGATATATTTCTTAGCCCAAAGGTACGGCCTTAATGATAGTTTCAAAAAGTATAAAATTTCTGTAAAATATTAATATTCTCAAATGTCAACTAATCTAACCCAATCGCTTTTGTATTCAACTGTCGTGTGTTTTCAAGTTTCCAGCAATTTTATTTAAAGATTGTAAGATCATCCCCTTGGTATGACACGGTTCTATCTCCACTTTCTGGCTGAACTGAGTTAGATCTATACACAACACACTATTTTTACAGGGCTTCTCCATTGCGTGCCAAAGCGTGAGCAGATTCGGTTGGTAATTTGTAAGTCTTAGGGTAGCCACACAAAGGCCACCGAATTCGGTCACCGAGCCACTAGGCGCTTTAGGCGAGAAGAATTGCAATACATAAACGGACCCAATTTAGGTGGGCTCTGTGTGCAGTTGTTGAAATTATATAGTGCAATTCTTCTCACCTAAAGCGCCTAGTGGCTCGGTGGCCGAATTCGGTGGCCTTTGTGTGGCTACCCTTACAAAACAAAAAAAAACATAAACAAAAAAAAAGCCCTTGCTCTAAAAGCTATGACCCCAGTCATGAAACTTCAATTATCGATTTCTCAAAAAGTTGACGGAGGGGAGTTAGATTTCTTGTGATTCCAAGGGGATGAAATGTAAAATACGGTGTGTATGTGTGTGTGTGCCCGCGCGTGCGTGCGTGCGTGCATGTGTTTGTGTGTGCCCGTCCACACACACACACTTTGATCAGCCCCGCGCATAGGGAGCTGTACTTGACACTCATTCAGCCTGATTGCGTGGTGTCTTGACCTGCATGAGATCTGAGGCATGACACTGACAGCAAATTATTATGGAAAAGAGAGAGAGCGCGAGAGAGGGGGCAGGCCAGGACAGGTTTATTTCGAGCAATGCCTGGTGCTTCATCTGGCCTTATTAAATTATTTCAATGGTATATAGCAGTGGTCCCCAACCTTTTTGTCACCGCGGACCTGTCAACATTTGATAATTTTACCGCGGCACGCTGAGGGGGGGAAGGGGGCGTTGATTGTTTATATTTTAGATTGTTTTAATTTAATAATTTTGATTTAGTTGTATCTAAACATGCCTTCAAAATAAAATACAGTTACACCAAAAAACAAATATAAAGTGATTTAACATTTTAACTCACTAGAAGGCTAAATCAATGGGAACCCTGAGCTTGTTTTTCTGCAACGAGACGGTTCCATCTGGGGGTAATAAGAGACAATGACACCCGATGTGTATTGCTTATGTCCAGTTTACTCCGTTGTTATGTATTTGTTGCTGTCACTGCAGAAAACCCCGTGCGCACACAGATAGGATGTTGGGAATGGCAATAGGGTCTTAAGTGCTGTGGTGGCAATCTCAGGGTATTTCGCCATGTCTTTAATCCAGAACACCGGCAGAGTTGTTGTTTCGAACGTAGTAGATAAAATGGAAATAATTAAATGTTTCTTGTGCGGCCCGGTACCAATTGATCCACGGACCGGTACCGGTCCGCGGCCCGGGGGTTGGGGACCACTGGTATATAGGATATTTCAAGACCAAGAAACAGTTAACTTTTTTTTTAGGGGGGGGGGTGACCTTACATGGCTACATATAGCCGCAACAATCAAACTATATAAGGAGTGTTTATTAGGGTCACATGTAGCCTTCATAACCAAACCCCACCCCTGAAACATTATTTAGGCTACCCGTTTCTCACTACTGTAATACTGATCTCCAGGTAGCCCAAATTTGGTTATGAAGGCTACAAGTCATGTAGTCCCAATAAACACTTTTTTGTTTTGTTTTTTTGGCCACAACTTTAAACTTAGGTGAACAGAGACAAACTCTCAAGTCAAAGAAATTCGAGAAAACGCCTCATCTTTATGGTGAAAACTTTAATTTGGAAGAAAAGCAAGAGGAATTTATCTTAATTTAGAAACAAATATAATGTGTAGTTCTAAAATGCTTTGCCAATGTTTTTGTTTTGTTTATTCTGAATGGTGGCAAAAGAATAACAGAGACAAAATCAGTGTCCAAAAATCAGGGCCGTCTTAAAGAATGGACAAACTGGGCCCCAGGGGTTAAGGGGACCCCAGGGATTTGGGGGCCCCGTGCAAGCAAATTTCTGAGTGAACAGTTGCGTAAGGGGCGGGCGGCAGTCTATTGCCTTGTCCAGGGGCCCCAAAATGATATTAAGACAGCCCTGTCCAAACCACATGATAATGTAGATATAATATTGCAAAAAGACGAAGAAGGTTAACGGTTTGTTAAAAAAAGAACTTTCTAAATAGTTGGTTTTGTGAACCAATCGTGTTTCGTAACATTTTAGACTGTGACTTTTTGATGTGGGAATGCATGAAATGTGTTCCTGGGGGGGGAGAAATGTACTAAACTGAGAAAGATTGATGGAAAACAAATTTAAGAGAAAGCAAATAATGTGTGGACTGGAATTTTACTGAACATTCCAACTATTAGAACAAAAAAATCAAAACAAAGCAAAAAAAAAAGGAAATAAACTAGAGAAAATTAACCAGAATCGAATAGAAATAAAATCTATTTTAAATTATTATTATTTTTTTTTAATAAACAGGATGGTAGAATGGAAAGGAGGATGAATATTATGATGAAAATAAATTTTTAAATAAAAGGGGGGGGGTGGGTTGGGGGAGGAATTTAGCTGAGAAAAACAAATAAAGACAAAAACAGAGGTCACAGAATTGACTGCAGTAATCTTAACTTCAGGACAGACGTTTAATTTGTGAGTGAAAGATGGCAACTACAAATAAAGCAATAACTGGGATAAAATGCATAAATAAATAAATAAGAAGTAAATACTGGATTTATTTGAACCAACGCATTGCACAATGGAACTTATGTAAGAGGTAGGACGAGAGAAAATATCTATGACAGACAAAAAAAAAACAACAACAACAAAAAATAAAAACAATGAAAATTCACCAGCAAACTCATGCTTACCAGGCCTACATAGCTAACACTGATTATTTTCGCCGAACAGAATTTCACAAAACCTACTATTCAAGCTGGAACATATTGGCAAAGAAAGCAAACAAAAGATTGATCAAAAATGTGAAAATGTGAGAGATTATTCAGAGTTTATCGGTTCTTCGTGTCTGTACCAAAGTTCTGGAATGAGTAATGTAACATAACTACTACATTAAGAGCTAGTATCGTTACAATCGACGTATATAGCAAAGTAGTACATGGAATGGTAAATGTCTATGAAAATGTGTAGAATCTAATGGTGACAAACAAATCGGTGAAACACTGAAAGTGAAAGAGGACTAAACAACACTGTTTTTGTCATGTTTGTCTCTCTTTTTCATCTTTCGTTTATGATTTGTTTCTTTCTTTCTCTCTTTTAACTCTTCTTTCTAAACTTATTCCCTCCCATTCATCCTCAAGCACACACACACACATGCACAATGACATCGTAGCACAGATTCATTTACACAAAACTGTCTATTTCTCCTTTTTTTTCTGAGATGTTCTGGGGTAATAAAGTCTGACCTGGCAAGGAGTGGAGGTGGGCAGACATTGTGCTGTAGACATTTAACATAGGTAGCCCAGAAAATTTGCAATTTTGGGACAGAATGTTTATATTTCTAGGACCACCAGTGAGAAGAAATATGTCAAACTTCAAGCTTACAAATAAAATAAGATAATTAAAAAAAAAAACACCATTTAATTTGCATTTGCCTCAAACTGCATACATTGTAGGGAGGAAAAATGAAGTTTGTAAATTTGTTCTTTGCTGTTTTCCTGACTTCCAGTACTGAGGAAGCTTTCTTTGCTTGAAATATCCAATCACTGAAGAAAGGTACTCTGATTTCGATGCCTAAAAAAATCATGTATTCAACAGAATGCAGAAGATTTTGTCATGCAGCTTGCAGTCATGGTCATTATCTCTTTCTCGACTGATGTTTACTGAAATCAAAATCATTACAGTGATATATACATGTAAATTGCTGGATTGAAGCCAGAAAACAGCTTTCAAACGGTTTCTGAACAGTACTTCTGGATACAGAAATAAAAAATGACGGAGAGTCGGTAAGATAGGCCTACTCATTAAATATTTCTAGATTTATAACTGATGGTGAAATACCATGCATTTTTATTTTTTGGAAAAATGGATAAGTTTGTAACACGTACGCGGTCCATATTAAAAATTACTGATATTCATTCATCATTGGTAATTTTGATCTTCTTCATTTTTCCAGGAATGTGCCTGGCTTATGTTTATTTGCCCATTTCATTGCAAAAATAAATCACTTCCAATTCATTGTTTTGAGGACCTTGCTGCAATTAGATATTTCATTCAATATCAATATCATTTTTTTTTCATTAGCAAATATTCGCATATGTTCTAGTAGGGATTGGGTCTTGCAACGATTCCCTCTGAATATTTCACTGAACTTTTCATCAGGCTAAGAATGATCCTGAATAATATGTCTAAATGGGGATAGCAAATTTTGAAAATACATGCACATCAAGGTTATATGAATGGGCGAGCATACGAAATTTCTATATAGGAAAGCATGACTGTGTTATCACAACTCAGGAACTTTGTACTCATATATTCATCAACAGTGACGCAATAATGTAATTGGCAAATAACAGTTATCACACCATACATATATATATATATATATATAAAACATCCACATAGACATAAGCAAATCATAGTATCAATAGCTTGTCATGACCTAATAACGCTGGCTTGCAAAGGACAAAGATTGAACAATTCCGTCAGCCAGATTTTCTTCTTGGTCCAATTCAACAGCAAATTGGTCTTTTGGTGCAACAAAATCCAGACTAATCACAAACTAAGTTGACTAGAATATCAAAAGTAATACATAAAAAGTGACACTCACATTATGTACATTAAGTAAGTACTTATAATAATATCACATCTCAAACCAGGTTTAACACGTCTCCGGGGATTTTAAAGTAAAGCTACGAGTGTACTTTACCTAAGCATATTGTACAATCGGCGAATTAGATCACCATTCTTAGCTAAGTGCTTAGGGAAACATGTTTGCCTTGTGGGTGAATGTAGTAATTTATCCTCTCTGTTCACGTCACTGTCTCTCCTTATAAAACCTTTCTCACAACCCAGAACGTCTTTACAGAAACCACTGTGACACATCATTTTTCAGATCACTGCACGCGCTGTCATGGCCAGGGAAGAGAGACACTTCCGGGTCAGAGGGCATGCTTTTGTACATGTCCTGTAGCAGCATCTCCAACTGTAGCACTGGTGCGGGAATCACATGATTGTCTGGAACGTTTCGGATGTACACGGCAAAGGCGGTGATGTTGATCTGGTGGCAAACAGAGGAATAGATCAAACAGTGATATGATAAGAAACTGATATCCTAACAAGCACAGCGCTGCAATTCAGTTTATCTGTGCAGCACCTACATTTGCTGTTAACAATGGACAGATCCCAATCGATCGTGTTCATGATAAAAGTTGGAATTGCTGTTATTTTGTGTGCTTTCAAAATTGAACTTGAGTGTTTGTGAAAGAGCAGGAAGCCGAGAGTGTCTAAAACCTAGTATGAATTTTATTATTTCACGAATTTACCTTGGGTTTTCAGTTTCATTTTGAGTTTGAGTTTGGAGGAAAGAACATCGACACGATAGTGGTCACAGTATGCCAGGAAGAAACAAGGCGACAGATAGAAATATAGCAGAATGACAGGACAGAAGGAGACCCTACCAGAGGCTTCCACCAACCACTCGATAGAGGGTTAAGAACATAACTTTAATTTAACACTCTGGTGCCCAGACATAGGTGGCTTTGTCAAAAACGTAACTGATAAAATGGTTTAAATTGACAAAAAAGAACACAAAGATATAACTATTTGACACACATACATAAAATATTCACTGGTGAATTTGAAATTGATCCAATGGGAACTCTTGCCATTAGAGGGTTGATGTACAGGGTTATTACAGTAGAATAGACAGTTTCAAAAACTTAATCCAAAAGTACACTGATACTCATTATAAAATGGTAGTAAAGAGTAGAGAAGTTATAGCTTTTGCCCCTATAATAAGCCATGTCATGCGCTTAGCATCTTACCAACTCGGCTGTCGGATGCACCGTTTGTACAAGTGTCTGTAGGCACTCACCCCGAGTGATTGTCTGCAAATGCTGTGCACATATTAACATTAGTAAATTACGACAATAAACTTCAGTGGTCTGGCTACAGTACGGTGCATGGTGAATTGAATATCAATATCCGCTGCAGTTTTTGTTTAATACACTTCGAGTCTGTCTTGTTTTGGGGGTGTGTGGAGGGGGGGGGGGGTCGTACCCCTGCATTTATGCATGCTTTCTTGATCCAGGTTATCTAGTTCAGCCAGGAACAAGGTGTAATCTTGTGAACTCACCTTCTCATCCTCATAAACTGTTTCATTCCAGATTTTATCTTTCTTGGGATAGTTGCTGCTGTTGTTATTGTTACTCTTCTTGTTGATGTCGTTGTGGTTGCTGCTGTAGGTGGTATGTTGCTTGACACAACAGCCAGAGAGCCAGAAAAGGAAGGGAACACGCACGTCATTACCAGTGGTTATTGCAGGGTCCATGCTGGGCAGGATACCTGTTCTCGTGAAAAAATGTCAGAAATCAGCACATGACCAAAAAATGTCTTCAATCTTAAACCGATCCTTATCTTCACCTGCATCCTTTTTGTCCTCTTCCCCTAAGCCTCTGTCTCTCAGCCAATTAGTCAACCGTCCACTTATTGCACTATGACATATTTTTATTTTATTATCCTTTATGTTTTTTATCATCATTTCATGAAGTCGCATTTACGAACTATTCAACTTCGAAATTATTTTTCAGACCAATTAGTAGACATGTCTAGAACACTCATTTCATTGATCTGCACAGTTGCCTCACCTGAAGCCACATACATAGCTGACTTATTCGCTCGGTGACTGGTAAATTCTCCTAAATGTCTGAGGTTCAAATCCAGTATTACTGGGACTCCACATTCCTGTACAGCGTATTGGCGAACCTTTCTGATGATCTCGTGCCATTCTGAGAAGACAGTAAGGTACTTTAGTTAATAACTATGTAAATAAGATAAGCAAAATGAATTGATGTCATAAGAATGGAAAAACGTAAGACTGGCTTGTGTCCTAGCATAGTGTGTATTGAATACGTATTACCCAGTCTTGAATGTTTAAGCGCAAGCATAAAGAAAAAGTAAAAGAAATGAAATGTTTGGGGCAGCAATATTGAAGGAGATCTCCAGGGGTCCAAGCGTTTCCCACTGTTCAGCCTTTGAGGTTTTTTTCCCCACTCTACCGTGGCTGACATATACCCAGATTATTAATCTGAATGTTGTCCTGCAGACTTGAAAAAATTACATAGTACATGTTGCAGATTTTAGTAATATTTCTTCTGCCAGTATTTTTAAAAGACTACAGCGTGATCACACTTGTCACAGTATCACATCATGATCAGTCTGAATTCAGATGTGGCAGATTTTGAAACTTTCAAACAAATTACAAGCAAACATTTAGCCAAGCAAATCTACATAAAAGCCCAAAATCTCATTGGCTTGGATATGGTAGAAATGAAAAAAAAATAATAACTAGAAAACCTTTACCTTGAGTCAGACTATGATGCATTGGTGCCATGTTGGACATTGTAAAAGTGGCAAGGCGGGGGGCGGGGTCAGGCGGCATTAGCTCCGGCCACATCAGATGGGTGGGGACATAACCTGTCTCTCTGGGGTCCCTGCAAAAAATAATGATATTTTATAATAACTGACAATACAAACCAGATGTGGTGGGAACAAGTAGGATAACTGCTGGTGCAGCTGAAAATGTACGAGATATTGGGTTTCTCCAGTATTTCTTTTTTTTCAATTACCTAAATATCTGCCCAGTATTCCATATACCAAGTTTTTGCTTTCCCCGATTATTATCTTCTTTGCCAGGGACTGTGGTTAAAAATGAAATATCTTTTGGCCAGTGTTAAATCTAGGCCACTTTAGATTGCCAGGTTTTATATTTGAAAAGCTTTTTTTGATGTTATCGGGATTGTTGTTTTTATCTGACCGTTACACACACACACACAAACACACACACACACACACACACGCACACACACACATGCACACAAAACGACTACCGGTACTCATGTATCAGATGAAATTGTTTTGGAAAAGTAATAATATTCCCAGCCACTGATTAAATCTTAGGTCATTATTTTCTAGGTAACCAAAACAAGCTGAAATAATTGCTGTCCAAATTTTTTTACAAGATTGAAAGAAAAAAAAAAAGATTTGGCTGAGATAATGGAGAAGTTCACCTTACAAATAGATCTATATGGAATTGTTTCAGTTTTTCAATGTCTAAAATCTGTCTTCAATTTTGAATATGTTGTGTTCTAGGGTTATTATATTAATGATAATGATGAAAACATTGCTGTTACATCTATAACCCATAGTTCATGTTTATAAGTCATAATAACTTCCTTAACTTACTGATAGTCATATGGCAGGATCTGCCGCAAACCAAGGTCACAGCCTTGGTCATCGTGGCAGCGATCAAGGTCTTGTAATTTCAGCATGCCTTTCCTCGGTTTACGGAAAAGCCATAGCATGTCGGATTCGTTCTCAACCAAGCCTGAAATTATAAGGGAAATAATCATTTTTTCAACAACATGTCCAGAAAATGTCAACGGAGTTACTTCCCAGCACATTGACCGGTCGGGTGTCTGTTATTAATTTTCTGGTCTACAGCCTAACAACATGAGACGTATCGCGACCTGCGCTCTTATTTGTTCCCTCTCCATTTTCCGAAAAAAAAAAAAAAAATGGAATTCTTTTAGTATGTAGAAGAGACAATGTAACAAAATATGCATACTTTGACAATTGTTAAAATGCCTTGTGGCACTTATCAAGCTGTTTTACAGTTCCAATTTACTCTAATTCCGCAAACGTTTAACGTGGAATTTGTGCAAAAAGTGGAGTTGGAACAAACAAGATTACTAAGGTCGCAAACTACAAGCCTCAGCGAGAAAAGTCGAGTCTGCCCTACTTGTAACTATGACTGATCATAAAAATTTCTTAAAAGTGTTTATTTTTTTTTTCCTTCTTTCTGTTCTAGAGTAAAACAAATTTTTATCTTTATGAAGAGTCACCAATTATTTGTAGAGTAAAGACCATGCATTGATCTTGCGATTTGTGTGTCCATCAGAAAGCCACCAAGATAAATAAAAGATGGCCTGGTCATGGCGCCCTATATATCAAATTAGAATCTATGCCGTTAAAATTGTAGGGTCTGAAAGAAAGAAAAAAAGAATAGTACTGATCAATTTGTTCTATGTGAGAAAGTGCAGGCAAGTATATTAGACGGCAAGAGACAAGAAATTCCACCACAGTCCACAGAAGGGAATGATAGACCACATTCTGTGCCAGACTTGAAGTCTTTACTGTTGGAACTTCCTTAAATAATCAAACTGAGGGGTCCTTGAGCTAAAAAAAAAAAATACAAGGACTCGAAAGCCTCAAGAGCTGCGAATTCTAAAGTAAGTTCATTAATATTATTATCCTACTTCAAAAGTATCGCTGTTAAAAATGACGGATATGTTCGATCTCATAAATAATTTCTCATTGGGCTGATAGTTGCACTTACTGTAGTGGTCATGATTAACTAAAATGCAAATCATTTTTTTACCCTTTTGCACTGAAAACACCCGACTTTGCTAAAGGTCTGATATTACCATTATTTTCATATCAGCCAGACAACTTTCCCTCAATCCATCCCTTTCTTCAATCTTTTATAATCTCTTTCCCTCTCCTCCTCCGCCCCCTCTCTCTCGTTCTCTCTCTCTTTCTCCTTCGCTCATTCACTCAGTGACTCATTCACCCATTCTTCTCCTTCTTCAAACAAACAATATCAATGCCCCGGCTGCCTTTGTTCGAATGTGTCATTTTCCTCAGCCTTCTGACGCTCTGTCTAGATCGAAATTAATGAAGAAAGCCAGCCCAGGAAATGAAATATGACAATCCTTCATTTTCCAGCTTTACAATTCCATTCCACCTCATTTCTTTTCTATAAAGAATAATGATAGCAATTCAGGAATTGCCAAAAAGGCCAAGAAAAAACGTTTTGAAGAGAAATGAAATCAACACTCGTGTGCCTTCAGAATAATTATGATTTCGAATGTAACAGAGAATAAAACGAAAATGTCGATGGCTCTGTACCGCTGCCTGAGTTCTTATTTGTTGTATCTCCATTTTCTGAAGAACTGGAAATCTTTTAATTTGTATCAAGCTGTTTTGCAGTTCCCATTTATTCTAACTCCTTACCATAACACTACAGCCGCAAACATTTAACGACGAATTTATCCTTTGTGCAAAAAGTGGAGTTGGAACAAACGAACTGACGTCGCCATGTATCTGGATGTATTTTTTTTTTCTACAGGTGGCCGAGAGCTGTCGTTACTACTGGATGTATTTTTTTCTACAAGTGGTCGGGAGCTGTCGTTACTACTGGATGTATTTTTTCTACAGGTGGTCGAGAGCTGTCGTTACTACTGGATGTATTTTTTTCTACAGGTGGTCGAGAGCTGTCGTTACTACTGGATGTATTTTTTTCTACAGGTGGTCGAGAGCTGTTGTTACTACTGGATGTATTTTTTTCTGCAGGTGGTCGAGAGCTGTCGTTACTATTTAGGATATGAACTTTCTGAGGCGCAATGTGCACCAGGTTCGAATATAGCCTAACCTGTGTTCTACATACAGGATGAAACAGTAATTATCATAGAGCATGCTCTGGGAATTTTCTGTATGTACAGAGATAAAGCAAATAAATATGTGGAGAGTGTGGCTTAACGATAGACATCATGCCATAGTTAAATAGATTGGTCTATGATAATCGATATTTAAAACGAGCCAAAATCCATGGAGTATCTCGTGCAGTTTTTGAACCAACTAACAGGTCAGCCCAGCAGCCCTAGTACATTTAGCACCGTAACTAGAATCCAGGCTCGTCCTCACTATAACAGTAATTTCTTCAAAACAAAAAAGGGGTGTGGGAGTGAGTGAGGATGAGGCAGGATGCGGGGAAGCTGGGGTGGAGGGTAGGACGATGAGCAGTGAGCGAACACTGATGCAGTCTGCCCATGGCGTTTTTTTGTTCTGGTCATAATACGCAGTATTTTTTCAGTACTGAGGATCAAGTGGGCTAATTGGCGTTCATTCATGAAGTCATCTTCAATAAGAATTATGTAAAATTTGTAAATTAGTGTTTTTTGTGTTTTTTTTTTCCAAACTTGTCTTCTTGCATAAGAAAGGATAGAAATACTAGTGAGAAGCATGATTTTGTTTTTTGGTTGTTTTTTGTTTGTTTGTTGTGTTTTGGTTCTTTACATTGTAATGCTTGGACACTCTGTGTAACGAAAAATGGCAATTGATGCTTACATTGCTTATAATAATACATATTTATACAATGATTCTGAGAATGGTGCAACAAACGGGCTGAAATTATAAGAAAGAAAAGTACAGAATACTATTTGCCTGCAAGAAACAGTAGCCTATCTGAATTAACACCCAAAGCGACAGCAAAATCTCAGTCTTATCTCAAATCCAAATATGTCATTAGTGTTTTATTTTCTCTGTCATTTCATTAGCGCTTCTAATAAGACGACTGTCAACAGGATTTGAAAGAGCGTAATATTTTCAGTACATCTCTCCCAGACACTTTACAAATAGAAATGTGAGTGAACTGAACGCCCCCCACCCCCCTTCTTTTGTTCCTAGGAGATGGGCACGGTGCTGGAAAAGAAAAAACGGAATCAGAAGACAAAACCGAACAGTTCTCAGAACTCGGCAGTGATGCTGTGTTAAGACAATGTTAAAGTCTTCAGTGAACCTTGCAGCTGCAGTAATGGCAGAAAGAACATTGTAACCGATGGGATTTTGTAACTGCCATGTTTTCTGAAACTGATGCCCTGGCTGAGCTCTTCGAAATGAACGTGTTCATGGCTTGATTTTTTTGTTTGTTTTTTGGTATCCTGAGAGGTAGTGAAAGTATAGCGCGTCTTTCTCAACATCCCCACTGAGATACTGCACTGGCTCTTTCGTCATTCTACTTTAAACATATTTGCAAGAAAAATTGTATTCGAGGCGTAAGGGTTGTTGACACGCTCGGGATCTGTTTCGTGGTGTCTTTTTTTATTTTTTTTATTTACCGCAGTGTGCTGAACCGATTCATGAATGTCGTGGGGTGGATACAACAAAGTTGCATGATATCAGCGTATCGCAAATCTTGATTAATGATAACTTACCGTGTTCTATGAAATAATCCGTCTCGGGCCAGGTCTCATCACCCAGCTTGGTGATCTTACCCAGGGACAGAACTGGCGATCTCGTGCCGGTGTCATACAGTGTTCCGTAATGAGTGTGTTTGGGTCCAAACAGTTTGCCTGTCTTGCTCTGGGCTGCAAATCTCTGGAAAACACAATAACAAATGGGATGTTGAAGCTCCATACACACCAAACACTGCTTGAATTTTCAAATCCCTCAAAAGAACTTACTAAGAGCATATTGCTCTGGACATTCAAAAGCTGGATTTGTGGAGCTCATTTCGTAATTTATAAAGTTAATTTGAGTGACTTGAAATCCGCCCCTTCACAAAAAGCCATGAAGAACAGAGGAAAAGACAGGCCAAAATAAGAAATTTAAACTGATTAAACACATTTTTTTTTTTTAATCACAAAAAATGTGTGGAATTGGGCAGTTGTTTGATTGATGTTATGGTTCTGAATTTACAATTGTGCAACAGTGGCGTAAACTGCTGGGGGTGGGTGGGTGGGGGAGCTGTAAGTCATAACAATCGCCAATCTCAGCCTAATTGGATTAATTCCAAATGACTCATTGTTTCATGTTTAAACATAAGTGTTGTTATAAGACATGTGAGTACGTACCTGGCATATAAAGTAGCTGATCGTTTCCTTTCTTGACACTCCAATGGGCAACATTTCACCATAGACTAGGTTTCTCCAACAACCCTCGGCAAAATCGCCTCTTTCTTTAGTGGGTTTGTCAGATCGGCAGCGTTGAGACACCTGTAAAGAATTGCAAGAAGGATAAAAAACTATTAATTCTACAAGTCACTGGAGATAAGATCGTAATTACGTATCGCCGGCGAGTGAGAACGAGAGGAACCACTAAATGATCTGTTGCACCGGTGGGCACGGGAGGTTAAAAAACACAGCCATAGTTAGCATGGAGCTAAAAGTAGGTCAGTGCGGTAAACAATAGCCGTTTTCATTGGACGAAAGAGCTTATCCATGTCTTTAAACAGTTCCAGTCAACCCTTAGATGTGGAAAAACCACAATGATTAGATCCTCACATATGTGCTGCAAACGACTCTTTCCAATTTTGTTGTCTCGCACTGACCTAGTTCCGTGATTTGGCAGACGTGATATTATTATATCATCTTTCTCTGTAAATTTCTTAGGCATTACATGTTCATCCTTTTATCGTGGAGGTCACTGAGTGGAGAGTACTACAGTAGTGTGAACTTTCGTGGATGTTGCATCCCGCTGCCATTAAGTGAAAGAACATTTTATTTAGTTCTACTTCTGTTCTGTTAGTTAGTTACCCCGCGAGGTGGGCAGTCTCTGCTGTTGAGCAATTGTCTAATTTGCTTGTAGCATTATACTTAGAATTCTTCTTCTTCTGGTCATAAAATAATGTCGTCTTTGCGAACTTAAATGCCAATATAAATTTGTATTCTCACAAAAAAGCGGATAAGAAAAAAAACAACAAAGAAAGAAAGTGAGTAAGTGAGAGAGAGAGAGAGAGAGAGAGAGAGAGAGAGAGAGAGAGAGAGAGAGAGAGAGAGAGAGACAGAGAGAGAGAGAGAGAGAGACAGAGAGAGAGAGAGAGAGAGAGAGAGAGAGAGAGAGAGAGAGAGAGAGAGAGAGAGAGAGAGAGAGAGAGAGAGAGAGAGAGAGAGAGAGAGAGAGAGAGAGAGAGAGAGAGAGAGAGAGAGAGAACTGTATCCCTATTTGTTCATGTGTTCTGCTTGATTATTCAGTCTCTAAAGTTTTTCTTTTTCTCCCATAATGTCCAGATGCCATTATTTCATTTCCATTGTTCAACCTTTTCCTGCGTCTTCATAACTATTCATTTCTATCTAGATCAGGAAATCAATACATTTTACCCCTAAACCCCAGTCAGCATACAAAATGATGTCCTAGAATAAAAAGTTTGTATGTGAAAATTTGTCGCCTTCACAGCCACTAGATTTTTCCGTCGTATTTGGATCTTTTCTTCAGGATTTACTTCTCCATTCGTCCAATACAAAGCCAAAATGTAAATCACATCCATGTTCCACATATCCATCATAAAGATTAGAAACATGAAAGGCTGTAGGTTATAATTATGCATAATTATGCTGTATTTACGGTTGTCGAAATATTATAAAAACCATAGAAAATATGTGGACTCGCAGCAAGGTTTGTCTTCTACTGTAGCGTTTCTGTATTATTTCTTAACCAAGGCTTTGCGATACACAACTTTGCCACATAGGGTCTACTGTTGTAGATTAATAAAAATCAATATTCTTCTAATATTTCATACGTTTGGATGCATAAACAAATCAGATTTTCTGTGAGATTTCAACTCTCATATTATATATCACAGTGCTTCTCTGTAAGCCCGGGCTTCAAACAAAATTTGACATTTGTAAATATTATTTTTCTCTTAATTCACCTTTTTTCATTCAGGTGTTCAGTATTAAACTAAGCAAAGAATAGGTATAAGATAAGATAAGATAAGATAAGATAAGATAAATTTTATTCGTCCTTGTACAAGGAAATTTGTTTTGATCATTGAATACATAACAATATAGTTACAGAAGCAGAAAGTATGATACATAGCGCGCACACACACATATATACACACACACTGATATTGATAAATTAACTAAATTAACAAAATTAACAGTGCACACAATATGCTTCCTTAACTAAAACACATTGACCTGACACGCAGGACATAATTCAACTGTGCACAGATTACGATCAAGATGACGACATTATTGTAACATCCTAGTTGATGATGGAATAAACGATTTAAAGTAGCGCTCAGTTTTAGTTTTCTTTGACAACAGCCTTAAACTTCTTACAGATCTTATATATTCCTTGTTCAGGGGATGTTGGGGGTCATTTATAATAATATTAGCTTTTTTAATACAAGCACCAGTGTACAGTGTATATGAAGTAACTGACAGACATGTGCAGTGTAATTACATATTAACACATTATTGTGAAATCATCCCACTCTTAAGCTCTGTGGTGTGTACCAGTCGATTAGGAGATGATTATAACATTCTCCATCTAATTTCTTTATTTCTTGTTGTTTCCATGAGTATGGTGAGACATCTCTGTTATCCCCGAATGCCCTAAATACTGGGTATTAGTGCTGAGTACCGACTTGCTTTTGAGTCTTCGGTATTTTGGATAATTCACTTTCAACTGTCTCGATTGGTTGTGCATGCAGTTGCAAGGTGCATTTTATATCATAAATAATAGGTAAACAAACATCCAATAAGGAAGTCCCGTAATTCATACTAATTTCATCAGCTGTTTTAAAAATGCATTTTAACGCAGTTTTTTTAATGACTGGTACGGACCGGTAGCTAGATCCTATTTATTTATTTATTTATTTATTTATTTATTTATTTATTTATTTGCGTATTTATTCATTCATTTATTTATTTCTTGTGCCTTACCGAAATCAATTTTATTTCACATTTCTGGGGTTCAGCTCGTTATTTTAAAAGACAAATCACAAAAACTTTTAGTTTTATCCTCTCTGTCCCAGTAATTAAACATAACCCAATGAATCAGATCCTTTAATTCCATCCAGATTTAAGCATTCTGTACATTCTCCTTACTTATCAAAGTATCCATAAGCTCGCCTGCATTTTGAACTGCAACATTGGTTAAAATTTCACATCTCTACGCCCATTAATGACTTCAAATACGTTTGGAAGTACTATGTGTATGAGAGAGAGAGAGAGAGAGAGAGAGAGAGAGAGAGAGAGAGAGAGAGAGAGAGAGAGAGAGAGAGAGAGAGAGAGAGGGAGAGAGAGAGAGAGAGAGAGAGAGAGAGAGAAAGAGTGAGTGAGAGAAAGAGTGAGTGAGAGAGAGAGAGAATCCTGATGGTGATTCAGAGTGAATCTCACTATCTAAGTATGCCATTAACTTAAATTGATAATACGTTTCAAACAAAAACATAAAGCGTATAGATTTTTTTGTTTTATTTTGTTTTCAGCGTATAGATTTAAACTATTGGGTATCTGTATTTGTGCAACGTGTATGATGCATGGAGAAAAAATGACGCAAAGCTGATAGAATGAGATCCACGGCAGTTTTCACTCTAACCCATTAGGGCCCCCACAGACAAAGTTATTTCTCTATGAAGATCTATTAGTGTTCGCGCATTAGCTCACATAAATGCAAATTACACACTTGTTTTTTCAGGGAGAAAGAAGCTCGCTTGATGTGGCATTCTTCATAACTTCTGCCAAAATAACACTATAGAGAGAGAAGCTAGCCTTCCGTTTTTTCTCAATCTTTTACAATATCCATGCTTTTACAGCCGTGAAGAAAACGCTTAATCAAGTTATTTTGCTTCAGGAGGCGAGTGCAGGCTTTTCCCCCGCCAGAAATCGATAAAAGAATGAGGCTTATTTTGCTGCCAATCCTTTAGAATCGTTTAGATGTTCTTCAATACTCTTTTCCTCCTCCACATTTGCTTTCATTCCATATTAAGTTCCTCATATTTATTGTTGTTGTTGCTTTTGATGTTGCTGCCGTAGTAGTAGTTGTTGTTGTTAAAGTCGCTAATGGTAGCGAATTTTCCTTTGTACCATATCGTATTAGCTTTACTCTGACATATAATTCTCTCACAATTTAACAGGAAAGCCAGTGAAGAAGTACAATTAATCGACATGAATATTTATAACTAAATCAGTAATACTGAAAATTTGCCTGTAATAAAATTTCCTATCAATCATTTGACCAACAAATATGGAGAGTACGTAGTAAGTAGTAGTTCCGGTCACAGAACGATAGAACAGAATCCAGAGACCATGAATTTGAATCTTGGTACTGTTTTACCTAATATAGTCCATCCACCGGCCCGTCCATTCATCCACCCCTCCATCTATCAGGAAAACTGAAGGTATACTCGCTCAAACATAATTAGGTCTATCCATACTTTCATCAACCCACTTGTCCTCTAGCCTACCTGCTGGCAAGCTGATCTAAGTATTCAACAATATACGTTTATTTACATGAAACTATCTCGTTTTTAGACAATTATTCAGTTTATCATTATTCATCAACAATTTATATCATTCTTTCTGTTCACCCATCTCTCCATGCACTCAGTCTTAAGAACCCGTCTATCTATCTGTTTATCTTATGAACCGATAATCCTCCTCTGTCGTTTCATTCGTCCCCGTTAACCTCAAGAAAACGTGTTTTGCACACAGCGAGGAAGATCCGAAATCGCCAAAGTGACCCGCTAGGCACGTGCTGGTGGTCAGAGATGTCAGCTCACGCGGTTTCTTCCACTGCACTTGCGAGGCTTCTGAGCATGCTCCATTATTGTTGGGGTAAATGAGGAACGTTGAGTTCATCAAGCAACGGTTCGATAGAACTGTGATTTTATTTGCCGCGGAAGACATAGATCTTTGGTCACAATTTCTTTTTCGTCTATTGGATCTCTTCGATCGCTCAGATTTTCTGTTGTTGGTATTTTTTTTCTTCTTTTTCTTGTTTGGTTGTTGTTTACTGGTTTGTGGCACTTGTTCAGGGTCAGGACTAGGCGTAATGAATGTGTAATTCAATAAATGTAACTAGGTTGTTCTAGTTGGTAGAAAATAACAGCCAATGCGTCACTTGCAGGAACTTATCAGTGTGCTCCTTCAGTCAAGTGATTAGCCTTCTCTTTCTTTGCCTCACCGTATGGTCTGGAGACATACAGACTTGACACTATGCAATGCATGAGAAAAAATGACAAATGGATTTAGCAAGAAACTGACAAACTGTGGACAGGCACATTGACAGACAGTTGGGTAAACAAACGGGCGGACAGCCATGTAAGCAGGCAGATCAAATTGGACGTACATTAAAAGAGAATTGAAAGACAGCGCGACAAAAAGCTCTTCAGAGGGCAAAACTCTCATCTCACAAATGTTTCGGACCTTGGCTTTCCTAAACTCTATGATAGTTTTCGAGTCTGTGTATTTTCTTGCTGTTTCTGGCTGATGGTTGCATCCAACATTTGGGCCCTATCCCCTCTTTTAACTTGGTGGCCACGCTCACTGTCTCTTGTTACCTGTTTCTTGAACTTCAATTTGTTCCTCACACATTCAGCAGACATTCAAATGTCTCAACTCAAAATGGTTCTCTCACCTTGCAGAGATCCTTGTAATATCTCCTACAGTGATCTTGGGGCGTGGTCATAACCAGGTATTGCCCACTATTCTTGTCACACCATCGCTTCACTTTGCTCTTAGTAATTAGCTCGGTCAGATTCCAGCGAGTGAAGACGTATTTCTGCCGATAGTTGTCGAACAGCGAATACTGACACACGTCTGGGTTGGGTTTTTCTTCCACTGGGGGCGTGGCTTTTGGTGCTGGTGGGGGTGGGGGCGGAGCTGCAAATCCAGACCAGTCAGAAAAGTTAAGAGTCATGGGATTATAATGGACGTTCGTTTGCACATTTTATACTTTATCGTGTAACCTAAGACTATTACCTAAAGGTAACAACGCCCAGACTTAGCCACAGATAAGTGTTGCATTGTTTATGGAAACCCAAAACTACAAAAACTTTGTAGACTATCTTAATGACATATTTAGCCAACATGCGGATGATTATTTTCATATTTTTAAAATCTTCTGCCGATCAGCCTCCCTACTTTATCCCATTTTGTTCTGTATTATGATCTTCCACTTATTTATCCCTCCTACCTCATTAGAAATTAAGAAAAATACGAGAAAGAAAGAAAGCGTGTGCCCAGAGGCGTGCTATGTTGTCAAATATCACCTTTGTTAATACACATTATTTGCTCTATCGTGAAAGAACATCAACCACTTAAGAGCATTGCTTTCTTGTAAGTTAATCATAAAAAAAACTCTCCTCCAGCTGCTATAAGAAAAGTACCTCTGTACCCTCACGATTCACAATATAGCTATAGCCAAAAGACTGAGAGACATGACTGTTTATTTTAGAAATCCACAAGGAGGGTGCTGTTAGCTTACCTTTCAGGATTGTCTCCTGCGGGACGTTTCTCAGTGCTTCAGGGCACCCTCCTAGGGCCACAGAACTGATGTTTTGTACTTTCCCACAGCGCCCAGTGTGGGCATTGTCGCACGACTTCATCTGGACGCGGACACCCTCGCACGCCACCTCGCTGACCTCCTCTCCCTCCACTTGGCATGTTCTGACCCTGACCTTGGATGTGGTTCCAGCAATGAACCAGTCTGACCACTGGGCCCAGGAGGCGGGATCTAAGTGGCAAAAAATAAAATAAAATGAAAAATCGAAGATTTTAAGCAGAGATTTTCCCTACAGATTTTTAGGTGGGAAAGGGATAGGATGATAAAAGCAATAATTCATTGTTCAAGCTATGTCACTTGCGGTGTATTGTGAAATTTTCTTTTACTGCATGGACAATAAAATAGGTTTCCATATGGTCTGTATCATGAGCCATTCAGGTTATCCTGCATCCTCAACTGTCTATTTAAAACCATTATCTGCCTGTTTAAACCAATTTCAATTTTCTTTTCTCTTTTTGCCGGGTTTTCTAATTTGTACACAGGTCTGTATCTGTGGTGTACCTTGGCACAGTGTCGTAAGTGTCATTTTTTATATCTTCTTACCGACCAGCCTACCTACTTTATCCCATTTTGCTCTGTAATATGATCTTCCGCTAATTTATCCCTTCTACCTGTCAAGAAGAAAAATTTAAACATTGAAATCTCCCACAGGTTTTTGTATCCTGAAGTGTTGTGAGGCAGGATAATGTGAGGGACCCTGCCTGTTATGAAAAATATATATGGTGCCCGGAGGCGACTAATAATTCTAATTATGAATCTGGAAAGTTAACGCAGTAGAACTAGTGATTCCGCAATATCAGGAGTCGGTTCCTGGAAACCAAATTAGGAGTAAGGCCTCTGTGCCGTTCAGTGTAGGAAAACAACAGATAACTGAGGAAGAAACATTTGGTCAACTCACTGATGACGTGATTTGACGTAACTGGTGACGAACCAGGCAAGTCATAAATGGAATCAGCGTCCTCCTCCACAATATCGTTGTTGTCGTCGTTGTCGGAGTCATCAAAAGTGTGGTCAAGTTCTGTGTGTTTGGATGTTGTTGCTTCCTTGGTTGCACCTGGCAAATAGAGAAAATTCAGTTCAAATTCCTGTGTTTGAGGCTCATACATTCATATCGTACAACATGAAATGACTATCCATCACCAATTCAGTGACAAGGTAACGCGATCCTAGTTCTTCTTTGTTCTCTCTCCATTTCCCCCCCCCCCAAAAAAAACAACAGAACAACAAAACGGGGGATATTTTGGTAAGCAGAAGAGCTATAACAAAATGTACACTTTGACACGTATTTAAAATGAATTGTGGTACTTATCTTATTAGATAAAGGTGAAATGAGGCGAAATACAATATCATAATTTTATTTACGACATCAATAGATCAGCACCGGATTTTGCGTAAGACGACAATGCTATTGTTATGATTTCTGAGACTCACAGTTTTATTTACAACCGTCACAATATTGTCGTTATTATGTATTCAAACTTAGGAAAATAATTTGTTAAACCCAATCTCCACACTGCAGAATTCTGTTTGAAACACAGGAAATACAGTGTATAAATATGCGGAATAAAGTCATAATATGCCCCTGTGAAGAAAGTTGCTGCGATTCATCAGCGTGCAAAATTACCAGTTTTATAACAATGTGTATGTTTTGGCATTTCTGGAGTTTTTTTGTTTTTTTTTTTACATCTGGGGCCAAATTTGAAACTTACATGTTTTTATTAAATTAAATTTTGTTTCATACCTGAATTGGAATTATTATTAAGCTCATTGCAAAAAATCATTCCGTGCAAGTAACTCTATTTTGATACACCTCAAACATTCCAAAACCAGTTAATCTTTTCGTTTCTTTGCGTCGTCTTTTCGATTTGAAAATTTGATTGTATTTCGAAACGTGGCATTTCATATTCTCAGTTTTCTGCGACGGACACTTGTTTACTGAGAGAGTGGAAAAATGATATTTCCAGTTTATCATATTCAAATTCGATTTAAAAAATGTTTTAATTGCCTTTTTTTTTCCTCCTAACATACGTGTATGTATGCAACTGCCTGTTGTGTGTGAGTAAGTGTGTGTATGTCTGTTTTTTAGTTTTGAAATTATATTACAATTCTCATTTACTGCACCAGATTAGAAAACAATTTTCTTCTTTTTTTACTCTTTTACCAATTTTACTGGTTTCATTTTCTATTTCCTTTTGTTGTTGTCGTTAGGATCGGCCATTAACCTAAGCATAATTATGTACGTGTTGTTGCAGCCATTTATCGGTACTCCTGGGAATGGTGTGGTGTTTCAAAATGTACTGCCTTTGTAAGCTTTTTGTTTTTCCTTTATCCATTCACTTACATTATGTCTATGTATACCCATCTATTCACCACTCTATGGGCTGTTTTCACTATTTTACTCTAGGGGGAGGAGGGTGGGGGAGTATGAAAAAGACGAATGCAGGAAAATAGCGGGTTTTTGTGTGTGTGTGTGTGTGTTGTTTTTGTTGTTGTTTTTTTAAAGATAATGCAGTGTTGCAGCCGAGCTTTAACAAAGCCAGATTGACGCCAAGACGCCTGCGATCTGGGGGGTGGGGGTGAGAAAGTGGCGAAATGGGAGGTGAGGGAAGCATATTAAGTGGGACATAAAAACGGAACATTTTGAAAAGGCAAATACCGAACTGCTAATACTGTGAGTCCTGGAATCAATACTCTTTATTAAGGACGGCGGAGAAATTCGAACGAAGCCCCCATGTTCT
The DNA here is from genome assembly GCA_963931925.1 of Onchidella celtica. Classification (NCBI taxonomy): domain Eukaryota; kingdom Metazoa; phylum Mollusca; class Gastropoda; order Systellommatophora; family Onchidiidae; genus Onchidella; species Onchidella celtica. The sequence continues at coordinate 8,658,058 of OZ007575.1, forward strand.
CCTGCAAAGTTAAACATGGCTCTGCGAGGAGACGCGCGGCATTCCAGAGAATTTGAGAACTTCTTTGATCAAAGAAAGACTTGATGAGTTCTGGAATTATTTGACTATTGGTCGAAACACTAGTTACCTTGAAGTGAGCCGAGATTTACAGACAATATTGATTTGCTTTGGTGCACAACTTTACTGTGTACACACACAAGAAATAACCGCAGTGGCTCATGTATTTATATCGCTGGTTCTATGATAAAACTACACAAGTATATTCTCACAAGAGCAGATAACAAAACTTGTTTGTTTGTTTTTTCCAAACATTCTGTAAATATAATACTCATTGAAGCATTTTATTTCCTACAGATATGTACTTCAAATGTTTATAATAACTGAAACTGTATTAGCCTATTTAAGATAAGGCATGCGTTTCGTGTAAATCATTTTTGTTTTCCTCTCTAGTAAAAGTAGGATTTCCGAACTAATTTTTGCACACTATGGTTTTATGATAGGACCAACGATATAAAAAGTCTTAAGAGTCACTCCCATACATATTCACTAAGTTTAAAACAGGACTTTCTGCCATATGTGACTGCAGCCAGTCTCTCAAAACACAGAGCATAATATATTGCAGAACTGCACATTCTTCTCAGCACTACGAGAAACATATTGGCCCAAACCCACCGACCTGAATGTCAAACTCTATGGTGCTCTGCCAGAACAGCAGAAAACCGTAGATTTTCTTAAAAGAACAAATCTGCAGATTTAGATTGGTGAACGAAAGAAAAAAAAAAGAAGAATAAAAATTCACTCTTATATTAAAATTGTAGAAGATCAGAATGCAAGCAGATCCCCCGACTTTCCAAAATTCAATAGCACAGTGTGCTCATAAATCGCTACAAAAATATGTGATGTGCGACCATTTGGTAGTCTGATCCGCTGTTTTCTGATAACGTTTTTCATGAAAAAAAAGCTAAACATAATTACTTTCTCTAGTGAAGCCCACATTTGTTGTCCCAACTCACATTTCAGACATTCATTACTTCAAAAAGCTTGCTACAATGGGTTGCATGCAAGATGCACTTTAGTAGAAAATGATTGAATCAAAACAAGTACTTGATACGAAAGCTTTTGTGATGCATTCTTGTTGCGAACAATCCCCAGTGCCTTGTCAGACATTCTGTTGACGTCATCTTCTGATACTCTTATCATAAACATCAGCATTATCGTCTAAATCTTCCTTTTTTTTTTTAATCGAATGTCGATAAACTTGCATTATTGTTCTCATACTCTGTTTTATTTCTTTTTTTAAGTATCAGACAATTAGGGATCATAATAATATTATGCTCGCAGACTTCATGTAGTAGATACCATTCTTTAAAAGCCAGTGTATAATTGCAAACTGTCAGATTTTGATGTAGGGCAGTGGTTCTCAACGTGGACGATATCGCTCCTCGGGGTGTGATTTTGATTTCCGGGGGGGGGGGGGGGAGTGAAAACGGAGTAAGTCGTGACAAGGGGGCGAAAACAATGAAGGGGGCCGACGGAAGGGGGGAGGGGGGTGTGAATTTTGATGGCAAATACAAGGCAGCCCACTGACTAAACTTGTTCAACAACGCGCGTAGATATGGGTTTTATGAACAGCAAAGGCCTATTTCTTTATAGTGCGTTTGATGAAGGATGCTCTGTGTGCACGAGGATTATAATGAATAATCAACTCGCCCACTGTCACCAATAAGGCTTTGAAAAGCTAACATCATATCTTATGTGTAGTCTGTGTGTAATGTATTTTTTATGTTAGGTTTCAATCAGGAATGGGATAAGGGAGCAGGAGGGGGGGGGGTGTTGGCAATGGAAGAACATTTAAAGTGTATGGGGGGGGGGGGCGATGGCCTTAAGGTTGAGAACCACTGATGCGGGGGAGGTCAATGTTCCATCTTGAACTAGGTCAGCTGCTTTCCACTGGTAATGGATGAAACAGAGCCTCTAAGTACTTGATTGCGTCGGCTGGCTTGGTTCATTAGGCTGTCCAGGAAATGTGCCACTTTCCACTGATAGACCAAACTAGCCAGACTTCAAAATGAAAATAATGTCAACATTTTATCTTGTAAAGGAAACTCTGCATAGTCGTGTCAACCTTATTGCCGGGCAGGATAAATCGTGGTGAAGTTTTGTTTTGTTTTGTTTTGTCTGTAAACATGTAGCTTGTGTTCGGAATGAGTCAGGAGCATTAGGAACAAGACGACCAAGCTACGTCTGACACATTAATTAGAATTAAATTTGTGATGTTTTTTCTGTGGATTCTGGTGGACAAAATACTGACAGATGACCACCGATAGTGATTACACCCAATGATAGACATAATGCCATTATCTATATCTGCTTAGTTGTTATCACCATGGCAACGACACAATTACAAATCAATAACTATAAGTGGACGTTGATCTTTACAAAGTATCTGGTTGGTATATTAATAGCGGCAGGTAAGGATGTTAGATTTCTCAGTGTTCACTATTTGTATAGACGGATAGGTTTTGTTTTCATAACTTTTTCTTTGCTTCTTGCCGTGGTAGACATAATTATAAGACAGATTTTACCAATACCAACAGAATGTATTAGTCGTTGATTTCTTAGTAATGGCATTGTGACACTTGTTCTGTTGCAGTTTAACCCTGTTACAGTGCGGTGTTTCATTCTCTTTACTCTCTTGTAATTAGTATTATTGCTGTTAATTCTGACGTGAATGACTGAATCATTTTTTATGGTACATTGTTGTAAATTACCAGTGATTAGCACAAATTAATGGGCGCAGTCCAGCATGGCGCCTAAGTCACAGAAACCAAAAACCAAGATTTTGATCAAAGAGTGTTTTTCAAGCACATTATGACTCAGAAGACACCAGCTCTTTCAAGGTACCTCATCCTCATTTTACCAGTCCTGGTTAAATGTACTACGCACAAAAGATAGCATACTCGCCTATCTTTACGATACAACTCTATCGTTTGTTTTAGAGTCCAGATGGACTTAAGCATTGTCTAGAAGTTGCCCGTACAATTACTTAAACCACCAGTATGATTAACTCACAATAGGACAGGCAGTTTCAGATCACGTGGTCTGGTTTTGCTCGCCTTTCAAAGACTAAGATTCAAAACCATTTCATGTTTATTATCTATTAAATACATACAAGTGGATCTGGCGAAATTGGGCTTAAAGTGAAATTTTTATACCTTTTAAAAAAAATCAAAATCAAATGTTTCTGAGACGATTTCAAACAAAATATTTCAAGTGAAAGCAAAAAAAAAAAAAAAATGGCTAGTCGTTCATAATACAAGCAAATCTAAATTTCCATTGAAAATGTTTCCCGCTTTGGAAGGATCTTCCCTGGGATTTGGTCTTCACCTTAAGCCCGATTTCGCCAGATTAAGTCACATATAGTTTCATGTTTGTGAGAGTGATTTGTAACGTAACAACAACAAATTTGACCATTTGAAAAGCATCGGACTGGGCTGAATTCTTTCATTCATGTTTATCTCTCATCCTGCTGTGGTAGATTGTTTGTTTTGCCTGTCTAGAAAATGGTTTCAAAATAGATGGGCTAAGAACTGGCAGATGTAGTGATGGTGCTTGACAGTGATTATGATGGTGATGTTGCTATCATAATTAATGAATGAACTTAGTACTTCTTGAACGGCTGGTCTGCTGCTTGTATTAAAATCTTATGCTACTGATTTTCAAGTACATTCTGAAAAAAAATAGAAAGAACAAGCACTCACGATCATTTAACTGATCAATGCACGACAGATATGCGCAAGACTGCTCGTAACGACTGCCATACGAACTGCCGTGTCCTTTGACAATGTAACAAAACTTCTACCCCAAACAGGCCAAATTTGACGTAGAAAGCAAGGGTAGCTCGCGGAGCAGGGAACACATCGTGGGCTACTTACACATTCACGCCGAAGGGCGACCGTCATCCTCACATTCTTTAATTTTACCATGGGATGGGCCAATCACTTAAACTGTTTTTCATTCGTCGTGAATATTATTCTATCTTATTAAAAATTTGGTGCTATTTGCACAAAAAAAATCTCTCTCAACTCAGAAAATGTAACTCTTTCAGTCAGGTGAGATGTGGATAGAAATTAATAAAGGTGCGGCTCGGAAAGCGGCAATTCAATACAATAAGAGCATGCAGTTTCAAAAATCAGATCTATGAACATCCAATCAAATGTCCATGAAAAATGAGCAAAACGTGTACAGAAAAATCATAATAGGAAATTTTCAAGTCCTTTGAATTAGAGTCAAAGAATAGTCCAGATTCTCAGAGTGAGATCGAAAAACAATCACTTCTTGTGTTGTTGTTGTTGCTGTTTTTTTTTTTACGGTTAAATAACGATTGAACGAAAGTTACTTTACCTTCTGTGCTGGTCTCGGCTGACGTCAGATTTCCCGATGATGCCACGGAAGACGTTGCTGTCACATGTGTAGGCGTAAACTGACCATTGGCGTCATTAAACACAGGGCTGACGTCATCGTCCCCTGAACCTGACCCCGAGCCCGAGGTCAGGAACTCCTCATCATCGAACAAGACGTCGGTTCCTTTGGCAGAGGACCATGACGAAGCCACGATATGACCTTGGCCTAAATTGATGTTGACGTCGTGAGAATTTCCCTGGGAGACTGCGTGAACAGGTGTGCCGTCATCCAGATCTATGAAATCCTCAATGGACACACTGTTTGCAGGTTCATCTGGAATGACATTCAAAAGAACTCACATCAAGATTTATGTTTAAAAGTATCCTAAAACCAATTCAACACCAGAACGGCAGCTGTTATCCAGTTGCTGCACTGTTCAACAAACATACTGTCTGAACTTGTAAATGGAAGTTCAAATAAAGTATATATTGTGTGGTATATAAATGCACGCGGCACAATACTCTCGTGGTACTTTCGGCATCTCCTTAAACAACACACAAATTCCGGCGTAAAATTCTGTCCCAGACATTTAAGGCAATGTTTACTTGATTTTACTTTGATGTTCTTGTTGCTTTTCTTTTTGTCTTGTTTTGTTTTAATGTTTGTTACTGGTGCTGTCCAGTTTTTGTTCGTGCTGCTTAATGTTATTGATAAGCTAAAAATTGCATGTCATGTAAGAGAATATTTTGCAATGCAATTCTTCCAGTGCGGCATATTGTGTAACGCGATATCAAATTTTAATATCTGTCTCTATATTTAACTTTTGCCTTGGAAAATGTAATGCTTTATTTATCATGCAGTATTTTTTTTTCATTTCTCTATCCACATAAAACATATCCTTCCTCTGTCTACTCTTTGTGATAAGCGCCCGGCAGCTCTTCTGTCACGCTATGTTTATCACGTAAATTGCATAATGAAATATGCAGGTTATAGTTCTGTGCTCTGCACTGGGACAAACTGTCACTCATTGGAAAATTGTATGAAGTTGCATTTTTAGATCATATTGTCATGAAAAAATGACTGCTTCCAAGTCAATCATCTCTGTTTCACAAGAAATGCACCTTTTTAGGAAAAGAAACCATTCTTTGCCGGAGACGAGGTCACACCGACACTGAAGGAATGAAGCGGCCGATGAATTAGCGAAGATTGGCCTAGAACAATCGTCAGCAAAGGTGAAAAACCCCACTTTCTGGCTTTTTAAACCCCATCGGCAGTTTCATAAAGGGCCAGAACCACAACACGTTGCCATCAACGCAAGATCGTGTGGTGTCCTAGCTCACCCGGACAAGATCATGTTGTCCTCAACCGCCCTTGGTTAGGACTCTCTCACGTCACGTAATTCTTTCTAAATATACTCCTTAGACGCATTACATGCCACTGCCGGATAATAGAAATACACAGTTCAACTAATGGTACTAAAGCTGTGTTATCACGTGTACGGAAACAGAAACGGCAACGGCCACGTCAAAAATCCATCGAGTAGTAAAAAGAAAGAGTGTTTCCATGTGTACGGAAACTGCATGAAAACATTCTTTCTATTTTTCTCTTCTCTTTCTGACAATTAATGTGTGCGGGTTTTGTTTGTTGGTTTGTTTGTTTTTTGGTGTGTGTGCGTGTGTGTGTATGGTGTTTGTGTGTGTTTTCATGTTTGTTTTTTCCTATCGCGGAGAGATAATCCCACTTCAGCGACGTAGAAATTGTATCACACTTTTATGCAAACCATTCAAACCACATACATGATCGCAATAAGTCAAGTGTATGTGTGAACGATTGTTAGAGTTTATCACGTTTTCTTTTCTGATACATTTCCAAAATGTCACACAGTATGTCATTTGACCTGGTACCATGTGCTACTAAAAGTACTGAAAGTTCGATTCCACCAAGAAAGTAATCGTATTGTAAACACGGGTGATAAATTGATCATTAATTTTAGACGAATGGATTTCCCTACCATCGTTATCTCCACACACAAGGGAAATTAATTGTAGGTCATCTGCCATTTGACATTTGATGACCTTTGCTTTCTATTTATCAGCGACACAAAATAATTGTTATTTTTTGCTCAAATCTCTGCCATTAAGGCATTGCTGCAGATTAGTCATCGAGCCGGATCCTACAAATATGCAATCTACCACAACTTCCTTCTCCATTCACCCAATTATGAATAGGCCATGTCTACCTAAAGACTGGTCCCGTCACTGTTCCAACTAGCAAAAACAAATGAACGTTATTTTCTTATGAATGTCAAAGCTATCACATTCTGAAAGGAATTTTTTGTTTGTTTGATTGATTTTATAGAGAGGTTAAAAATAGTCTGTTTGTTGTTTTTTTTATATGTGTAAAGAAGTAGAAAATAGTTTATTTTGTACCTTGTAATGGCATAAGGTTTACTGTTGTACGATTATAACAGATCATTACTGAAGTGATCATGACCAAAGTAAGTGTCTTCAAAGTATGGGATTCTTATTGTTCTCCTCGCTAGCATTGTCTTCACTTTGTACAGCCATTGGAGTAATCTTGTGCTAAAGCTAAGACGTCTTTTAGTATAAAGTGCATTGCTATTTATTTCTTTACAACCAGCTTTGTTTTACCAAAAACACAAAGATGCAAATTGAATTAGACATTGTTTCCAAGGGACACTTTGTCGCAAGTTTGCCATTTCAATTACACTGTTGTTGTTGTTTTTTTCTTGTTATTTTTTCTAAATCTGATTCATGAACCTTCTTTACCAAGATTGTCGCAATCTAACTGCTAATCCTTTGGCTTTGTTTTAGTTTTAATCCGTCATTTTAGAAATAACAGTATATGGTCGACATAATTTTACTTCTATGGGGTGTTTATGGCATGAACATTGAAAAAATATTTTTTAAAAAGGCGTATTTTGCATTGTCCCGGGTTAATAAGAAATAATGACAAGAAAATCAGTCAATAAATTCAAAAAGAAATATATTCAAATAGAAGACAGACTCATTTTCTGCCTTTAAAATGTTTGTCAGGTTCTAAAAGAAAATAAATGAAAAGTCTCAAAATTCAAAAAATTGGGAGACTTTTAAACAGTTTGAGAACAGTCCATCCCCTTTAAGCGCAATGGTTCATGTGGTTCCGTGCTCAAAGAGCTAAATTTTACCACTCACCATATAAGAAAGGATAACACTAAATTAATACCTGCAAACATATATATCACATTTACCAAAGATTCTAGAAACGTGACATTATTAATTAGCGCAGAGTAAGCCACATAAGCGGATAAACCGGCCGATTACCTGAATTTATAACAAAACCAACAACAACAAAAACAGCACATTATTACACGCAGGGCGAGTGTCTGCCCACACAGCTGATGTCATGTTCATGTGCCATAAATTTGAAAATAAGCCGACTGGTCAACGCCTTTAGTCTCCCAGTACTCCTCCAACTATTAATCACTGGTTCTGGACCAGTTCATAATGTACAGGTCCCTGTATAGATTCTTTTCGGCGAGGGGTGTTGGACTATAAGTATAACAAATGCAAATATCGAGGTAGAATAGAATGCTGAACTGACTAAATGGACTTGGAGTTGGGCTCGATCTGAAAAGCTTAGTAATTCTAGAATTAATATTCGAAGGGTAATCACTGATTATTTGATTATGAGGAATCCTCGCCCCTGCCTCCAAGTTCATATAAACCAGAATATTCAGGCTCCAGTATACATTTTTTTTTTTCATTTTTGTACATTCTGTTTTGCTGTGAAAAGGCCTGTAGCAATGAATTCAAAGAATGGCGTGGTCTTCAGGATTGAATTTCAACAAAGAATTAGTCTAAATTTGTTCGGCGCAAAATCTGTATATTTTCCCCTCAAGGGAATAAGGTTGTATACCTGCATTATTGTCCTACTTGAAATCACAGGAACTGAAATTAATGGTGATCAGTTAGTTCAGTTTAAGACTGTCGTTACTGTTTCTAGTGTTGCCTGACTTTTTTTTAAAGGTAGAGACTATTTGGGCAATATAGCTAAAATAATCATTGTGACAGATGTAATGATGTATGCAGGGTCGGATTTAGACCTTCAGGGGAGGGGTAGGGGCAGGTCAGATTCGGTGGGTTTCCCCATACATAGAAATTTAAATAAATAGCAAATCACCAATTTCACCCATCAAAATCCGTTTACTGCATGTAATTGGAATGGACAAGTTACACATACATAAAAAGATTAAATAGGTTATACACATGAAGTAAATACGTGTATACAGGCTTCATGTCTTGCTTCACGGGGTTGTTCCAAGTCACTTTCATTATACCTCGTTATCCCCTGGAATTGATGGTGGAAGTGGTACTTTTATAGCAAAATTTATCACTCTTGGAATCATAATAAAAGAAACTAATTTTTTCATTATGTTAATTTTTGTAAAGTGGGATGGGCAGAAGGGATCAGGAAGGTGTAAAATCCGGCCTTTAATCTCAGTTCAGATGCCCTTTCTATTATGAAAATATCGCAAGTCTCCATTGGCAAAAAAAAAATTAAAAATTGCTAAACCATTGATTTTCAGAGGAAGTGTCAACATGACATAATTATAATAATTTATGTCCCCAACCCCCTTAGTGTTAAACATTCAAAGGACATCGTGCACGCCCCGATAGAATTAATTATTCCTAACTGTCCTTTCCCTAAATTTGACGCGGATGAAAGTGTAAAAATAACGACGCCTCGTACATTGCCATTCCTGGTAAGGAAGGACTTCGAAAGTGCATTTCTATATTGATGGATAAATTGGTTCACTGGGACCCTCCAGCATAACTTGATGAAAATCTTCAGTGTTCGAAAAATATTAACCTTTTTTTTTTCTTTTCAGTGATCTTTCTTGTATATGTTTTGAATTGACTTTTAAACGGCCTGTAATGAACTTGAACTGGATCAAAGGGTATTCGTTTTTTTCACAACATACTGTAGAAATTTTCATTTGTTTGTTTCTCATTGTGGGGCTTTGCAAAATACAACTTGAGGGAGGGGGCGCGTTTTAATTTTAATAGCATTATAGCAACAGTGATGACAGTTAAAGGCTGCCAAGACGACAGCAACAGCAATGACAACGACAACGACAACAAAAACAAAACACCACCAACTTTCACTGGTTTAATGGTCATTTCTGACGGTTTCACCGAATGAGATTTTGTCACGAAAGTCAGACTGGAAATAGTCAACACTTACTATAATTGGAAAAGTCGAGTCGCTTTACTGGGCGGGCAGGTCGACTTTAACCAATACGACCGGGCCAGTCAGTCAACTGAAGGATAACATTGCACGGTAGTCACAAGGATAATAATAGTAAAACGCAGACAATAATAGACTTTTACTGTCAGCTTACAAGGTGGTGTAGAGGCAAGATGCTCGCCCCTCATGCCAAGGGTCGCGGGTTCAAAAACCCGGCCGGTGCAGGCATGTTGGGAGTTTGGGATTTTTCTCATATTTTCTTGTCCCTGATCCTATTTGGGGGGGGGGGGGGGTAAGATCAGGTACCTAGTCTTCTCGGATAAGGACGAAAAAATTTCGAAGGGGCGGTGTGCACGTTGCGCACGTTAAAGATACCTTGGCAGTTGGAAATCGTAAAGAGCAGGCCCAACAGGCCGCTGCCAGGGCAAAATTAAATAAATTTTAATCCCTACCATCCCCCCACCCCCACACACACACAACCCGCCGACCGGCGCTGCACTGTGCACTGTAGCGACGATGTGCCTGCTCCGTTATAACTGGGCTGCAAAGGCACAAAGGCAAATTTCCCAAATGGGATTGAAGAAGTATACAAAAATACACACACAAAAAAAAAAAATACTCTGTAATTTCACTCAGGCTAGTTAGTGCACTGAGTCAAGGCTATATCGCGCCCGTTTTGACCCGAACTTGAAACGCCTTTGAATCAACTGACGAGACAGTTTTTTTCAGTCTCACCAGTACGCGAGGCCCCGGTCAAATCTATAGCTCACAGGTCACTCTGACACGGACTTCACAGACTTCGCCCAGTGCTCTTCTAGTCTAATCCCATCGTTTGTTTCACCTGACGTCACAAATACTGTTCATCTCAAATTTCTATCTTTTTTAACCTTAAAAAATGTGTGACCTTAAAAAGGTCTGCTATGATAAAATCATATTATTTATGACAAAAGCCTTTCAACTCTTTTCAGGTCAAATATGCAAGGAAGGTATTTTGCAAACAACAACAAAAATGTAGATAATAATATTGGATTCAGTGGGTCTGACAAAAGTTGTGCTCCTCCAATCTTTTTAAATAACACTTTTACTGGAAATGGTGGCAGAGCATTGCATGACAGTGTACGTCTCAGTTTTGGCGGCATACTTGAAAGATTCCAGCTGACTGACGTTCTTCGCGGTTATACAACAGTGCCTGTTTTCTAGCCTCACTTTCGTTCTTGTCATTCCCTGGGGGGCTTTAGTGTGACTAACTTACAAACTGGCTCTTGCACACAGCTGTTTAGCTGGCAACTGGCTCATGTTCAGAATTATTTAGCCGGAAATTGGCTCATGTACACAAAAAAATTTATCTGGCTACTGGCTGATGTGCGTAACTATTTAGTTGATAGCAGGCTCATGTATACAACTGTTTAACAAGCAACTGGCTCATGTATACAACTATTTAGCTGGCAACTGGTTCATGTACACAACTTTTTAGCTGGCAATTGGCTCATGCACAGAGCTGTTTAACTGGCAACTGGCTCGTGCACACAACTATTTAGCTGGTCCTGTCATGAAACCCCATAATTCGGAGGACTTAATTTCACTACAAAGAGAAAACCAATTTTACTTCAAACGCATATATTCTTATCTTCTAATTCTTTAGTTATTAACATTTGAAATAATTCCACTATACTGTGTCCAATAACTCTGACAGCAAAACTAAAACTCTCGTGGGTATGTCTCTTCTTGCTCTTACCCCAGAACAATGTGCGTAGTACGATTATAGACGACCCCTCTCTCCCCAGTTCCCACCCCGAAAAAAATTATATTGATTTTCTGTGTTCCGGAGTTGACAGAAAGACCTACGGTGTCAGACATAGCAATTGGATTATACAGAGCCGCGAAGAGCCCCTTTGGCAATGGGTACTAGTCTGTGAAGGGCAAAAAAAAAAACGAAACTGGAATGAATTCTTAATTTTTCTGGTCGAGCTGGCTGTCAACACGGGCTACAGCAGAGGTTCTCATCGTTTTGACAATTGTGGACACTCGTGGAATCTTATAAAATTTGCATGCTCTCTGATGGGGTCGCACCTCAAGCTCAATAGCTTTTTTTTGTGTGTGTGCTTGTGCTTTGTATTTACATGAAAGATTTAACAATTTTCATATTTCTTTCTGAGCTATTATTTTGCACTTTATGAAAATGTCATTGTGATATAGACTTTTTTTCTGTTTATAATAGTCTGTGAGAATCATTTTCTTTCTTCCTTTTTTTAATATATATATATTATCTTGAAATGAATAACAGTGTTAATGTTATTATTTTTTATTATTATCATTTTGTTTTCTCTCCCAAAGGTCTTATTGTTCATCTGCTTTTATCAGACTTATGGAGGGCTGAATTGTCATTATTTTGGTATTTCCATAATTGTCCACATCGGACCAATGGTTTAAGAATTTACGCAAGAATATAACATTATAATTCATATGAAAATTCATGTACACAGACAAAGTTGCAGACAAAAAGCAAAGACTGAGACTTCTTACCAGATAAAATAATCTCAAAGCAAGTTATTCCGACTATTCTTTGAATAAAGGTATCGTTGCTGAATTTTTTGTCGATGGTCATATCGATTCCTGTTATTAAAGCCCGAGTTTGCCAAATGGCGTACAAAAAAAACATCATTATGACTGTGCGTCAGGGGTGTCGCATAACAGGAACGAATATCATCTGTTTAGAATGGCTTGTGTGAGTACTTGCACTGATGCACACAATGGGCAAAACATGAAGGAGATGGCTGCAAAGGACAGTAAAAAATATGCAGTTACTAGGGGAGGGGTTGATGAAGAAGGGGGGGGGGGGTTGTCTCTCCTAAACAAAAAAAGCAGAGTTATTAGAAGTCTCGACAAATTTGTTTGGAGCTGGCAGGTCTTACATTACCCGTGAAACCGCTATCGCCTTCATCGCTTACCAAAAAAATCTATTTGTGCAAGAAGTAACTGAACACCGTTAATTTCGCAACACTGTGACTTCTTTTCGTATTCATTTTAGTTGGTATTCTCAAACTGTTTGCTCTGAAGAACAAAAAAAAATGGTAATCGTGTTATTTGTTACAATGTGCCCGTCTCGTGTTGTCTTTGTGGGGAGGGGGGGGGGGGGAGGGGCTGGGACATTTGAACATTGCGTTGTTCTTGCACATTTTTGATGTTGTTGTTTCTTCGAGACGGTTTCAGCATGGGCGTTTTCTCAATGTGTCCTGTCGAAATTTTGCCCATTTTTAAAGGATTTTTTTTTTCTTTCAATTTTCTTCAAAGTGTTCGCCTAACATGAGCACCGGACATGGCGGATGCCTTGTACCTCCATCATGGGACTAACATTACTACAACCCTGAGATGAACAATGGCCATTGTCACAGAGACGTCATTCTCAGTTTGACACGACACCAATAAGCAGATTTCTTGGGCTTTCTATCTGCATTAGAAATCGTGACTGCATAGATTAAAGTTACCCACAGATAAGAATAATAAAAAAAAAAAAAAGAATATTGTGTTCTGGAAACAGTTTCCAACACAGACATTTAGTATTATTTATAGAATTTTTTATTTACTTATTTATTTATCTAGTCATTTTTTTTTTTTTGCTTTTAATTGGGGGAAGATGGGGCGAGATCGGATTCTAGTAATTTTGAATGGAACTGAAATCATGAGAATTAATTAAATTAATGCATTCATATTCACATTATTGTAAGAGTATTATACTACCTCAACGAAATTTAACTCTCTTCAGATTTGCACCAGTGAGCAATGGACAATTGGTTTTTTTGGGGTGAACACGACACCGGTAGATGAAACTTTCGACATATTCCCAACACAAATAGTTGTCTGATGCCCTCAATAGTGACCGTATGACGTAATCTCTTGATAGGACACCGTTTGGTTCATTCTCACCTGGCCGTTGTCAGACTTAGGGACAGTTGGCAGTGAGTCTGACATTCAGGCCAGATGGCTACATTTTCGCGAGTCAAAAACAGTTACTACGCTTTCCATAGAAATTAATCAGCATAATACGAAACTTTCCGATGTTGTGTTTTTGAAAATGTAATAAATATTTAACTTTTATCCTAATCCTAAAAAAAATATAATCACAGAGTTACAACGCTTTTCATAGAAATTAATCATCCGAAAGAAGTTTACAGTGCCGTGACTCTAATGCCAATCCCAATCCTAAAAAATATTCCCAAAAGAGGTGAGTTGCCTCAGTAGGACTCTTTATCTGTTTGCCATCGTGGTTAGGATGTAAAGACTGATCTCCTGGCTGCAAGAAATCTAATTGGTTGGAAAATTTCTTGAATGAAATAATCAGAATGGCCGGTTAGTTTAGTGTCCTGCACAAATTTCAGTATTTCTCTCTCTCTCTCTCTCTCTCTCTCTCTCTCTCTCTGTCTCTCTCCGCCCTCACCCCCACTCTCTTTCTCTCTCTCTTCCCCCGCCCCACACACACTCTCTCTCTCTCCCCCACACACACTCTCTCTCTCCCCCACACACACTCTCTCTCTCCCCCACACACTCTCTCTCTCACTGTCTCTCTGTCTCTCCGTCTGTGTGAGTGTGTGTGTGCGTGTGCACACGCTTACGAGTGTGAAAAGTCACAGATATCTCAACTTGTCAGACAAAGGACATTAAGATCTTATAGCTTTAACTGACTTAATGTGGTAGAAAAGTACTCTCAAATTTTAATATTACAAATACGTTCCACAGCGATCGTATATCCTTGTGGGAAAGCTGGTGAAAGACATTTATGTCGTGTGAAAAATAATGGAAAAATCTACTCGGCACGTTATCCGTCGTTAGCCGGTTGTTTAGGTTGCTAAGCAACGCATCTTCGTGCGTCATGCAGCTCCAAACAAAGTGACCTTCTGACCCAAATGAAATATCACCTCCAGGTCGGAGAAATATCATGACATTATTCAATTTATCTTTCCTAGACATTATTTAGAATTGACTCTGCTTATAAGGCTTCGTTATTTCCATACTGGGGTGGCATTTCAACTATTAAATTATTCTGTTGCAAACACAATTATTTCCTGGATATTAAATTTAATTCTGCAATGAACCATTTTTGTGAAGGTCAATGTTCTTGCAGTGCAAAATGTACATTATAACATTCACAGACTTCACCTGAACACGTTTATCCGTCAATCAGATTTTATTAGTAGAAAGTCAACCTCGGAGCAAACATGATCCTTTCGAAGGGTTGGTCTAAATGGCTTCAACATACGTGACTTCATTACTTGCTTTAGTTTCTCTCACCTTCTAATTTCTTACAGGAATTTCCGTCTTGCCTACCCCACATCTGAGCCTGTTAGGCTGGAACCGCGCAGAAGTAAGTCTGATTCTTCTTGGTTTAAATGTGGAGGTGGGCTATGGAGTCCGCACGGAAGTAAGTCTGATTTGTCTTGGTTTAAGAGTGGACGTGGGCTATGGAGTCCGCACGGAAGTAAGTCTGATTTGTCTTGGTTTAAGAGTGGACGTGGGCTATGGAGTCCGCACGGAAGTAAGTCTGATTCATCTTGGTTTAAATGTGGACGTGGGCTATGGAGTCCGCACGGAAGTAAGTCTGATTTGTCTTGGTTCAAGAGTGGACGTGGGCTATGGAGTCCGCACGGAAGTAAGTCTGATTTGTCTTGGTTTAAGAGTGGACGTGGGCTATGGAGTCCGCACGGAAGTAAGTCTGATTTGTCTTGGTATAAGAGTGGACGTGGGCTATGGAGTCCGCACGGAAGTAAATCTGATTGTTCTTGGTTTAAATGTGGACGTGGGCTATGGAGTCCGCACGGAAGTAAGTCTGATTTGTCTTGGTTTAAGTGTGGACGTGGGCTATGGAGTCCGCACGGAAGTAAGTCTGATTTGTCTTGGTTTAAGTGTGGACGTGGGCTATGGAGTCCGCACGGAAGTAAATCTGATTTGTCTTGGTTTAAGTGTGGACGTGGGCTATGGAGTCCGCGCGGAAGTAAGTCTGATTTGTCTTGGTTTAAGTGTGGACGTGGGCTATGGACTAAAACGTGGCCCCGCCCACTGACGAGGCTGAAATAATTCTGTCTTGCAAGTTTGGGTACGTCAAAACTGTCTTGCACAAGGTGGTCGAAAGAGAGACTTCGCACACTGAGACAAAACAGACATAAGACTGACCTGACTCAGTGCGCTGTGGTGCCGTACTCTTTGCCCTCACGGTGCTTTTTTTTTTTCCTAAGAGATAATCAATGCCTGGTCGGTTGGTTTTTTTTAAAAAATTTTGTACATGTCAGGCTTCTTACTTTACCCTTTTACGCCTTTATCTTGGTATCTCACTTAAGCGACACTTCGTGTCACTATACATTGACGGATGTCTGGAACTCACAGGTAAGTACCCGTATTTGTATAACATACTATACATTTTTTTATTCGTTCAGAGTTGATATTTGTTCCATTTTCTGGCCTGTTACATTCTTTTCCTGACGAAGATCAATAAAAAATTGATCGAAGGCTTGATTCGTCTTTCCTTTTCTCTTTGCGTTTTATTGTATCTTTTGTGTATTATTTCTTACGCGAGGCTTTGCCACATACAACGTTCTCTTGTTTCTTTTTGCCATATTATGACTTTGCTTCAAGCCTCGCTGCAAGCCCACAGATTTTCAACGGTATTTTAATTACTATTTTGTTCTTACTTCCCACACCAGACTCACCAGACTCATCACTTTTCTTTTTGGGCTCTCAGCAAAATAATTTACAGCTTACCGTAACCTACAGGTCGGACTGTAAGCTGGTAACAGAACTAATAACACTGCCCTCGTCACAACCCGTTTACTGAAATTTATGCTGTGCCCAAGACTGCCTTTAATCTCTCTTAGTGTTTATTCCACATATCAAGGTAAAAACAGATGCATCATATTTTTTTCTTACTCCCTACCAATGTGCAGTTCTGCAGTTGTCTTTCTCAGGACAAACAAAAGAAACAAGCAAATGATGGGGTAGGTAAAATAAATGTTGGATGGAAATTTGACCAACAACTGAAGGGACAGTCCTGTCTCTAAAA
The DNA here is from genome assembly GCA_963931925.1 of Onchidella celtica. Taxonomy (NCBI): domain Eukaryota; kingdom Metazoa; phylum Mollusca; class Gastropoda; order Systellommatophora; family Onchidiidae; genus Onchidella; species Onchidella celtica. The sequence goes on from OZ007575.1 coordinate 8,674,760, forward strand.
TTTGCTTGTATCACCACCAGCACCACCAGCCTTACAAACACATTCCCTGTAGCCTGAAAACAGCCAACAGCTTCAGAAACAACAAACTGTAAACAGCAATCTGACTAACAATGCCAATCCGAGAGATTGAATTTAAAACCAAACTGAAGACGAAAATAAAACAAGCTAAAAAGAAAAAATAAACAAAACAAAACTGCAGAGACAGAGAGAAACACATTAAATTCCCGAGTTTGCAGAACTTGGCGAAGAGCTCCGTGATTCTGGGTTGTTATACGAGCAGGGAAGCCCCTGACAGAATGGAAATGGACAGTGTTTACTCTGGGCACCACAAGGGAAATTTCATTGATCATGAATGGTTTCGCCCCCTCTGTTTGCTGCGTGCATCTTGGTTTCCATGTTTCCCTTTACGTTCTGAGAGAATTTGTCTACTTGTCCGCACTTCCTTGTCTCGTGATCCTTTGATCGCCCCTAGTCTATCTGTTTATACATCTTTTACCCTCTCTCGTCCACCACTCTCTTTCACTCCCTTTTTCTTGCATTTTAAAATGCTGTCTCCCCTTTATATTTTCGCCAAGCTGCACACTCTCTGTCTTTCACGCTTCATCATTTCATTTCTATTATAGGTTACTTGCCTCTTTTCACTCAACTCAGCAATGGACAAATCTCCCACATGGGTCATTTTTTTAAAACTGAGTCATACACAGAATGATTACACTCCAAATCTCATTTCAATCTGAGCCAGAGAAAAAAAGTAAATTCTTTTTGCCCATTCTTTCTGACATAAATCTTTGAAAACTGAAAGGAAAAACAGGAGAAGTGAGGGAAAAGATATTGCTTTTGTAACCGTAAGCCTTTAGGTACTCGGAAAACATCATCATTTATCACTGAATTACGTCGTTCTGTTTTTGTTTCATTGTTTGTTTTTCTTTTGCAAGCGATCGACAAAGATAAGGCGTAAGGCGGGAAATGACCAGCCAGCGCTTCCTCACAGACGGAAAGAAGAGGGTTTATCAAAGACTACAGCACAGCTGAGAAAGAATGAGCAAAGCCACACAGGGGACGTGAGCAACAGCGAGTAAAGGGAAAGATTGATGTTGATTGGAGCCCCGGCTATGAAGAATAACAACAGTATTAGCCGTCGGCGGGCGCCTTCTAATAGTGAAAATAGTTGGCCCACGGCCAAGGCTGTCTTGTAATTGTAAGACTGATGCATAATAACGCTATGGAAAAAAAAAGAGCAGTAAAAACAAAACAAATAAAAATGTATCATGTACACCGTCTGATGTCTGAGGATGTGGTTATTAAGGCCGCGTTCGGAAATTCCTTTCTAATTAGATTTCCTGCAGTTATGTTATTTGGTCATCATTTCTTTGGGAAGAAAGCGTTGGAAGCGATATCGCTGGGGTTTTTCGTGTATTTTTTAGGATTAAAGTTAGATTTAGGTCAGAGATGGGGTTAGGTTTAAGGTACCATAGAATTGGAGACCTTCTCATGCTGATTCATTTCGATCAAAAGCCTGCTCCAAGTCTTGCATTTGTGTACCTGGTCGCAATAAGCTTCAGAGATCTGAATGGCTATTCAGCAGGGAACATTCTCTTCTTCATTTCATGTCATCATCATCATCATCATCATGATCATTATTATCTACAACAACATGAAAAACAACAACTACAACAACAACAACAAACCATCAGCGTGTACAAAATCAAAGGGCAATAAACAAACAGAACAAACCAGCGGATAGATTAAATGTAGGTCACTGAGAAGATAGAAAAGGTTTAGTTTCTAATCTCATCCAATGAGATTTCAGGAAATTGATTCACGTCCTAAAAAGTCAGATTACAGATATAAGTACTGTCAACAATGTCGTATTGTATCATTGGCTAATCCCTCAACTGCGTGCTTTATCGGATCGGAACCAAGAGCTTTGGATTAAGGAGTACATTATTATTATTATTATTTTATATATCCCATATATATCCATTTTTAAAATGCTCTATGCGCTTTACAGAAGAAACCTGTCAACCACAGAGCAGAATGGAGCGCCGGCGAAATGCTCAACACACTACACTGCTTCTTTCTCTCTCCCTGTCTCGCTCACTCTCTCTATCTCTCTCTATCTTAGAGCAAATTGTGACGCAGCCAGTTAGGCGCAGTACACAACTCACAACAGTTCACAGCTCACAACTCACAATACAAATAATATTTGAATATTTATTAATAATAATATATTTAATAATGAATAATAAATTTTGTTGTTGCTGGTGGTGGGATGATATGGATAAATTTTAATCTATTAATTTCAATTTTGCCCGGGCAGCGGCCTGTTCGGCCTGCTCTTTACGATTTCCAACTGCCAAGGTGTCTTTAACGTGCGCAACGTGCACACGGGCCCTCCGAATTTTTTCGTCCTTATCCGAGAAGACTAGGTACTCGATCCTACCCCCCAATAGGATCAGGGACTTGAAAATGTGAGCAAAATCCCAATTTCCAACATGCCTGCACCGGCCGGGTTTAGAACCCGGGACCCTTGGCATGAGAGGCAAGCACCTTGCCTCTAGACCACCTATTACAGTCCGTGTTGAAAGGCTTAATTAAACGACCTCCCTTTGTCCTGACAGAGTACAGAAAGTTCATAGCTGTAACGGCAGTTTACCTAGCAAGCTGTTTTGTGATGAGCAGTATGATGGCTGTCAATAACAAATCATAAGTAATGAGAATGTACACGTTAGGGTTCGGATATGCAGATTCAAAAACTGCAGTCCTGTTGAAGTTCGACGGGCACAACGTTAAGCATCATTTCAACTCTGTTACAGGCTTCCCCAATCGTAAGGCAGCAAAGTCCCTGGGCTTTTCGCCAAGTTTTGCAAGGCCTAGAATGTGATATTTGTGCATGACCGATTTTTACTGGCCCTCTATTGCTTTCATGAACTGGACTATTCGAAAACAAGCTGCTTCTATGCCATTTTGCTAAGTTATCTCCTTGGACCCCCAGTGTAGTTGGCATTTGGGTGTACTCAGCTTCGAGTTTGCAGTATATCCTTTTGATTTATCCTCGATTTCGTCCAGTCCAACTTTTTTTAATGAAATGCCGGAAGGAAGTGGATTCATTTTTATTTTTGGCTTCTTTGTTCATGATAAATAAGAACGTTTCATCCATTTATTGGCGACCTGGGCTAAAAATGGATTCCACAGGTTAATCTGAGTTTATCTGCTGTTTTTTTTTTTTTTTAGAAAATGATTTCATTATCTATAGAGATCCATTCCGTCCTCAGTCCCCCCTCCCAAACAAAACAAAAAAAAAGCCGCCCCCCCTCCCCCCTCCCCATCCCAACAGGTTTACATGCATCTCTTTAAAAAAATGAAAGAAAGAAAACAACTCGCCAGAGCATTACTACAGATCAACATAACTGTAGATTGGGGAAAGAGGAAAAGGGAAGCGACATTATCCCACGCGTCATCAATGGCTTCTGTTGAATCATTGAAGTGCAAAGAAAAAAACAAAACAACTACTTTAGGAACATCACAGACAAACATGGAGTTGTCATTTTATGCATTATTACTGGTCGAAAGGAAAATGTGTTCAAAAAACGGTTCTTTTCATAGTAATAGTATCCAAGCAAAAGTTGTACTGTTGAGTGTCCTAATGCAGATAATAACTGATTTCGAGAGCCTAAAAATAACATTCCGATAATCGGTCACCAGTTTTTAAATCATGAAGTAAAATAGAATTCCAGATCTGGGTCATGTTACTTGCTTCATACAGGACATTATGTTTTTGTCTTTTCTCCCTGTCGTTCTGCTATCCATCATCATCTATCACTGGACATGGAAGCAAGGAAAATTACCTAATATTTTATTCTTACGAGTCAGAAACCGTGTTGGCAGTTCAACACACGTTTTTGTTTTGTTTTGTTTTGTTTTTTGGTCTTTTTTTAAATCTGAAGCCAGATCAACACATTATATCGGGTGATAAATAAAAACTGCCCCAACATTGACACCAAATATCTCGCAATTCTTTTTATGAATCCTTAAGAAAGTTTGACAGTTATGTCCATTATATGTGTAAGGTGTGGGAGAACTTCACCTATCTTGGCAGTACACTGTCTTCCACGGCTCGTGTTGATACTGAAATTCCCTCAAGAATCAGCAAAGCCAGCTCTGCATTTGGCAGGCTTCGAAAGAGAGTGTGGGATGTTGCCGGCATTCGCACAGACACTAAGCTGAAAGTGTACAATGCTGTGGTCCTTCCCACCCTACTCTATGGGGCTGAAACCTGGACAGTGTACCAATCGCATGCCAGAAAACTAAATCACTTTCATCTGGCCTGCCTTAGAAAGATCCTAAGGATCAAATGGCAAGATAAAATTCCAGACACGGAGGTCCTCAATCGTGCCAAGGATTTGAGCATCTTCTGCCACCTGAAAAAAATTCAGCTACGTTGGGCAGGACATGTTGCCAGAATGCCCGACTCCAGACTCCCTAAGCAAATCTTCTTCTCTGAGCTCTCCAATGGAACGAGGAATGTTGGGGCCCCAAAGAGACGTCACAAAGGCACTCTCAAGCAATCACTGAAGGCCTTTGCCATTGATGTGAGTGAGTGGGAAAAGCTCTCGCTTGATCGTGCAAATTGGAAGGCGGCCCTTACCAGAGGCAGCAAAGCATGGGAAGCTGACAGAGTCCAGCAGGCTATCAAAAAAAGAGAACGGCGCAAGAAAAGGCCCAGTGGTATTGAACCAACGGAGCACTCTTGTCACTTATGCGGAAGGGTCTTCAGGGCAAAAATAGGACTTATCAGTCACATGAGAAGCCATAAGTCGTGAAAGAACAGTCTTTCCATTCTGTCCTCTGTGTCCTTTACTTCTCTTTATTGTCCATGTGTTAAAAATTCTCAACAATTTCTGTTCTTTATTCCTCTGGTGTTGTTAAGGTCATCATCATACCTGATGGACGAACTATTACTATGTGTGTAATGCTATGATAAAATTTCATCAAGATTTAATCATTACTTTTAAAGAAACTTTAGATTAAGCGAGTGTCTGTCAAAAATTAATAAACAACAAGCCAGCTGAGCAAGACCTACCGTAATGCTTTACTTCATAGCTTTTTTTCAATGAAGCTGTTTCATTTAATTTTCGTATGCATACTTATTATGTATTTACCCATACACATACGAAATATCATTGAGATCGAATTTATGCGGTTCATCAATTATAAAGCTTCAAATTTAATCATCATTAGTTGGATTGCACTCAACTTGGGGGTAATCAATGTATCACTATTAGGAAGCAAAAGGCTTGATTGAGTGTCGTCTACTAAACTTATATCTACAAAATAAGGTTGCATTGGAAAGGTGGACTGGATTTGATAAAAAAAAATTGGAGAAAAAATACTCAACTGTTGTGCACTGGATAGCTGAATTTGCGGTAAAATCTACATCGTTCTTCCTCAGCTGGCCTGTTTTATTAATTTTTGACAGTGTAGCGTCCCACTAGTTGAACGATCGATATTTTTCTCACCCCTGCATGGCGAGTATCTCTCGGCGACCTTCCCCCCCCCCTCTCGCCAGCAAGGCCGGTATTTCTCTTTGATGTCTCGCTGTGTGGCTTGTTTGTTTCACTGTAGAAAATCTAGAAGGTCTAGAAGGTACTGCAGTATCCGAGATTACGCTAGGTCGACCTTGAGTGATGTAATTCTGTGACGTGTCTGTGTACGATTGGGTGGTTTGTATGTGTCCCGAACGATCTAGGTCTGTCTCGTGCTTATGGGACGGTTAAGCCGCTTCCTGAACGTTCCTGGACAGAATATATATAAGGAGGGCCAGGCGAGTAGGAGGGGTGCAAATCGTAGGTAAATCCAGTTGAGTAGAAGTGTAAGTGCCTTCCCTGATAATTGTAAGTAACTTGTGGATATCAGCTCTTGTTTACAGTTATTAAACGTTAGTATTAAGTGTTCATCGGATCCTGTTATTTATTTCTACAACAGTTCGAGACAGTTTCGTTTTTAAGGGGTAGACGATCAGTTCATCTGACTCTCCCCATCACAACGTGCTGAAATTTGCATCAACTGTTACAGACAGGCACTCACTTAATCTAAAATATCTTTAAAAGTAACATTTAAATCTTGATGAAATTTTGACATAGCATTATACATTATAATGGACATAACTCTACCAAAATTTCTCACAGATTCATCAATAGAATTGAGAGATATTTGGTGTAAGAAGGGAAAAGTTTCTTTAAAAATCGGTTCAGAAAACGATTATGATAAATAGATCCACATGACGTCCCCTTATCTTTTTGATTGTTTCCTCCTCAAACCTGCGACAGCCATGCACCCTTTGATGTCTTTTTCACCATATATACAAACTTATAAATCTTATTGACGTCTAATTTTAAACTGCGCATTTTCCGGCCGAATGTGAAAATATAGCAAAGTGCAATTTACGTCTCGTGTTATTGTATTTCATCACGTGGCTGGGGTGTTTCCTGCAGGATTCAGCTTTGGCAGGCAAATCACGATTATTACCGGTACTTGGCGTTTTACACGGTATTACATGTTTCGTAATAGATTTACGACTGAAAGTATAGGAACTGAAGGCTGAAAGCGCACTTTGCCACAGTTTGCCTTTACGCTAAAGGTTTACTGCATGAATACGAGATGTAGCCGGGATAAATGGTATATAACTAAATTTGTATGGCAACTGCAGTAGTCTTAAAATATACAGTCCAACTTTTGTAGAATTCTTTCAGTTTTTTTTTTGTTTTTTTTAAAAGCACCACAGGAGAATTTCCAGCCTGAATTCTAAAAATATGAAATTGGTTGTCAACGCCTGGCGTGAGATGACAACGAATTCAATTATACAGGACATTTCAGAACGTCCACAAAAGGTCACTAGGACAGCTGTCTGAACAGTGTAACGTCATGTGGCTGGATAAGAAATGGGAAAGACAACAAGGCACGCCTTAGGTGAGATCAGCTTGCGGTCTTAAAACTGAATACCTGTGGGTTTAAAGCTGAGGAGTCGAAAATTCTGGCGTACTCAGTAGTGATTTGACCCTAATTAGGACTTTGTGGCTTTTCAGAGAGTCAATATCAACCACTTCAGTACACTTCAGAATGTTAAAAAATGGAAGGTGCCTAAATGATTAAAATCACATAAGCTCAACCGCAGAAAGATATACAAAATATACGGCCAAGTTCCCCAACAGTGTGGACTTTGTACGTCGCGATCTTGGTTCCTGTTTTTTGTATCTCCATTTTCTGAAAACTGGTGGTATTGTAGTACGTGCCTAGAAGAGGCATAATAAATACACTCTTTAATATTTGTTCAAAATGTTTTAACACTGAACTTGTCAAGCTGTTTCACAGTTCCAGTTTATTCTATCTCCTTGTCATAATACTAAACCTGCAAACGTTTCAGGTCGAATTTCTCATTTGTGCAAAAAGTGAAGTCGGAAAGAACTAGAACTAAGGTCGCTACATTGTACATTTTGATTTTCGACTGCTAAGTTACGGAGTTTAATACTAGTTATAATAAACAGACTGTTCCCAACTAATATTGAGTAAAGATGTTATCTTCTACCGGAATGATGCTTTGGTTAAAGAATAAGGAGAACATTTAAGATTTCAATAGTTTTACTCTAGGAAAAGATGTTCGACCTAATTCACGTGGGTGCCATAGCGAGACATGCAAATCACAACAAAATGAAATATTCTGGGTGGCATACAGAGAAAATGAACGTCAGTAGCAGGGGTCTCTCCTCTTAATATGCACTCCTTTACCAGAAGAGGCCTCTGGCGGTTTGGGAGAATGTCTTCGATATAATGGCATAGCTCCCCTGTCGCCATTTATCGATCGAGTGGCCAACTTGAAGGAGCATTTCACCATACAATAATGTAACAAGGAAACTTGATAGATCAATTCTCTTGATTACGCCAGGCTGGCGATAGGGGGATTGCTGGCAGTGATCATAATTCGGTGAGGTTGTGGCAAATATTCACAAGGCAGGCTTGTTCCATCGGTCCTGCACAATGATACTTTTATTCAGAAACTGATGCTGTGGAATGCCCAGCAAAAATGGCAATGTTATGTGCATGCTGATTATGTTCTACACAAAAGATCCCTGAATGCTTCATCTTGGGATAAAGAATAAAAAAGAAGCTCACATTAACATAATATATATATATGTATATATATATATAGAGAGAGAGAGGATTCCGGCTATCGATTGTTAATGAGAAGAACATTTTTATACGAACCCTCTTTATATTCGGACGAATCTTACCAGAGAACTATACAAACTAGAAACAGCATCCTAATATGGATCAATTCACAGACTAGTTTTTGGCATTTCGAAGAATGAAAATATATTGACCAGAGATCGCCAGAGACAGAGAGAAAGGGAGAGAGAGAGAGGCGAGAGAGGGAGAGAGAGAGAAAAAAGAGAGGGGGAGAGAGAAAAAGGGAGTGAGAGAAAAAGAGAGAGTAAGAGAAAGAGAGGCTCTGTCCAGAGGGGAATTTTAACAAAGACGAGTAAAGACACAATCAAAACTTAAATCACATTTTATCTGCCATGAGATTTGGCAAAATAGTTTGGTTTAGCAGAGAGGAGAGAGATCGGGTGAACTGCCATTCACCACTTTATTGTCAAATCGTAATTTCTCTAGTAGGTCTGTCTAATTCCATCCAAGCCCCTGAAATAATTAGACTGTGTCACTTCATCAAGGTTCTTCACTAGAGTCCAACGTAGAGTTAATAAGTCGTGTGATAAAAAGACAACGTTTTGAGTCGAGCAGAAGAGAAATTAATTGTTTATGTCTGGCTGATGGCCATTTTACTACGAGGGTAATTGTATCCAATAAAGCAGTCACTAATCAGTATCTACGGAAGTCAAGTTTCATTGTCTTGGCAATTTATGATTGCTTTACGCTTCAAGGAGAAGGACCACGGGGGTTTTTGCCTCAGAGAACGATAGTCAAGGACAAATTTCTAGCATCATTTAACGTAGCCAGAAAGCTCAGATAAAAATGATATTTTCAGTCAAAAATGTTGATGAAATTTGAGTGCAATGGGAAGAGACGAATAACGATAACATTGCACTCAGCCATCAGGTAACAGATAATCAATCATGGAGGTTCAGATGTCAACATGCCACTCATAATGACGTGAAGGCTCATACTTTTCGGTCTGAACGCGCTTGAGTCACGTAGTCAATTCAGATTGGAGCAATTTCTGTATATCTGAATATAAGTATCTAATCTCTAAATTATGACATCGTGAGAATTGGTCTTTATCGATAACGAATAGCTATGCCACATGTGATGTAGTAGTACATCTCACTCATGTTTGAAATCTTTATTTAAACATTTATTAAAGCCAGTTCATTACAAAAGGCATCTCATCGTGGGAGACTGTTACACTATGCTTTCACAGCAATGCATCGAGGTCATCTTTTTCTCTTTTTCAAAGTTTCCAGTTTCAAGTTTAGTTTATTGTAGGCCTGACGGCCAGTTCAAAATACACAGAAAGTCTCACATCAGACAAGATTAAATTATAATCAGAAATATCTTAAGAAATATGATGATGTAAATTTGCTATCATGGAGACTGACATACAGATATAATGGGAGTGTCAAGAGTGTGAGGAAATAGATAGCGGCTTCTGAGTCTTCGGGTTTGTTGAGTACAGCAGACTTTCTTAGTGTGGAATAGGAAGAAGAAAGGAATAGATTACCACGAAAAGAAATGGTTGGTTCGATACATCACACTGAACTGATTAATGAAAATATCGATGGAGAACTCAAAGACAATAATAAATGGGAGATAATTGTTTGTTTTTTTAAAAATCAGAATCTAAACAAAAGAGATAGGAACGCTACCAGTAGAAAGAGAGACAAAACTACACAAAGAAAGGTTCGTCTTTCAACCACGCAAATGAGTTACGCAGCGAGTAGAATAGCCAATCAGCTCGATCACTTTTCAGTTACTATTTCGAGGTGAAGAAAACAAACAGAAACAAAAGATTGGATCGATAAGGGATTGAATCAGATCAATGAAAGATGCCGAGATCGAATCGATATAAAACTGAACCCCCAGAATAAGTTACGATATCCGGAGAGGCCGGGCAACTTGATATAAAATCTGAGTTGTGAGATTACTCGACTCAAAGATATGTGTACGTTTATTCGTTTTGTTACTTTCCCCACAATAATTACACGGCATAGAATAACCACAATAGTAGCAAAAACTAAGGTAATGGTTGCAGCCTGTACAGAAAATAACATAATTATTACTTTCATTCGCTGACACCGAAACTATATTTAATACCAGTGTTACTAGCATCATTCACCGTCGTGTAGATAATAAATAAAGTCATCATTTCCCGAGCTGTTACATGCAGAAAGATAACACAGTGCACAAAAAACATAAATAGACGAGTCTAAAAGCTGCAGCTGACTGTAACTGTAAGGGAGCTAAAGGGTGAACATGTAATTAACTTCGCGACTACGTGGTCGAAAATTATGAAACTTTGTGCACTGTCTCACTTTTGACAATGAGTTACGTGGACACATTCAGCTCAGACAAACATCAGTGTTTAATAATATTTGTTTACATTTTTTTTTTCAGCCTCATAAACAGAGACGCATTTTCGTGGAGTTGAATAAAAAAAAGTATGACCGGAAATTTTGTTTCTGACCACTTATTGTGGTGGTTGAAATTCAGCGTTATCACATAATATGACTTGTGTACTCGCACGTGAAATTGTGGTGCAACAGTAAGTTTTATTGGCACTGCATCAATCCCGAATGCCGTTTTTAATGTGTCCTAGATCTAGATATATGGTTGGACTTCCTACAAAGAATTTGCAAGATTTATCTCCGCTGGGTCGGCCAGTTTATTGTAATGTAGCTTCAGGGTGAACACGTAAGCACGTAAAATTTCATGAGTGCTTGATTAAAAACTATGAACTTTTGCGTACTGCCTCAGTTTTTTACGATGAATTACGTGGACATGATCTGTTTTGACAAAATTCAGACTTTACTATTATATTATATTTATTTTGTTTCTTTCAGCCGCAGGAAGTGATACATTTTTGCCCAGTAAAATCGAAAAGTATGACCGGAATTTAGTTCTTCGCCTCGCTATTCGCATTACTGGTAGAAAATCAACTTTATCACGCCTGTGTATTCTGTGAGGAATTCTGCGTTCTTTTAGAGTTCTTTTTGTCTTTGCTTAGAATCCAAGTGCTTTTATTAATGAGATTAAGATCGGAACAGACTGTAATTATACAGTTGGGCAGGGTCCGAAGCATTTTGCAAGGTTTATCTCGCTCGGATAGGCTAGCACAAATAAACTCAAGTAACACATTCTGAAACAAAATGTATGGACAGCAAAGAATGGGAGCCAGTGTTCTTGGCTAACCTTATACAGCAACGAACTAATTTAATGTTACATAAAGTAAAAACATCTGGATTATGTGTAAAGGCAGCCGTTATAGTTTTTTTATTACCTGTTCTCCCGAACTTTTTTCTTCTTCTTTTTTTTTTCTTTTTCAAGCCTCGTCATTTGGAGAAGTCAGTATTTAAAAGAAATTAAAACACAGCAACAACTCTAAATTATTCACACTGGTTGCTCTCTGAAATAACTATGAGGTCTAGACCTAAGCGTAGAGACATTTTTTTAAAAAAACGGATTTCAGCAGTCAGAAGGTTACATTTACCTTCCACTGTCTCCAGAAACTCAATAAAGGACTGTCAGACCTAAGCTCATTTCCACGACCTACGAGTAATTGAACAAGAGTTGGAGTTTATCCAGACAACAAGAGCTGGATCAGTGTGAGTACAGTAACGCTACACACACATACGTGATGAACATTACCTCGTTAACTGGTAATGGACTTAGTTTTCATTATATTGTCAAGGAAAGGATTTGATAGACCGAGACGCAGGCCGGGATCAGTGTCTAGGACTCAGATATCGTATTTCCAAATTAATGACAGCGTTAAGAAGAAATCAGACACATCCACTGTGGTTTTGTGTTCACAGATGACGACTGCAGGAGAAATCGGCTTTAGTGTCCGGCCAGAGGTCGGGATAATGAGAGAAAAACCGGCCTCTTATGACAGAAACTGGGCGAGTTTAAATCTGATCGGCGACTCGGGGGAGAGAGACAAAATATAGAAATGCGTAGGAGATAGCTTGACACGCTGTATTGTCTGCTCATCATCAAGAAAAGCGTTCGACCTTTCCTCAAGGTGTAAACTGGATTTGTTTCCCACGAAAGGTAAAAAAAACTAATAAAATTTTGGAACATTTTATTTTTAGCAAATGAATGAATTTTCATCCTTTTTTTTTTTCTTCTTTGTTTTAAGTACCAAGCCATTTCACATGAACTTCTTGTTGGATCATGTGAGATCATTAAACTGCACTTCTCCTTACGATCTCTGAATGAGAAAATGGAAGCGCGTGTCCACCAAATTGTGAAGCATCACATTGGTAAATATATACACTAATACACTAAGTTGTGGTTGGGGATGAAACTAGGATCTAAATCTCCAAAATAATTATACTTCCTTGAAAGGATCTAGCTATCTGTTTGTCGGCCTGTCTGTCTGTCTATCTATCTATCTATCTATCTATCTATCTATCTATCTATCTATCTATCTATCTATCTATCTATCTATCTATCTATCTATCTATCTATCTATCTATCTATCTATCTATCTATCTATCTATCTAGCTATCTGTCTGTCTGTCTGTCTGTCTGTCTGTCTGTCTATCTATCTATCTATCTGTCCTTTTGTCTGTCTTTCTGCCTATCTATCTATCTATCTTTCTATCTATCTATCTATCTATCTATCTATCTATCTATCTATCTATCTATCTATCTATCTATCTATCTATCTATCTATCTATCTATCTGTCTGTCTGTCTGTCTGTCTGTCTGTCTATCTATCTATCTATCTATCTAACACACACACACGCACACACACCTACACATACACATACACGCACACTTTTCACTTTTTTTTAAAGTATAGAGAGGAGTCATTGTATCTTCCTATTGCATAGCATCTAAACTATGTCCTTGTGAAAGTATTTTCAAAAACAGAAAGTCTTTGTGGCCGCGACAGGGCTTTGGGACAAATTCATTGCACAGTTTGTCACTGTCTAATGTGGGGTTTTCCGACATAAATGTTCATTTGTTTTTTTCTTCTTTTGATTTTCATGGTACGAACTTCCGACGCCGTTTCACTAATCATATATTTTTACAAAATTTTTTGAAAATTCTTTAATGACACCGTCCAAGTTGAACGTCGTGATAATAAAAGTGCTCATCTTGTTTGATGGGTCACTTCATGGCTGCTGTTTCGAAATACACACACTTTCGGCAGGAATTTGTTTCGAAACACAAGTCATTCACTGGCTGCAAGGATTTGTTTCGAAATACAACTCTTGTACTTTCTGCAAGGATTTGTTTCGAAATGCATGCACTTTCTGCAAGAACTGAACATCTTTAGTATCTGAGATTAACAAAATGGACATGGGATCTTTTTTTTTTTTCTTCGTTTCTGTCTGACCATCCACGTAGTGTGGCCCACAAGAAGACGGACACAAAGCGAAGTCTTTTGAAAAGAGACTCACATAAAAGGAATACAAAGGGAATGGAGCAGACAGGATCGATGTATTATACAAAAAGATGGACAGATAGAGATGGAAAAAGGTAGAGGGACAGACAGACAGATAGATAGATAGACAGACAGATAGATAGATAGACAGACAGACAGACAGATAGATAGATAGATAGACTGATAGATAGATAGATAGACAGACAGACAGATAGAAAAATAGACAGACAGACAGACAGACAGATAGATAGACAGACAGACAGACAGATAAATAGATACATAGATAGACAGACAGACAGACAGACAGAGATAAATAGCTAGACGATAGATAGATAGATAGATAGATAGATAGATAGATAGATAGATAGATAGATAGATAGATAGATAGATAGATAGATAGATAGATAGATAGATAGATAGATAGATAGATAGATAGATAGATAGATAGATAGATAGATAGAGGCACACTGTTGCCCACAATCACACAGACCGTACACTATCATCAGCCTCTCCCCATTTTCCAATCGACTAAAGGAGATCTACTGGATCCAGACTAATATAATCAGAGAAAATCGTTCTCGTCTCGTGGGCGTGATTTTGACGAGAGCTGTATAGGCCAATTACCCGCTTTAGAGCAATAACCTCTTATCTGCGCCATCACTATAGACAAATTTTAAAAGGTTTAACAAACCGTACTACTTTTCACTCACGCACTCTTGGCAAATATCAATACTCTATTCGTGCCTGTAATTATAAATCAATCAGAATGTGTGAAAGGGACTCAGGGAAAATGAATGTATCATTCCGTTGTTGAAGGGATTTGTTGCTGCAGTTGTTCCTGTTTTGGGGTGATAGGCAGGGAAACTTGCGAGATTGATTTTATTATCATTAACTACTTATTCTGTAAGGAGGTATTAAAAAATGAACAAAAGTTTTCTCTTCCTCCCCTAAGCAGGCTTGTTTAGTGATTGGTGACATTTCTATAGCCAGCCTCAATCCTCTACTCCGCTTTTCAGTGACCCTAGGAAACTCTACTCTCATGTATCTCCGTGAATAAAGGAGAGCATACATTCGTATTATTACACATCTCCAGTATGCGGGTTGTTTGTTTTTTTTCTTTTTTTATGTTCCAAGTGAATCATAAGCAAGGAGAGTTTGAGTTTGGGTTTAAAAGGCCGTCGTCACGATAACGACCAATTTGCATCTTTCACAGTTTTTTTCGTTATTTCACTCTGGGACAATTTTCAGCTTGCAGATTCCCATGAATAAGATCCAGTAAAAGTGATATTAAAAGTCTAACGGGAAAAGGTCCACACCGCAAACTACGGAAAGGCTCATCCTTACAAAAACAACTCAGACACGCGAATATAGAAACTTACACACTATAATCAGACTCGTCTGATGTACACATACATAAACATTCATGGACAGATAAACATATAAAAAATGTTTAAGCCAAAACCCGCATGCCATTGAAGGTCCGCATGTATTTAGATGAGATCAGATAAAATGAGTTGAACTGATCCGTCCAACATTATAAGGCAAACCTTGCTTGGCAATGGAAAATATTTGGAAGAGTAATTTTTCAGCCTTGTGACCTGTCATGGCAAAAAAGTGAAAATCGAGACTTGAAATCAAGTCTAAGAGAAAAACAAGCATACCACAAAATTTCTATTGATAAAAGAGATTGTATCCAATCTTGGGATTATGCTTTTTCCAACTCCTCGGTTGATAACCAATGTATAGTCTTCAAGTTCTCAAGATGAATAATGTTGCTGATGATCGTCTTCAAAGTGCCGAGGCGTGATATTTATCTAAACATTAGAATTCATGAAGTCATCATTTTAGTGTTATTATCATCTTTCGTGTGTAACGCACACAGGCTGCAATAATGAGTGTTCATGGACACAGCGCATGTGTGTGCTCTAAATAAATTGCCCCACTCAGGGTTTGGGTCTGAGTCCTAGAAAAGGGCACGTCGACACAATAATGGTCATATTCTGCGAGGAAAAAGAAAGAGGACAGATTCAACAGGATGATAGGGCAGAGCTCCCCGGCCAACTATTGCAACTCTCATTTACTGTGCGTCTGCTTTTTTTTCACGTCATATTTAAAATCATGAAGATAGTAGGGCTGAGTCTGGTAGGCTGATAGCTGGTTCAAAGACTGCAATAAACATGCTCTTGCTGGCGTGGGTTACTATTATTGAAAATAAAGTAATATTGACAAAAACCAATATCGCATTTCATAGCTGAACTTAGCTGTGTGGATATAATCATAATACAAAACTTCACGATCACATCTTATTGTAAATGTAAAAATCCCATGATCGTGTTCAGATAAAGATTACAGCTGCAATATAATCAAAGCTTGCAATCTCAAACCTTTGAAAACGCATTTTGCGTACTGTTTTTGTGATATCATCACTTTTGAAAATTGCCATCATCAACTTTGGCGTCAATTTCAGTGTGACAGTTTCCTTGTTCGCTTTGTTCTTGTAATTATGCTTAATGTTCGTGCCAGCATCGTCTTCATTATCTCCTTATGCGTGAGCCCCCGTTCTTTCCACAATGAATCATGGCGCCCATGCAAACTGTCTTAACACAAACCGTCGTTAAATCAATAAGAAACATGGCATCCAGCTTAATGGTTCCCTATAATTTCCCCATTTTTTCCCCCACAAATCCTTTCAAATATTTCTATTTTCTAAAAATCCTCTCAAATATTTCTATTTTTCACACAGTTTTGGAGCTTTGGGAAATCACGGCTAATAGACATTTCGGGGCCCTGCTTGACTTTCGGGATACGGACCCGGAAATGGCAATAATATGGTAATACAGCTACCACGTTACTTTCCACTATCCCTCAAATGTGTGTGTGCATGAGAAAACCCACAATAAGTCGACAGAGCTGATTTTGAGAAAAACGGCTTTGAAGTGAAAATATGGGTCCGACACAAACTTCTAACTTGGCTGTTGTTTAGGGGACCGTGGCATGTTACAGTGTAAACTGTAGACGAGCAGTGAACACTATTCACTATGATCTCTATAACAGCTTTGTAATTAGACTGCGGTCTCCTAACAAGATCCAAAAACTTCCGACTTGGCTGTTGTTTAGGGGACCGTGGCATGTTACAGGGTAAACTGTAGATGAGCAGTGAACATTACTCACTATGATCTCTATACCGGCTTAGTTATTAGACTACGGTCTCCTAACAGCAATCACTCCAATATTAATGGGTCAGTTAGCTATTGCCACTTTTAGGATTAAATGCCGTTTTCTCAAAATCTTGTTTTAGGGGGGTCACTGACTTCAATTTATCAGGAATGTCTTGTCTTTTATTATATGTACAGAACTCAAAATGTCATGTTTTCGACATATTGTGGGTTTTCTCATGCACACTCACAAATTACGCTGAACGGCAACTGTCTACTAATTCCACAAAGCCTTCACTGGCCTTCCCTGCACCTTCCTCAAGCTTGTCATAGCGCCATGTACAACAACTCTTTCTCCTTTTAAAAGATTACTTTACCTCTAGGTTTTCGACCGCTTACTGAACGTATTATGGAGACACAAACGCTTTGTACGGGGAAGACATTTCCTCTCTTCGCCCCCTCCCCGGGGCCTTATGCCCTCAGGATAAGAGAAGTTCGTTTTCCATACGCTTTTTGTCCCCACTAAACTTTGCTCCCCACTTCATTCCAGTGCATTCTCTTTTTTAACATCTGATTTTCATTTCTCTGGTGAAGTCTGGCCTCTTTTTGTCCCCTTTTCTTTCTTTATCCTCCCCGTCTCTCTCTCTCTCTCTGTCTGTCTCTGTCCCCCCACCCCACCCTCTTTCTCCCCCCTCTTTCTCTCTCTCTCTGCCCCCCCCCCCACACTCATTCTCTTTCTTTCTTTCTCTCTCTCTCTCACTCCCTCTTTTTTTCTCTCTCTCTGTCCCCCACCCCCATTCTCTCTCTCTCTCTCTCTCTCTCGCTCACTCCCTCTTTCTCTCTCTCTGTGTCCCCCAACCCCCTCTTTCTCTCTCTCTCTCTCTCTGTCCCTCAACCTCCATTCTCTTTCTCTCTCTCTCTCTCTCCCTCCCTCTTTCTCTCGTTCTCTGTGTCCCCCCACCTCACCCTCTTTCTCTCTCTCTCTCTCTCTCTGCCCCCCCACCCCACTCTATTTCTCTCTCTCTCTTCCTCCCTCTTTCTCTCTCTCTCTTCCTCCCTCTTTCCCTCTCTGGCTCTCTCTCTCTCTCTGTGTCTCTCCTGTCTTCTGACGTTCTCCTCTGTGAGAGATTTACGGACAGGTTCGATTACTTGCAGAAAAATAGCCACAAAAACATACACTCATTTATTTCTTGGTCTAGTGAGTTCTAAGACATCGACAGGGCGTCCTTCCTTCAGGGGTCTTCAATGAGCCAACAAAAATCCAATTTTTGGAAGGAAAATTGATGAATATAACATCATGTCATTTTGTCATCCTAATAACAATAACAACAATATAATAATAATAATAATAGTAATACATAAAAAGTCATTAAAGTCAAAGCTGAAAAGAATTTAGAACAATCTACTTTACGATCACAAGTGAAAAAAAAACATTTGAATTTTTTTCTTTTCGTTTGTCTGTTCAGGTTTCTGTTTGGTATTAAACCTTTGGATAGCTTTTAATGTTAAAATGGTGATAAAACTGGATTATTCGTGATAGAATTTTTGAAAGCGAATTTCCCATAAGGTTTCTTCTTGTTTTCCCTAATCCCAGCTATAGCTCTTGAATTACCGCTGTCAAAGGCGCTGACTTCAGAGCTAGTTACAGATCTAATCAGCACACGTTTCGATCCTCACAGCGCCTGAAGTAGCCCGCCAATGCCCAGCTCGTCTCTGCACCATTCTCTGTCCACTTCAGAGATCTCACTTCTCTCAGCGCTCGGTCCACTGAGCGTATTTGCTTGTCACAACGTTAGAGACAATTAATAATAAAGAGCACCAGACAGAGGTGGAAGTAAGGACCTGGGTTTTAGCGGCGTCTTTGATGGAAGAAAGCGGGTGGGGCTACACAATAAAGGATGGATTTTGAGAGGCCAAAATTAAAGTAATTTTTGCTGACGTTACATGATTTTTTTTTTTCCCGCGAATGTTCAAATTATTTTTTCCAGTCGAGTGATCTAATCCAAGGTTTTATTGTTTTTGTCGTGGTTGTTGTGGATGACGATGTCGATGTTGATGATCATGATGATGAAAATGATGATGATGAGAGTTATGATATTGATGATGATGATCACGCTGCACGATCATGATGATGATGACGATGTTGATGGTGATCAGCATGATGGTGGTGATGATGATGATGATGAATGATGACGGTGATGCTGGTGATGACGATAAATTTCAACATGATGATGACGAAGGTGATGACGATGATGATGAAGGAGGTGATGATAATTTTCTCTCGTATTGTATCAGTTGGCTTGTGCTTTCATATTTGTCTAATATAAAATTGTCGAGGTGTAGATTTCAGATGCATTGTTCACTCAATCAAAAAACCAGAACCAGGTCTTTAACTTCAGAACAAAAAATAGAAAAGAGTTGAAAAACTGAAAATTTCGCCATGCTGTCGTTTGTTTTCTTTATTCCTCGGCTGACGTCACTCCAGAAATATGACACGAGAAGCACAAGTCTGTTCAAGAAACAGGCCGTACGGTTATAGTTTTTTTCCCCACCTCGAGCCTTGGACAACGATCAATTTTCCACGCTGGACGTACGCAGAACTTGTGGAAACTGCCAGTACTGACATATTTAGAACAGCTCCTGGGGCTAGAAGATCTATAAGTTCGTATTTTTATTTTCCTTTTCTTCTTAAAATGTTTACTAAGCTGTCTATTTTTAAGCCTTGTGGGTGTTTGTTTAGCCTTGAAACAGGTCAGTGTTACCTCGTAGGAAATGATTTTTTTAAAATCCCAAATCCGTGTAAAGAAATGATTTTATATTTGAAGACTCGGATGGAAGAACGACCAAAGTCCAATTTCAAAGATTTTTTTTTGGGGGGGGGGGGGGGGTTATTTAAAAAAAATATTACAATGCCTATTTTGCCCCAAAGCCCAGTGTTTTTTTTCCACTTAAATAAAGCCTCCCTCCGATGAAACAGGTTATCTTTCTTTATCTCCATTAACAATGCACTTAGGGACTTTCAAACTTGGAAAAGTAGATTTTTACAGTTTCAAGAACGTGTGAGTATGGTCGTGTTTCCATTTGAATCTTCATTTTCTTCATTTTGACATTTACATTTTTTTTTTTTAATTATTCTATCTGGTTGTTTATGTATTTGTCCTTATTTGAGCAGTTATATCGTGGTTTTTTTTTTTTAATTTAAGAGTATTACTTTACGCATAAATGTCTTCGCAAGCTGATTTTCATACCCGATCTTTGGCCTCCACCAATGTCTGAGCCGTTTATTTATAACTGTCAAAACCTGAGTGAAGACAAATTTTCATACAGCTCAGCGACCATTGTTGTCCTGTAATACCCCATGAGCACATTAAAATTTCATTGGATTTTTCAAATGGCATCACGCATTTCGTTTCTATCCCCCTTTTCTACCAGAAAGTAGTATCTGAGATGAATTTTCTGACTAAATAGAATCTGTTTCCTCTGATCTTCCTTGCACACGGAGGGCATATTGTCCAGGGAGAAATAGATTAAATATACTGAGATCTGTTTATTCTCCCTGGTCAAGTCCAGTGCAAAATCATCGAGCAGCCTCCTCTATTTTTCAAAGAATAAAACTTTGTACGTTTCTATTTCCAGTTAATTAGTTTAGAGGGCTTATTTTTTATCAAGACAAAAGCAGGGGCGGAGTATTTCGTACTGTTTGAACTGTCCTCTGTGAAGGGAATGATGGCATCACAATTGTATTGGAGATACGAAATCCATTAACTTAAACTAGAGACTGAGCCTAATAATAGCTGTCTTGGTTTCCTAAAAAAGCTGTCTATAGATTTTCAGTAATGGAAAGGGAACATTAACATGGAACAAATATCATCAGATTCTAGTTAACGCGACCTCAGCTCCTGTTTGTTCTATCTCCAATTTCTGAAAAACTGGAGATCTTATAGTGTGTAGAAGAGGTATAATGCACACTTTGACACTTGTTTATATTGCGTTGTGGCACATATCAAGCTGTTTCACACTTTGACACTTGTTTATATTGCGTTGTGGCACATATCAAGCTGTTTCACACTTTGACACTTGTTTATATTGCGTTGTGGCACATATCAAGCTGTTTCACACATTGACACTTGTTTATATTGCGTTGTGGCACATATCAAGCTGTTTCACACTTTGACACTTGTTTATATTGCGTTGTGGCACATATCAAGCTGTTTCACAGTTCCGATTTATTCAAACTCCTTATCATAATTAGATCTATTGCTAAAGCCGAAAACCCTTTCAGTCGAATTTCTCAGTTGTGTAAAAAGTGGAATTGGAACAAACAAGAACTGAAGTCACGGTATCAGTGAAGATCTAGAGGACAAGGTGGTCTAGAGGCAAGGTGCTCGCCTCTCATGCCAAGGGTCCCGGGTTCTAAACCCGGCCGGTGCAGGCATGTTGGAAGTTTGGGATTTTTCTCATATTTTCATGTCCCTGATCCTATTGAGGGGTAGGATCGAGTACCTAGTCTTCTCGGATAAGGACGAAAAAATTCGGAGGGCCCGTGTGCACGTTGCGCACGTTAAAGATACCGTGGCAGTTGGAAATCGTAAAGAGCAGGCCGAACAGGCCGCTGCCCGGGCAAAATTAAATAAAATTCATCCCTACCACCCACTCCCCCTCATCCCCCCACCACCAAAAAAAAAAAAAAAAACGCCGACCAGCGCTGCACTGTGGCGACGACGTGCCTGCTCCAGTTGTAACTGGGGTGCAATGGCACAAAGGCAAAATTTCCCAAATGGGATTAAAGAGTTATACAAATACAAACAAATACAAATACAAATACAAATCTATGTAATACGCACTTAAATTATGTTCATCTGCCTATGAGCACTTGGGCTGTTGCGTGCAGTCGAAGACGCTACCGTGTTCACCTCCCACCCCCACCCACTCCCCACCCCCACCCTGATCTCGATATTTAAGAGGAGTGATGACAGGATGTGAGGAGTTTAATCTCCCCTTATTTGGATACTGGAACTGGGAACTTCCTATCCCTCCAGATCAGCATATTTATTCGCATACAAAGGTAACTCACACATTTTATTTCTTTATGTTTTGTTTTGATAATTAGGATCAAACGCGTTGGATATTCCCTTATAAAATCGTTTTATAGCTGTCTCTCTCTCTCTCTCTCTCTCTCTCTCTCTCTCTCTCTCTCTCCCTCTCTCTCTCTCTCTCTCTCTCTCTCTGTCTGTCTCTCTTCTCGCTCTCCCTCTTTTTTTTCTCTCTCTCTCCCCTCTTTCTCTCTCATTCCCTCTCTCTCTTTCTCTCTTTCTGTCTCTCTTTCTCTCTCTCTCCCCTCTCTCTCTCATTCTCTCTCTCTCTCTTTCTCTCTTTCTGTCTCTCTTTCTCTCTTTCTCCCCCCCCCCTCTCTAATTCTCTCTCTCCCTCCCTCCTTCTCTTTGTCTCTCTCTCTTTCTTTCAAATGAAAGTTGTGATATAACGTAATTGGATGAAACGTGGATCAGTGTACACCATACGTAACTTCCGGTTGCTGAACCATGCCCCATACCTTTACAAGGTAGTTTGTCTTCAAACATTACTGTACATTTGAAATTTTGGGGCAAATAATATATAATGTTAGGACCAAAAAAGGTCAAGGCATTCCGTCTCTGTGAGAAAACTAGAGTGGCTGAGCATCTGCAACTACAATTTGTAAAATCCCAACGCCATAGCAGATCTAAGCATGTTTGCAAAGGTCAGAAGTTTTTTGTTTTTATATGTTTGCGAGAGAAAATAGACATGAAAGAACTGTATGTATTTTGGAACAGATTGTAATCAATGTTCCCTCGGCGTGCGCAAAAACCACATGTTGTAATTTTTTTGTTTTCCTGTGACCAAAGTCTGTGTGCTAAACTGCCGAAAGCGAAAGAGGGGGGAAAGCCAAACGAAATTGAAGTCAACGTGTCTTGGCTCTGAAGCTGGAAGCGCAATGACTCAAGTCTGTTTTGCGTCGGTTCTAAGTCAGACTTAACTATTCTTTTGAATCAACTAGCAAGACAGCCTTGTTTCAGTCTCATTTGTAGGCGAGGTCCTGTTTGACTCTATAGTTCAGAAAAGTGATGTAAAAGACTTGATTCAGTGCGCTTTGAGCCTGAGGATTCTATGAATAAATCCAGAAGAGTAGTTTTAGGCTTACATCCTTTGAGATCAAAGTGCGACCTTTTCATCAGATATAACACAGTTTTCAACTTTATCACCGTTTATTATCTTACGCTTTTTTTTTTACTAGAATCACAAAATTGTTCTCGGTAGTATTCGCTCTTTCTTTTACTGTTTCAAACAATTATTTAGACCAGGTGGCCATTGATTTCACAGGAAGTTATTCTGGCCAGGTAGAAGAATCACATATTTGTGGCTGAAAAATAATCAACATTGAGAAGTTCCCGATGCTGATTTATAAAAAAAAAATTGTTAGCTCAAGTCCCTCCCCCCCCCCCCTCCCCCACCCAAAAAAAAACAACGATGAAACAAACCATTGGTGTCTTTTGTGTCCCAAGCGTTTTGCACTAGGGGCACATACGTGTACGTACCTAACCCTAACCCCGACCTTATCTTCAACCCTAAATCTTATCCAATCTCTACCCCTGCCCCCTGCCCTTTCAACAACAACAAAAAACAAAAAAAACAGGAGGAAAACAAAAAGAAAATCTGAAAGAATAATTGATCAAGGCTGTTGTTAGGAGTTTTTCGGGAGTACCTGTGGGGAGGAGCTCTCTAGCTCTGGCGTCACAGAAGGCTTTAAAATACTTAACCCTAAAGCAAAAACCTTTGGGGACGTACGTACTTGTAACAACATTCTTGGATTATATATGCCCATTCAAAGGAAACAGTTATTGTGACCACATTCTTTTAAAAAGTTTATCCTGCCAAGAAATTAGTTATTGTGGTCAACTAGCCGAATCTACCTTAAACTCTGCCTTTACAATTTTAGCCTACTATGTCTTTCTTGAAAAATCGCTGTTGAAAGGAAACCTAACTGGGCCAATTGGCCAGAAAAATCTCTCATGTTTATTATGGTTTAATATCCTTACAATATGGCTTACATAACTTATGAACTGAAGGACAGGTCGCCAATGTAGAGTTGTAGGTCTGAGAAAATGTAAGTCTAAAACAATCAGTATTTAAACCAAACGTTTTAAGTTTGGGACCAATAATGACCTACAAACTTCCATCTTGGGAGAAGAATTGATACTGTTTAACACGAACTTTCGAGACAGAGGGAGCGCACAAGTGAGGGGAGGCTGGATAGATAGATCTGAGAGGAGGAGGATAGACAAGGTCGGATTGAGACGTGACGAGGCTCTAAGTTTTGAGAAGCTGAGGAGATCCTGTTTGGCAAGTGTAAAGCGCTGTGTAAAGCTGTGTAACAACGGAACTGGACAGGCTCACTGCCAAGAATGCGCAACAAACTCGTGCGTGTGATTGGGGGCGTGGGGACAAGGGGGGGGGGGGGGAGACAGCTTCACTAGAGCCTTAACATTGTTGCTTTCATTTTTGGGCAATCTGAAGTCATTTGTTTTTCTTTAAATAATCATTGTTTAATTTACGCATAAACCTGACACTCGATGGATGGATGGATGGATCGATGGATGGATGGATGGATGGATGGGGGGATAAGTGGATGGATAGATGAGTAGATGACGGACGAATGGAGGAAGTAATATTTAATATCCTCACCGCGTAATTGTCACACTTTGCTAGCACTCGTGTCATCTCCAAATATCAAAGAAAAGGTAAAAAAAAGAAACAACGTCTTCGTTTCTGTTTTCGACAGGGCAAAGGTACCTAAAATTACCCACCCTAGCATTGGTCGACCTTTCAGTGACTTCGCCTCTGGGTTAGAATGGGGGTTATTGATTAGCTAGCAGCGGGAGGAGACCCTATCAATATCGACCTCTGTTCTAGACAGGCTACCAGCCAATTACAGCTTCCCGATTTTAAGAGCGGGGAGCCAACCTTTTATTCCAGCGCTGTCCTTCCTCACTCACCACCTTTCCATCTCTCCTGTCATTTCTTTCCACATTGCCCTCCTCTTGCTCCCTCTCCTCTCCACGTCTTCGCCTTCGAATCTCTCCTCTGTTTGGCTGTGAACGCGAAAATTTACCACTCACTTCCTTCCTTCTATCAATCATGTCTTCCGCTAACCTCTCCTTCTGCACAAAAAGCAACCCATTAGTTTGGCTTCTAACATCGTTTTCTGACAGTTGCTGTACCCACTCCCACCCAAAAACCACACCCTTCACCCAGCGTTCCTCTTCTGTTTGTTTAATGTTGGTATTATCCTTCCTGCTCTCAGCAGTTGGATTGATGGCTTTTGTCAAAGACTGGCAGTGGCGGATTGTGAGGTTTTTCGTTATGTTGTTGATATTATTCTTTTTCGATTCACCTCATTTTCGCCAAGCCCTACACAAAAACTGAAATTCTGAACGCACCGTCAACTGGTCATACACAACCCTGTAAAGTTGTAGCGGAGGCTTACCAAACAATATTTTGTCCAATCACTAAAATGTAGAAAACGTTCACATTTGTTTACACGGTCTAGAATTGTATGGAAGCATCTATCACTGGACACAGTATGATATTCTGTAAAACTAAAATCAAGAGTACGAAAACAAGCAAAGTTCTACGTTTTTGAATCTATTCAGAAGGCAACATTCTTGAAGGTAACATTGCAAGTGCTCGGCAAATCCAGAGAATGAAAGATACTTTTTGACAGGTCGCCCAAAAACTGTGCAATTTTGTTGTTGCTTTTTGACTCATACTGTGACCGTAAAAGGAACTGACATCACAGTTCGGCCTTGTTATATTCGGCACTGCATTTTGTATTTTTGTTATGTTTTTTGTTGTTGTTGTTGTTGTTGTTTTGTACTGCCTATCTATCTTTGATTCATTGCGCCACTAGTGGAGACTACAGGAATATCAGAGGTACACTAAGTAGAAAGTGTTGGCAGATTGTATTTGTCCACTGCATCCCCTAATCATCAATGCACCACAGTGGACGCTGTATTTTTTTTTAATCTATGAAACCAATAAATTTGATGAGTCACTTCCAAATTACAACTACTAGAAAGTCCAAAAGTACACATAGTGCAATTATAATGACGGAATAGATTTTACATTGTTAAAGATCGTATTCCTTACATTAACAAAACAAACAAAGTGAGTCTCTCTGTCTCGCAGATATAAATTACCAGTTCATTAGTGTTACCATCAGATCGGTCAGCGTGTTTGTTGCACTGGTTCACTTCACTGGTCAAGTAGTGACATACCAATGTCTATCAGTCTGAATGCCTCTGTCTGTCTGTCTGTCTGTCTGTCTGTCTGCCTGCCTGCCTGTCTGTCTGTCTGTCTGTCTGTCTGCCTGTCTGTCTGTCTGTCTGCCTGTCTGTCTGTCTGTCTGTCTTTCTATCCGCCTCTTGGTTGGTCGAACCATAAAATCAATTATTCATTCATGACATATATTATATCAACTGACAAGGTGCCAGTGTTAACCTTACAGTAGTATATCTTTACACTGGACATGCCTAGTCCTTGTCACAGTGGGATTGGACGGACAACTGAAATCTTTTTTGTTCTTGTTGTTGTTTGCGTTTTCAATTCCCATCTATTAAGTGCCTGCGATGTGTCACAATGAACTCAGCTGATTATGTCACATTCATGCTTTGCGGCTCTAGTTTATTTTTTACATCACCCACATAATGTCCTCAAGTAACACTACAGTAACATTAATAATAATGCAGTCGAGAAGATCATTACGTTATTTCATTAGCTGGAATGGGCTTCGGGGGGGGGGGGGGGTTATACAGTTCTATATGCGTTTTTGACATAGTGAAGCCAACGGTTAATCCCATTCTCTCTCGTTAACCCGTCTTAACGCCTGGCCTGCCATCAGCTGAAACTGCACTCAGACACATAACAAAAACAGCTCATTTCCCTCTACGTGTCCTCACAAAATATCCCTAAGCCGTTAATGGACTGCAATTTTCATTAAAACTCTTGATACATTTTTTTCTCTCTCTCCCTCTCTCTCTCTCTCTCTCTCTTTCCATCTCTCTCTCTTTCCATCTCTCTCTCTTAACTCTCTCTCCATCTTTCTCTTCGCGCTCTCGTTTTCTCTCTCTCTCTCCCTCCCTCTCTCTCCCTGTTTCTTTTTTATACCGTTGAGACTCCCAGGCATGTGAAAAAAAAAGTATAATCACATTTTCAAATCTAAAAATTTCAAGGGCGGATACACAAAAACTTTTTTCTAATTTTCAGCTTCTATAAAAAAAAAATATTAAAAAATTGGATTACGCTGCATGATTTTCATATTTGCGGTTACATACACAAAACTATGACTTTTGGGATAAATAGTGGCATATCGAAAAGAATATAACTGTTTATAATAAAGTATTACTGCTCTAAAGAACCGCATGTCACGCCGAGAGAAGGTGCTTCTCCCTTTCAATACAAGAGCATTTACTTGCAGTAGACAAACAAAAGCTTAACGTCTTACACGGGCCAGATTAGCTTTTGTCGTCAAGGCACATCCTAGTAGGGCGTGGCAATAATTTGGTGGAGCGTGGGACTTCAGATTAGGGCGTAAGGAATTTTCTAGAAAAGGGAGAGGCTCCCCTTGAAATATGAAGCAAGTGAAGAAAATCTGAAATAAGGCTTTAACTTAAACTTCTTTTGAATGTATACATACATAGGGACAAGGTGGTCTAGAGGCAAGGTGCTCGCCTCTCATGCCAAGGGTTCCGGGTTCTAAACCCGGCCGGTGCAGGCATGTTGGAAGTTTGGGATTTTTCTCATATTTTCGTGTCCCTGATCCTATTGAGGGGTAGGATCGAGTACCTAGTCTTCTCGGATAAGGACGAAAAAATTCGGAGGGCCCGTGTGCACGTTGCGCACGTTAAAGATACATTGGCAGTTGGAAATGGTAAAGAGCAGGCCGAACAGGCCGCTGCCCGGGCAAAATTAAATAAAATCCATCCCTACCTTTCCTTCCCACTCCCTCCTCTCCCCCCCCCCCCCCAAATAAATAAAATAAAAAAAAGAACCGTGCCTGCTCCAGTTATAACTGGGCTGCAATGGCAAAAAGGCAAATTTCCCAAATGGGATTAAAGAGTTATACAAATACAAATACAAATACAAATACTGAACATATAAATATTTTTAAAATCTTTTTGTGCATATTGTATGTATATTATCTTTGTCCGATGATAGTGGGGTGCATTTTTGTTTCTTTTTTTGAAAATTGAAGTGGTCCGTGCACTGGATAAAAAAGATTAAAAAACACTCGGCTAGATAATCAGACCAGAGATACCGGATACGATCAGAAGTTGCGTCAAGCAAGCCATTTTTCAAAGAGATGTGCCTGGTTATTACATTAATAAAGACTTTAATATTATCTGTCTGTGAATGCATTATTATCTTAATCACCCAATTTAGAGTAATGTGCACGACATCTATCTATGGACTTTCTGGTGGTTTAGAAAGGTTGAATGAAAAACTGTGCTTCAATTTGACTATTAGTAAAGTCTGTGTCTTCATGCATACGGAAATGGAAACGGCAAACAGAAACGTCAAAAATCGATCAAATAGTAACAGAAAAAGTGTTTCCTATGTACTGAAACGGTGTTTCTATGTGTACGGAAAGGTGTTTCCGTACACATACATGCATTCTCTCTATTTCACTATTTAAAGGATTTTTGACGTTCCTGTTGCAGTTTCCATGTCTGTACACATGAAAACCCAACTTAAGAATTCCGTTTCACCATTACTTTCCTCTCCAGGAGAAGCTACCATAACCAGTCCTTTTTTTTCCGACCAATCACACACTCACAAAAACTTGATTTGCTATGCTATCCTAGACATCTTATTTCTGGCAAACATCCAATCCTCTCATTTGTCTTAGTCCAAAATCCCTTTTTTTTTCTTTTCCGGAGACAGAAAATAATATGACATCCGAACATTAGTTTGATCCTATCATAAGGGGCCGTCTATCTTGTTACCGTATCGATCTCGGCTACCGGCTCGTTATCGCGGCTACACTGTCTTCGGAGTACTCAACCCATACGGTTTTACTCCTTCATTTGCCCAAGACCATGGTACTGCCTTCTTATGAGCTGTTATAATTCTTCTCGGGTACTAATTTGGTCTGCCAGTGTCAGTAGGTCTGTAGGTCTTACACACGAACTTGTGTACGTTCTTCAGTTTTTGCTACACTTGTTATGTTATTCATCCTTTTCCTGTTCATCTTACTTTTTTTTTAAATCCGTGGGTTTCTTCATCTTCATTGTTATCTCAGTTTCGTCTGTCTTTTCTCTTAGAAGTATCATGCCTTGTTCTCGTGCTCTCTCTCTTTCTCCCTCTCTCTTTCTCTCTTTCTTTCTTTTCTCTGTGTGTGTGTGTGTGTGTGTGTGTGTCTCTCTCTCTCTCTGTCTCTCTCCCCCCTCTCTCTCTCTCGTTCTCTCTCCCTCTCTCTCTCTCTCGTGCGCTGTCATTCCCTTTGTCCCTGTCTCCCTTTCTCTCTCTCTGTATTTCCCTCTTTCACTCTCATTCTCTCTCTCTGCATCTCCCTCTTTCACTCTCATTCTCTCTCTCTGCATCTCCCTCTTTCACTCTCATTCTCTCTCTCTGTATCTCCCTCTTTCACTCTCATTCTCTCTCTCTGCATCTCCCACTTTCACTCTCATTCTCTCTCTCTGCATCTCCCTCTTTCACTCTCATTCTCTCTCTCTGCATCTCCCTCTTTCACTCTCATTCTCTCTCTCTGTATCTCCCTCTTTCACTCTCATTCTCTCTCTCTGCATCTCCCTCTTTCACTCTCATTCTCTCTCTCTGCATCTCCCACTTTCACTCTCATTCTCTCTCTCTGCATCTCCCACTTTCACTCTCATTCTCTCTCTCTGCATCTCCCACTTTCACTCTCATTCTCTCTCTCTGTCTCTGTCTTTCTGTCTCTTTCTCCCCGCGCCCCTCCCCCTCCTTCCTTTCAGGTTCTGTAGGTCAATTTGCAAAAATTAATGTTTACAGCGTCTGAGCTCCACTTCTCTATTTCTAGTTTGACAGCACTAATTATGCTATCAGTCTGGCCTTCAGTAATCATGAGTGATGCACAGTGGTTTTCTAATTACTTCCTTCCAGCCCTCTCCACAATAAGAAAATCCTCATTATCTCACAGACACTAAGCCCACCCGAGGTCAAAGCTTAAGGATGTGAACTAAATGTCATTGCTATTGCTGACATCACATTTCTCTGATCCTATCATGAAACTACGTAAGTACATTTGCACAACTGCAGTCGACAACTCTGTTTTGCCAAATACATGCTTGTACCCCTTGAATAAGTTTTTTTTTTTTTTTTAATATTAATTAATCAGAAGTAAAATATTTAAATGTTTATTTTTGTCATTACAAATATTTCTTAACGTAAGAAATACATTTCAAGTGAATCAAGTTGTTTTTCCCCTTTCCAGACCTGTACAATTAGTTCCCTTCGCACTTGAGTCCTTTCATGATGGAGCCAGCTATTGTCTTCTGATGACAATAAGTTCACAGATGAAAAATTCAGTGCATGTAGGCGGACTGACCAGTAGAGCCTCTGTTAGCTATGTAGTATTATACCTATTAAAAGTGACTGTCCAGTGTTGCGTCAAGTAATAACGGACGCAGAACGAAATAAATTAGTTTGGTTCATGGGCAAAAAGCCCGTAGTAAGAATAGTCTAAAAGACTTAAGCATGAAATAATCATCAGACTAATGTCGTTGGAGGTTACTACAAAGAATAGCAGTACGGATGTCGTTTTAATGGGGTTATAAAATCCTGGTAAACTTAATAACGTTTAGGATGATCTTGGCAAAATGGTTCAGAGAAAATTAATATGACAAGATGATGTTCAGATTATTGGCTCAGAAATCATGGGAAATGGGCTATTGTATTAGCTAGAGATTGGCAATCAAGTAAACGAAGGAATAGATCCACGACGTTCAAGGTTCAAGAGGTTACTAGAGGAATAATTCATTTACCTGTCAGGAAGATGTAATGTTAGTGTTATTCTTCTTGTCCTGTTTATCCTTTCTATGTACCACAGATTTGGTCGAGTTGAGGGGTAATTGAGGGGAAGAAAGAGACAATTTTGTCTGATTCGTTTAGGTCTCCGGTCCGGCAGATTTTCCACAAGTGGTATCTATGGGAACCAGACGGATTCGTAACACGTGGGTGTAGCGGTGAACAGTTCTGTCAAGTATGGGGCCAGAAGGGTTTTTTATATGTGAGTCATAAATAAAATATACATGTGCAAGCTTCCACCGCATGTGGTGACCGGAATTATCACGTCTGTCAGAGATCAGGAGTGCTGACTTCTTAATAATAATAATAATATATACATTTATATAGCGCCAGGACTAAAACATTAAAAGCTCTAGGCGCTGTACACAGTAAAAAATCATAAAAGCACATTCAAATAAACTTACACACACACAGACAAACTAGTTTTATACATCCATAGCAAGCTATAAAATTCAGTTTTTAAAAAGAAATGTTTTTAACCTGTTTTTAAATATGTTTAGAGAGGCAGAATTTCGAACCTCTTGTGGTAAAGAATTCCACACACAGGGACCAAAACAACTAAAAGCTCTATCTCCATAATTTGATGTTTTACACCTGGGAACAACCAGTTTGTTTTCTGTAGTAGATCTTAAAAATCTATCAGACTCATGTTTTTTCAAAAGTTCCGAAAGATAGGAGGGAGCTGAACCTTCAAGACAATTGTAAACCAAAACTGCAGCTTTAAATTTTATTCTGTTTTCAACAGTAAGCCAGTGAAGTTGGTCCATAAGGCTTGAGGCAGATTCTCTTTTTGATTTTCTAAAAATCAGTCTAGCTGCATTATTCTGAATTATCTGAAGGCGTTTTATTTTGTTGCTCGGAATTCCAAAGAGCAGAGAGTTACAATAATCAAGCTTTGAAAACATAAGTGAAGTGATAAGTATTCGAGTTGCCTCTTGGGATATGAATGGACGAATAGAGCTGATGTTTTTTAATTGAAACATTAATGATCGACATAATGAACTTATTTGATTTTCCATGCTGAGATCTCATTCTAAAATTGTGCCTAAGTTTTTAACTTTATTCATGTTTGCTACAGTGCTTTCACCAAGATTTAATTTTACATTTTTAATTGCAGTAATTTGTCTTTTCTTTCCAATAATCATAACTTCTGTTTTGTCTTCATTTAGCTTTAGTTTGTTTTGGTTCATCCATTCTTTTGTGTCCATAATACACTTTTCACTATCTTTTATAACATTGTCAACATGACCTAAAGTCGTACCAGGGTGATATAGTTGGACATCATCAGCATACTGATGGTAATAAAAACCATGATCTTTAAAAATATTAGACAGGGGCCCAATGTACATAATAAAGAGAGTGGGACCTAAAACTGAGCCTTGTGGAACACCATATGGCAGTATGTATTCTTTTGATTTTATGTTATCTGTTACAACAATTTGTTTTCGGTCACATAGATAGGACCTGAACCATTTCAGAGCTATACCAGAGATCCCATAGGTTGCTTCTAATCTGCAAAGAATAATTTCATGATCTATAGTGTCGAAGGCAGCTGATAGATCAAGAATGTTTAAACACGAAACCAAGCCCTTGTCCAGTAATCCAAACAAATCATTAACAATCCTCAATAAAGCAGTTTCAGTGCTACAATTTGCACGATATGCTGACTGGAATGATTCACAGAGAGCGTTATTGTTTAGATGACCAAGTAGTTGTTTTAAAATTACTTTCTCTAAA
Source organism: Onchidella celtica (assembly GCA_963931925.1). Lineage (NCBI taxonomy): Eukaryota > Metazoa > Mollusca > Gastropoda > Systellommatophora > Onchidiidae > Onchidella > Onchidella celtica. The sequence continues at coordinate 8,707,379 of OZ007575.1, forward strand.
ATCTTTGATAAAAATTGAAGATTAGATACTGGTCTATAGTTTTTCAAGTTTTCAGAGTCAAGATTAACTTTCTTAAGCAAAGGTTTAACGAGTGCAACTTTATAGGTCTCTGGCACAGCACCTGTACATAAAGAAGTGTTAATAATTTTTGTGATGGATGGTAAAAGATCAGGTAAGCATTTTTTTAACAAGTCTGTGGGCATGGGATCTAGTTCACATTGCTTAGTAGCAGCAGAACAAATTACGTCATTGATTTCATCACTGGTAACTTCACTGAAACAAGAAAGATTATTCCCAACAAATACAGAATTTTCACTAGTTATATCACAACTACTTAAATTGTCTCTAATTTTTTCTATTTTGTCCATGAAGAAGTCCCCAAATGCATTAGGCAGATGTTCCTTTTCTATTGAAGTTGGCAGGTTGATCCTTTTCTGTTTGCCCAACAAATCATTGGACAAATTGAAAAATTGTTTTGAATTTTGAATTTCACAAAACCTTGAGTTGTAATAGTCACATTTAGCTTTCCGAATGGTGTCATTCACAAGTTTCTTATGGTGAATGTATATTTCTTTGTCAATTTGTAACTTTGTTTTCTTCCATTTCCTTTCTGCTCGTCGCCTGGCCTGTTTTGCTGCTTTTGTTTCCAACGTGAACCATGGTGATGGTGTCCTGTCGGTCACAGTCCTTGATGTTTCCGGAGCATGACTGTTTAAGACGCTTTGGATTTTTTCTGTCAGAACTTCAGCATTGATGTCTTCTGAGTCAGCCAACGTTGTTCTCAAATCTAATTTGAAATTTTCTAAGTTAATTTTCTTCACGTCTCTGCATTTTACATTCTTTGTCTTTGGCAAGGGTTTCTTGTAAGGAATGTCGAAATATAGAAAATGGTGGTCAGATATTAGTTTGTTGGTATTTACCACCGCTGATGCAAAAGTAAATTTGGACGAAGTAACAATCCAATCAAGAATATGGCCAAATTTGTGTGTGCTGGATTCAACATGTTGTGTCATTTGATGTTCATGAAATAAACGTTTCATAAAATTTACATCAGCAGATGTTTTGGAGTCGTAATGCAAGTTAAAATCACCCATGAAGACAAGTTCCTGCTTTTCGATGTTGTTTAAAATCAAAATTTCTTCAAATTGTGTCAAAAAATCTGATGTTTTGAGATTGTTTTTCTTGTTAGGTGGTGGTCTATATAGCAGGACAAATTTTATTTTCTTGTGAGGTAATGACAAAGTCATAATCGCAGACTCAAATGAAGTAACAGTATCAGGATTCTCACCAAAGTTCAAGGCCGAAGAGAGAGTATTTTTGTAGACAATACCCATGCCACCTCCATTTTTGTTCTTTCTAGGAAGAACACTTCTTGTGTCTACATTTCATAATACTTTTTTTCCCTAAGGAAAATGATGTTCTTATTATGATGAGGCGAAAATCAAAGCACACGAAGAGCAAAATTCATATTTCTAAATAATATAATATTAATTTATACGGCGCTTCACCCCGTTATACAAGCTCTAAGCGCTTTACAGCCATTTTACTACTTCAGTTCACCAATGCAAAAACTGTACTGTGGTTGCATTCTATCAGTTGAAAAGGTGTGCTTCAAGATGTTTTTAAGGAATAGACAGTTGTTGTTATTGGTGTAGTTGTTGTTACTTTGAGTAAGTCTGCTGATGTGACTTTCTTCTTTATTTTTTAAGACTTAGGTTCCTTTGTCTTTCTACATTTTGAAGCAGGAAGTTCAGTATTCTTCTGCAGGGTTACAAATCACCCAGCAGGTCAAATAACTAGTTAGTGCGTTTTTATAGTGGATGTTGCTATGGGGATGTAGTCTAATTACGAAGCTGATTAGAGAAAACACAGGGTTGTGCTATCTGTTCAGTTATCGCTTACGATGTACAATACCACAGATCACTGGGAACAGCCTTTTATCACTGGCTCCTCACTACTATGTCGGCATAACAGAAGACATTACATTAGTAATGATTTCTCTCCCCAACAAGCAAGTGTTTCCCAGCAAGAGTTCAGCAATGAAAATGTTCATACAACTAACCGAATAACTCTACAAAAATGTGTATATTCATTCACCATTCCAGGTCACCGCAACCCAAACAAAACATAGAGAAAATCCCCAAACAATGTCAGATGGAAATTAAAGGCTTCCATGCCCACATCAAAATTAGAGAGATTAGATTACTCGCCATGATTAGGATTTTCCCCTTGATAAGAAAAAAAAATGCTCGTTCATAAAACTCTTAAAGGGGGCGCAACTGCACAAACTGATCATTTTTCTATGGAAAGCCAATGATATCAATTTCGTCGAAATGAGAATGATGAACTGTTGATGCTCTTTGGGAAAAACCCAGTAAAGCGCAGACAGAAGAGCTTTTGTACAGCCTACACAATGATTTATTCCCCTTTCTTCTTTCATTATGTCAAACAGTATAAAACGGCATTTTCACAAAACTGCATGGCAAACAACACAATTGGCTGGAATCCATCAGCGTTCATACTGTTACTTGTAAATGCCCAATAAAAACCATTCTATTTCACGAGCCATACACATATACAAAGCATGGGAAAGTGTTACAAATGTTAACAAAGCCAAGGAAGTTACATACTTTACAAAGTGTCGTCCAAAGTATTGACAAATTTTATTCAATTATTAATGTCCCATTGGACAATCAAACATAAAATCCTCGAGAGATTTAAAAAAAAAGATAATAAATTGTGATCTACCTACGTGAACTATGTGGGTTTAGTAATGGTATAGATAAATTTCTATCAAAAGTCGATTTCTTCAGTTCCTGCCTCAGTAATGTTCCCTCGAACTCAGACACACACAAAAATCTACAGTAAATTTAAAACTAGTTTCAACGGTTTCTTTTCAGACATGTTGACGTCGCCGTGAATAATGGGAATTAACTCTGTAGAACAGGAAACGGAAATGGAACGCTTAACTCAAATTCTCAGTAGTCCAGAGGGCCGCCAGGGTTATTGTCCCTGACATTTGAACGATTTTCCGGGAATTTGGAAATAAAATGAAAGAAAATCAGAAAAAAAGAAATTTCATAAAAAGTTTGCGTCATCTTCAAAAAAAAAAAAGTGTAAAAATTCGATCCTAAAATTTCCGTCAGTAAAATCGACATGTCGTTTGAAACACACAGAAACGTATCTGACTAAGCAGCTCTCAGAATGGCGAGTCAATAATATTGAATTACGAATGGAAGATATCGTGTAAAACGTGTCAAACAATGCACACTCAAGAAACTGCGTAAACTCACCTCACCCCTTTGTTTTTTGTTTTGTCCAAGGCTGTTGTTACTTGTAAGTACGTACCCCAAGCTTTTTGGGCTGGGGGCGTGTATGTATACGTACCTATCCCTAACCCCGTCCTTGTACTCAACCTTAATAAACTCTCATCGAATCCCTAACCCTGCCCCCTGCCTTTCAACCAAAAAAAAACAACAACTCAAACCCTAATTGAGGCTGTTGTTATTTCGGGAGGAGCTCTCTAACTCTCGAGTCACAAAAGGCTTTAAAATGCGTACCCCTAGCGCAATAAAACTTGGGGGACGTACGTACTTGTAACAACATTTTTTTGTCCAAATCTCACGTCCAAATTTCACACGACTGAAAAGTTCAAGTGCTGGATATAAATCTTCGTGCCATTTATCGGAGGTAGGGTATGAGGTTACTGCTGTCAGTAACATTATGCCGGGCTTTGTGAAATGATTAAGGGGAAGATTATTCTGGCCGAGTGGCGGACATTCTAATCCCAAAGGATATTCTGACGTGGTAAGAGAACAACAAAATGACAATACACATTTTATTGACATTAATAAGATTAAGAATGCAGTGCTCCCTGGTCCAGTAACCGAAAGGCTGTCCCTAACACTCACTCCGGTCTTGCAGAAAAAAAAAAGTCAGAAAATTAAGCATCGGAGTTGGTGTGGCGCCCATTTTGGCAAAGAAATTATGATTCATGTGATTATGTGATTGGTCAAAAACAGTTCAAGCCCCGCCTTAAACTCACTTTGAATTATTTATAACTACGTAATGAACATGGAGGAATGAAGTTAGCGATAATCATACAGTCGCTGGTGACAAAAGGTACTGACATAATAGTCACTTGACGTTGGTTAAGAGTTTCGAAATTTGTACTGAAGTGCTATGTGCGGGGAGAAAAAGGGGACGCACTAGTTCATCAGACTGAATCTGCCTAGCACTAAGGGTTAAGTGGTAAAATACGATAAATATGTTAAGGGTTTTGGAGAAATACATTTAAAAAATTTATATATATACTTGAAAGAGTGTACAAAGCTGTGATTATTATGGGTTTTTTTTTTTTGTATGTATCTTTTTCATCTAATTTGTTCCGTATTCTTTACAAGTGATACAGTTAAGAAAAGCGATTCCTCCTCATTTTCTGTCTGCCTTACGTTAATGCTCTTTTTAATGTTACACTATGCTGGCCTGAAATATGTGGTTTCTTTCCACAAGAGAAAATCAATGTGGACAAACCCTCATGGACTACAGCCTAGACATCTAATGGTAAGCTGACGATGAAAACCTTGTTTCCGGTGACAAAGAAGGGAAAGAGAAGTGTACTTTTTTTCTCGCAATTTATCCATAATGTAAGTGTTCGTTAAACAAAGCCATAGTGATAAATAGATCAATAATATAATTGTTTATCATAAATCTTCTCTTTTCAAACAAACACAGCTCCTACAGAAAAGGTTTTTAATCTCTTTTCTCATAGTATCTGAGAGTCTTCTGTTTATTTAACTACGCACTTTCCTTTAAGTCGTGTCTACCATTGCTAAACATGCACTTGTGAATAAAGAGCATACTGAGATCTTTAACATATTCAGGCATGTCGGTTTGCTACACTGTGATAATTTTCATTTGACGAGAAGGCATGCAAGAGCATTGCAACATTCAGTACTGAGGCATCAGACAAACTAAAAGACTTTTTCAAAAGCAGCATAATTATTTCTTCTTTGGAATTATAAGCCGACTGCACGTCATTTTACCCTGAAGTAATACCTTTCCAAATAGAGGAGTGGTTTTCCCCGGGACTGATCAGTGTTTGGTTCCCAAACATAGACACGTGGACATTATGGTTTACATTCTGGACCATTGTTATACCATTACCCAACGTGGTGTTTGGTCGATGAACTTAAGACTGGGATTGGGCGATGGCCAACGGACGGGCTACTATAATTCAGCCATGCCGGAAGCGGATATTCGCGGGACCGTGAGGCTGGAGACTCCCATGTGACCTCATTAACAAGTTTCTATTGGTTGGCAACTCTCCGGGACTTACCCTGGCCCATGTTGGAGTTTTTGATGACTGGATCAGTGTATGAGTCACTGACTGGGTGAGTGAGTAAACAATCGTTGCAGAAAATGAGTAAAAGATACGTTTAAGTTAAAAATAAAAGCTGGTGAGTAGTAATATTACCCTGGGTTGTTTCGATTATTGCAGGAGATTAGGGAACCACAATGATACAATGTCGATGTGCAGGATTTTCCTACAGAAAATTGTAAAGAAACAGGAAGAAACTATGTGTCTTATGAGCGTTTCTCTGCTCACCTTCAGCTTCTGCGTGACAAAGTAAAATCTCAGCAATGCTTTCACCGAGCTCTCACGAGGTTTCAGATATAAATAAGGCCAATGACCCTAGAATGGTCCTCTTTGGTCACGCCAACTTCAATTTCATAATATCGCCTCGCCCTAGGTCCGTGACAGGCAAAACCAGCCTGACTTTGGAGGACACAAATAGACACAAATCACGCAGGGCCATGTGTCCTGCAAGTGAAATACATAATGCATCCATAATAGAACTATACAGATTTATGTGAAAGACATTAGGTCCCGAGCACTGTATTTCATTTTCTACACCGTATTCTAAACAGACATTTCATGTGGAAGTTAAATCTACTTGAAAGATTAAGCCATGAAAACTATGACAACAATGATGCAAGGCTGAAAAGTGAATCACATCGGGAAAAAAAAAACAACCTTCAGAAACGAGGCAGAGTATGTTGACATTGACATGTAGAAAATACATTAGGGGCCTGAACTTGCGTTTTCAAAAACGATGGTGTGGCGAATTAAAATACATTCCCAAATTCTAAGACCTGCCTTGGAATCTGTCGTTCAATTAATTCACACTTATTTCAGCCAAATATCGCAAGCTTCAGAAAATCTCGCGAGACTTGGCGTGACCCATGTTTATCATCCTGGCGTCCGACAGGGTATGAAATAGAACCAGTCTCCAGAGACTGCGGGCTATTCGCGTTGCTTGTCACTCCGTATGGAATGGCAGCTCTATTATTGAATGGTGTGACCAGGGTAAAGCGTGAGTTATTGGTCCCAGTAGGACAAGGGTGTCCAGTGTTACTTTTGTCAAGAAGTAATAAGCTTTCAAAATTGTATGAGATAGTCCGGGTTTGCTTGATACCAGAACACACATCCTGGGACACTTTCTTTGCCTGAACATTGTGCAATTAATCCTTTTATCTTAATAATTAATACAAACCCTTTAAACGAAGTTGCCGACCTGCACGAAATGTCACAAAATTATGTTTCATCAATACTTACGCAATTGCGGCCAAGTTCTTCACCCAGAATAATTATTTTGTCCTTCCAACAAAATAGCAACGACCTCGGCTAGCGATTAGCACTTGGGACTCTTATTCCCACATTTCCTATATTTATTGTATGATTTGTCTGGGATTGGTTTCACAATAAATCTGGGTTGTGTAAGAGGGGAGCGATAAACAATATGACATAATGGAACAAGCGGGACTATTATAAAGACTATTTTACTTCTCGGTAAGCCTAACTGTCGTGTTAATAATTGAAGCGCACAGAAGAAAAACAACTAGAGTAAACAAAGAAACAATGTGAAACTTAGAAAATCCACTGTTAAAGTTTGAAAGTCCGCAACTGGCCTCTTGCAACTGAAAATGTGAGTTACAATATGTGAGTGGACCTGGCGAAATCTGGCTTGAGATGAAAGACCAAATTCCTTAGAAAACACTTCCAAAGGGGGAAAACTTTTCTATGGAAATTTGGATTTGCTTATAATGTGAAATAGTAGCTTTTTTTTTTTTCGCAGTTAGTTAAAATGTTTTGCTTGGAACCATCTAAAAAATATAAGAGTTTCACCTTGTGCACGGTTTTCCCAGATCCACCCACATAATTTGAGACGGCAACTTTTTTTTCAACTCTTCGGTTTCGCAGAGACAAGGCAAATGAACATAGCTTATACATAGGGGTGGGGTGGCATAGGGTCGAAAATTACTCTTTGCGAATGTGGGTTTTCCCCTGTAGTCTTCAGTTATATACATACAGCGGTAAACCACCATTTCCCCTTTATTTTCACAGTAGTCTTCCAATCAGCAATAAACCACCATTTTCCCGCTGTTTTTCCCCTGCAGTCTTCAGTTATATATATACAGCAATAAACCACCATTTCCCCACTGTTTTTCCCCTGTTGACTACAGTTATGTCCAAACAGCAGTAATCCGTACTTTTCCGTTGTTTTTCATCAAATATTAAGGTGCTGCGGGTCTTGAACTTCAAATATAAATCATTTTCCTGATTATGAAAACCATAATCTGTCTCAAAAATATCTTGTTTCAAATACACATATATTTCCCTTCTCATTTACCTGAGCTGTGGGCGTTGAGAGCGGGGGAAAAATACTCAGCATCGTATACTTGGGACGGGGGCGGTGTGTAGATGATCCGATATTTTGTTCAACTTTAAAGGTATTCCTATCACAAAGCGTAGGCGTCCAGCCCTCCAGTTTCCATTACTTTGAATTGGCTCAGTGTGTGGGGACAAACACCAGCCAATCTTCTTGTAAACAGATGTAGAATGAACATCGTTCCACACCGCCAGGAATCTAATCTAGGTCACGAGAGGATGAAGCTGAAAGCCACATGTCTCTGGACAAATAGATCAAATGACAAGATTGGAACAGCCAATCTGAGGGAGGCGCCCCTGTCTCGGCACAAAAATCTTTCTTAGACAGTACTGTATATCGTGATTGTGTTTTGTCATTCTCTTTAAAATTCCACCTACGATCACAATTTCAATTTACTTCTCACCCGGTGGCCGAGTTTTCTAAGCATTTAATTTAAGAATACTAACAATAATGACAACAAGAACTAAACCTGATTTCTTCAGACCTACGGTTTTTAACAGACCTCATCTCGTGATATCAGAAGCTGGACCTCTCAGAGAATAGTTCTGAAGATGTCAGTAACTGTTCACTGAAGAATGACATCACCAGGTTCATTTTCGGTTCATATTTTTTACATAGAGATAGGGAGCCTTGGGGCTAAATACATGTTTTGTTGTTGTTGCTGCTGCTGTTTTGTTGCTGCCGTTTTTGTTGTTGTTGTTGTTTACATGAAAAGAAAACAGATCTCATCACGAAAATCACGGGCCGCAATCTTGCCGATATCGGAAAAAGGGTGGAAGTGGGGACTATCAGACTCCACAGACAATTTGCAAAGTACATTCCACTGAGATGATCCAGACATGATGACCAAACCATCTTCATTGTTAAAAAATCCATCGTAAAGTCTCGGGTAGGATGGATTTTATGGATGTATTTAATTTTGTACGAGAGTAATTCTGGGTTTTTTTCCGGAGAGACTTTTTCCACCCTGAGACCAGACTGGGTTCTACTTACGCAGTGAATGTTTGAGGAAAATTTTAGGGTTTGAGTTAAGGCTAAGATTATGTTTGGCTAGTCCACCACAAAAATCTTTCCTGCAGCGAAATAAGCACATAACTTTGGGGGGGGGGGGGGGGGGGGGGAATTGTCCGTAAGTTGGTTTTTAAAAAAAAATCCAGTTCCGATATATTTGGCTCCATGTCCCAAACAGCCCGTTCCCTTTCTTTTCCTTTGCTCTTAGAAACTCCACTTCCACTATTGATCATTCGAAAGAGACCTCTTCATTTCGCTGTAATATGATGCAGATTTTTACGAAATTTCGAAGACCAGTTGGCATTTTTCATTTGCTTGGCAAAAATTGAGTTTTTAGACAATCATCCGGGACATTTTTGAGTAAAAGCAAATAAAATATTTGGAAAAGCACAGATTCTATATCGTCAGGTCAAACCGACTTGTTGTCTGATTTGGTTATTTATTTCTTCGTTGATTTTTCAAAACACAACCTTTCTGGTCAAAAACGTAAAACTTTAAGGATTATAACTAATATAACAGTATCTGGTATCTGTAGAAGACAGAATGACTTCATCATACATTTGCAACATTATCAAACAGATATCTATTATTTATCAAGATAGATGTTTGGAGCCAAATCTAAACAAAACAAAATTTGAGGAAAGCAATTTTTGTGACGGACGTCAGATGAAACAGACTAACACCCGCTTAAGATAGTCATAGGACAGACTCATATAAGTAACCTAGGACTCGCCGAGCAGTTCTGACCAGCCCAGATGTTGTGTGAAAATTACTTGAAGCTTTGTTTTCATGTGTACGATAACGGACACGCCAAAAAACTACGAAGTAGTAACAACACAGAGTGTTTCCCTGCGTACAGAAAGGGCATGAAAACTAATCTTCTTGTTTCACGACTTGGAGGGTTTTTTACCTCTCTATTGCCGCTTCCGTTTCTGTACACATGAAAACCCAGCATTACACACTGGTCAATGAGCTATACATACACATATAAATATAACACACATGTCACCCTTCCCTCAACCTCTCCCACGAATTCAAAGAGGAAGTTTTTCTCTAAAAAACAGTATCCAAAGAAATAACATGTCGTTTATAGAGGTGCTAATGAGGTGAGATTATCTGGTGATCCGTATCCTCCCGTATCTGGAGTCTGGCTTTTGTACTATATTATGTCACCGGCAGTGAGTGGAGTGGCCTCATTGCTGCAATGACATTCACTTGAAAACAAGCACAAGCAGTGTCATTTGTCTTACACCACAAACTAAGGGAACTTTGCTAATAAACTCGTGTATCAGCAGATGAACAGTAGGCCTATCTAACACAGTGTCGTTGTGGTCAATTATTCAGTGAATGACGTGATCATATCTTGCCGTGTTCAGTGGCGTCAGGGCAATGCTCGATGTGCCAGAGTTTTTGTGCTGTTCGCGACCAGCGATGTCTCCTGTTAGTTTGCTTGCTGTGCTTTCACGTGTAAACGTACTTTTTTGTTGTTGTTGATTCATCGCTAAGAGTTCATTATTTTTGTGCCCATTGCAGAAAAAACAACAATGAATCATAACTTTTTTCTCTCTTTTAAAATATTTTGTTAACCCTCTCGTGCCCAGACGAAAATCGCAAATCCCAAGAAATCCTTAAATATTATGCTGAATTGATTTTAAATAGTTGGATTATTGCAAAAATATAAATAATTGGCAAAATTATTTGTTAATAAAATAGGAAGGGTAAGGGCATCAAAGATAAAGCATTTTGGTTCCAAATGACCTATTTTTAATATGGTACAGTGGCCGCAAGAAGGTTAAACAGATACTGGTGCTCAGTTCATAGCAAACCTCTTATATATTCGTCGCAGGGGTTACCGTGCCTGTGTGAACAAATCGTGAAATACCTGCTTTTGCGTATTGACAAGTTTTGTGTAGTGAAAAATGCAGCCCGCACATGGCGTGAATGAAATATATATTTTTGCTAAATTTTACACAAGAGATGAAATCGTTTTGAGTGTCTGCAACAGACAACGTGAATGATGTCTTTTGATTGTCTACTGATAACATAAATGATGTATTTTGATTGTCTGCTACAGATAACATAAATGATGTCTTTTGACTGTCCACAGATAACATAAATGATGTCTGTTGACTATCCATAGATAATGTAAATGATGTCATTTGACTATCTGCGGATAAGATAAATAATGTCATTTGACTGTCCACAGATAACATAAATGATGTCTTTTGACAGTCCACAGATAACATAAATGATGTCTTTTGACTGTCCACAAATAACATAAATGATTTGTTTTTACCATCAACAGATTACAAACATTATGTAGCCACTAACAGGAGGGTGACTATAGGTTACTTCAGTGTGGCCAGTTTGGTGGGGTCTCATCGATGATGATTAAATTTCTCTTTTTCTCAAAAAAAAAAAAAAAGTCCCATTTAATTTGTACAAGATCCACATAGGGGCAATCATAGCTAAAACTCGAACGACACCTAATCATAGCTAATGTAATATGAACACTAATAAACTCAAAAATGAAAATGCCTCTAAACGAATCTGATACGCTCAGATGACAAACACGATGCAGACAGAGGGGAAAAATATTGGTCTCATTTTGTGACAGATATTTGCCCGTACTCGGGGAACTCGGACATCAGCGATGAACCTGAGACTGCGCGTAGGAGAAATTCATTAGAAAATATCATAGTAATGTGATATTTGTTGTCAGCTGCATGCTGGGGTAATGATTTAGCATTGTCACGAAATCTGTCTGTTTTTACTTTGCAAATATAATAAATAAAATAATAATAATAATGGATGGCATTTATATAGCGCATATCCTTTTAAAATGCTCTATGCGCTTTACAGAAGCAACATGTCAACCACAGAGCAGAATGGAGGGCCTGCGAAGCGCTCAACACACTACAATGCTTCTTTCTCTCTCACTGTCTCGCTCACTCTCTCTCTCTATCTCTCTCTATCTCGGAGCAAACTATAACGCAGCCTGTTAGGCGCAGTTCACAACTCACAACAGTTCACAACTCACAACAGTCCACAACTCACAGCTCAAATAATATTTGAATATTTATTAATAATAATATATAATTATATAATAATGAATAATAAATTTTGTTGTTGCTGGTAAATGATGATTGTTTTTTTATTATTTTTTCAGATTAATTTTTTAACCCTATTCTTCAATGATCGTCTTTCACGTGTTTTTTTTTTACTCCTAGCCTATGTGCTGCTTAAAGCATACTTACTGTCATAAAAACCACAGAAAAACTGTGGGGTCGCGGCAGGGCTATAAGCAAAGTCTATTTGCCCAATTTTGACTTTAAAGCATCCCTAGTGGACCATTTGTCTATCTAACTTCATCCCTAAATTATCCATTTTTGTCTCTCATCCATCACTGAACCATTCGTCTGTTTTTCAGTCCATTTATCCTTTCCTCATCCATTCATCAATGTAATATACGCATCTCCACATCCAACATTTACCGACTCTCTAATAAAGGCCGCTCTGAGCGGTTCATCAGACAAACACTCGGTTCAAATTGTACAATGATTAAAACCTAGCGGACCCGGGCAAGATAAATCTTTAAAATGTTCCGTGTTCTAAGACCAGTTGCATGTCTAGACGACTTTAAAAACGACTTTTTGGATTCAAAACAAAGTGTAATAGATCTTTTGTGTCACACCAACATTTGTTGCAGAATACATAGAGGTGATACAGTTGACCTCCGATCTGCAGTGTGTAAAGTATGGCGTAGAACGCAATTTCCAGACACACTTTTCCATCCATGTCGGAACACTTTCTTCTGCTCAACTCAGGTAGCTCAAAATCAACGAAAGTATTAAAAAATACAGTGAACCTCAAGATCGCTTAAAATATTACCTCTTACACCTTCACGTCTTTTTATGTGTGGCATGATATTTTGTAGAATTTAAGGCCCAGCTTTTAAAAAGCCTTTTATGATTGCATTGGAGGCCTCACTTCCTTTATAATATAATGCTGAGAGATGAAATTATTCTTCATTAACTTTCCAACAATTTGGCATTTTCTACATTTTTACAGCTCCCAAACATACTACCGGTCCCCGGTTTTTCGGAGAGGGCAGTATGAGAACCGTTGTTCTCTGAAACTGGCTAGAAATGAATCCGTTAAACCATCTAGTTCTCCGTCGAAACAGCATTGATCTGTCCATTTCTCAGCTAAAAAATGTTCAAGATCGTGGCTGGCAGTTTGGGGCAACTGCATTAGCGTTTCTGCCTTTTCTTCAGAATGAACGTTAAGCCAGAGCAGCAGTGGGTAAAGCTTACTTTAAGTCGGGAATTTAATGAAATTTGAAGTGGCCTACAGGATTCTGCTTCAGTTATGCTTGACGGCAGTTCAGAAAATTGAAGCGTAAGTTTGTGTGTCTGCAAAGCTATATTATGTCACTTGCCATTCAGTCTGGCGATCACTAACCATGCATACATTAAAATTTTCTCCTTAAACTAGTTTTAGTTATTCCACCTGTAGTTAAGTCTTAACAGACTAACTTGATGAATAGACAAGCAACACTGATGAGCCCCCTTTCTTCTCCTCCCCCAACAGATCATGATGTCTCTGGTATGTTGTTAATTCACATGCATGAACACGACCCCAAATCTCGCCGACGTGCAAACTCTCCAAGCCAATAAGGGACCTAGATTGTATTTACCGCTTGCATGATCAACTGGACAGAACAAGTGCCTCTTTTAAATGATTGAAAACAGTGGTGGACCTACATTTATAGGACCCTGAGGCTTGAACTGCCATGGGGTCCTTTCGCAACCGAGCAACAGTAGGCAACATCCAAAATTCACTCATTAACAAAAGTTTTTTTCAGGGCTCTTCCGGGATCAGGGGCCCTGAAGCTTGAGTTTCGTTAATTTCATAGTATATGCGCCCATTCTGAAGATGCCTTGCATAATGGTAATACCGAGACCTTTAGATCCCAAAGACGAAACTGTGATAATGATAACTTCATCGCCAATGACGGAGCAAAGTGGCAAAGCCTTTATGTGAATATAGCTCTCTTCAGTTGGTGTTGAGATCTTTGGTTTCGGGGGGGGGGGGGGGGGGTCTCTGATCTCGGCATTCACACCATTTCAAAATGCTGGTGTTACATAGACTTGCTCAAATAGAGCTCTCTTGAGCTTGAACGGCACTGCATTTATGCAACATGATGACATCACAGTTGTGAATGAGTGCGCTGTTACCCGTGTCGCTAAGCTTCGCTGCGTTCAAGGCTGTATACGTTAATAAAGTAATCAAATGCCTATGGCATTGTCACCATAATTCTTGTGTTCCTGTTCCAACAAAACACTTTTATCGTTATGCATGTTTCTATTGTCATCGAAAGCCTGTGGCATTGTACTGATTGAAACAAAAGGAAACCATTGAAACTATTGAACGCCTAGGGGGCTGTAGCTGACATTGATTTTCAGCACGGCCCAAATGTGTGGCATACAATTGCCAACCATCAATAAAGCATAATCTTGACTGAATGTGTGGATTTTGTGCATGTCCGAAGAAGGCACTACGCCTGCGGATCCATTACAGAGTATTATCTTCTGACGGGCACCCGCGGCGCGTCTTGTCTTTTCTGAAAGAGGCTAGAATCTAAAACTTGAATTAAAGACGTTAATTCACATTACCAAAATTCTTTTCAAATCTATAGGAAACAATTTGGGGGAATTTTGCCAAGGTCGAAAAGTTTAACTATTGTGAAACTTAAACTTGATGAATCTCTGAATACCACCAAATATATGAAGTAGGATACCCGAGAAAGACCGAGAAATGCACAAAGAGGCTGTTGACGTGCCGACGTGTCGTAAAACCCAAACTCAGACCCAAATTGTAAGAGGAACGTTTCTACTGTGTGGAATAGGGCAGACCTCGTGTGCACAGGAACACGTTCGCAGTGAGCATGTTGTTGCAATGGAAGCTTTCTGAGCTTAGTGGTCAGAAACTTACAAAAACTCACAGTAACTAGATCAGTTGTGCTAAAATAAAGGTTTTTTGCTCCTCCTTAAAAGTAGCCAAAGCCGACTTCTACACTTTTTGAGGGACGGTGACGGTATGCTTAACAAGTACACATTTTTTTTTTCTTAATCATATTTCAGTTGCTGTTTTTTTCGAGCCCCATTCTTTTTATATGTTTGTTTAATTAGCATGAACAAATGCATGAGAGCAAAAGAGGTTACTTAATAATAATAATAATAATATATTGCATTTATATAGCGCCCAACCCCGTCGATGACAAGCTCTGGGCGCTTTAACAAACTCTTACACACACACACACACACACGCATACACAAAAGAAATTCAAAAATATTTACTATTGTTGCTGCCGAAAAACACCTAGCCTAGTTTGTCTGAAAGAAATGGGTCTTCAGATGGCATTTGAAAGAACCAATGTCATTAATTTCCCTGGTTGTCTTTGGAAGAGTGTTCCAGATGGTAGGGCCAAGAAATGAAAAGGACTTTTCTCCTACAGTGGACAGATTCATTTTAGGTACTTTCAATTTTGTAGTGTCAGATGATGATCTTAGTTGACGAGATGGAACATAATAATCAGTTAAATCAACTAGGTACGATGGAGCAGTATTATTGACACATTTGTGACAAATGGATGACAATTTGTACATTATTCTTTTCTCAACTGGCAGCCAGTGCAAACTCTGCAGAAGTGGCAGTGCTGAATCTCTTTTCTTTTTCTTCAAAACAAGCCTCGCTGCATTGTTTTGAGCAATTTGGAGTTTTCTAATATTTTTTTGTGAAATTCCAGCCAAAAGGGAGTTGCAATAGTCAAGCTTTGAAAGTACAAAAGAATTTACTAAAACAGCCGCAGTTTCAGTTGAAATAAGATGTCTGATTTTACCGATTTTCCAGATTTCCATGTATAGAATGCGAATGAGGTGACTAACCTGAGATGACATAGAAAGATTCGAATCAATGTAAACCCCTAGGTTTTTTACTTTTTTTGAAATTTCTATTGAATTAGTGCCAATTATCATCTCAGTTCTGTCCACTTCTTGCAGAACCCGCTCACGGCCTAATAAAATAACCTCAGTTTTATCCTCATTTAGAGCCAGTTTGTTTTGGTTCAGCTTTTAATTTCTGTTATACAGTTTCCAGCCTGCTGCAGAAGGCTGTCAACATCGCATGGCAAGGCAGAACTGTAGAGCTGGGTATCATCAGCATAGAAATGATATTGTAAATTAAATTTCTTTATTTCATGTACAAGTGGAATAGTATAGATCGGGCATAAGAATACTTAATCGGGCATAATGCCGCCACTGGAAACAAACTCAGAGTGGGAACAGAGGAACGTGCAGACACACTAAAGACAGAATTTGATGAAATTATAGAGAAAGCCAATCTAAACTGAGTGCCGTGTCATTTCCAAGGTAAAAGATGATGTTTGGAATGACTGACGGAGTGAACGTGATGATGGTGTAGAAATGCTGTGATGATGGCGGCGATGTTGTGCGAGGAGGTGGGGAAGGTGGGGCGGGGGATTTCAATGCGTTGGAACGGATGATGTGAAGGGAAGTAAAATCTTTGAATGAGTCATTTCTATTTTTGGACGTAATTTCTTTCTATCGATCAGTTTCCCCACTGTGTACTTATACCAAGCCATGTACAATTTCTCCGTCAGTGAGAAAGCAAAGAGAGCGTAGACAAGACAGTATAAGATAATGCTTTTTAAGAGTAAAAGAAAACAGCCAATTTGTACTAAATGTAGCTATTTAGAAAGGAAGAACGTAGTTGATGGATGGATGGATGGATGGATGGATGGATGGATGGATGGATGGATGGATGGATGGATAGATGGATGGATGGATGGATGGATGGATGGATGGATGGATGGATAAATGGATGGATGGATGGATGGATGGATGGATGGATGGGTGAATGGATGGTTGGGTGGATGGATGGATAAATGGATGGATGGATGGACCGATGAGTGGATGGATGATGGATAGATGGATGGACGGAGTACTGAGCCTCTAGAAGGAGGAATGAAATAACAGAAAAGTGTGTGAATTGACAACAGAAGAAATAACTTACCTTCTAATGCATTGCAGGAAGAAATGACCAGAACGACGATACACGCGACGATGAAATTATTTCTCTTTCGTCCATCATTGTACATGGCACGGTTCCAGTGGAACTGTCTTAGGAAATACTCCATGACAGGTTACTCAGCGCCTATGAGCTTGTTTCTCTCCTTTTCTCTTCAATGAAAATCTTTTCTCCTAGTGACACGAGGCCAAGAACCGCAAGTTCATCTCTGGGGAAAAGAAAACAAACAAAGCATATTATTTTAATGCTGTAGCCAATGGATTAAAAACAAGATCTATAAATACAAATTTATGTAAATAAAAACGAATGTGAGTCTGCCCGTGCGCAAAAACTACTGACTCATACATGAAATCTTGAAGATGTCTTCCTTTCGTCCTGCAGAGGTTCATTTTTCACATTTGGACACTCCAAGTGGATGGGGAGTTTCTTTTTTAGTTTGATTTGTGTCGCTGACTGCTCGCCTCCGGTTCTCATGTACAAGAGCGCATGAACCCGTGATGTCATCACTTCCTTCCGATGATGTTCACAATGACACAAACTACCCAGTACCCAGTTGATTGCAATCCGATGACTGCCTGGGACTTTAACGTGCAAAGACGGTGCTGTAGGACCAAAGATGCTGGAGACAAGAAGATGAGACAGTCTAAGAATAAACAAACAGCTGCAAAAACAAATTAATTCAAAGAAACGAGCAAGATAAAGTAGACCCATTTTATAGCCACCCAGAACTGAAAGAGATTTATCCCGGGCAGAGCCGGGTACCTCGGCTAGCGTATAATGTAATTCGAAAAGAAACGCGTAATGAAGACAACTAGCTGGGCCTTGTTTTGTGTTTAACCCCAAGTGGATGATAAGGTTTGGTTAACATTGCCAGAGAAGACTGTAACCTTCGGTAAACATGCAGTTTCCCATTTCATCCTCTCCACTTTTATTCAATACTTTGACAACTGAAAGAATAGGGTCTGACGAGACAAGATGTTCTGGCCTGGCGCAAACGGGAGATATGTCAGAGCTAAGTGGTCTAGATGTGACAACCGTTAGAAGGGGATAAAAGAATGTTTGTGACCTGCACAGCACACACGTTGGGGGATGTGTTGGTCTAGAGACAGGGTGTTCGCCTTTCATGCCGAAGGTACCGGGTTCGGTTCCCGGTCGGTGCAGGCATGTTGGAAATTTGGGGAAATTTATCCTCTGGTAGTTAGGATTGAGCACCTAGTCTCCCGGGATAAGGACCGAAAAACTGGAATGGCCCGTGTGCACGTTGCGCACCTCGAAGTTGAAAATGGAGAAGAGCAAGCCTAACAAGGCGGGCTGCCCGGGCAAAGTTTAAAACAAACAACTAATCCCCCCCCCCACCCCCACCCCCCATGGAGTCAGTCAAATATGCTGACGCTCGTTTCATAAAATGGGCCGCATCGCTTTCCATAATAACACAGGTGTTGTTGGTTGAACACCATATCTCTGGTACACAAAACAAATCAGCATCACATAAAGCATAGTCAGTGACAGTCTCATTACTGGTCACTGGATCGATTCGTTATATAAAAGTAGCTAATCAGCATTTATACGCGGATGTAATAAAAAAAAATACCGTGTAATTTTTCTGTGTCATGTCGGTTGAGAAGAGGTTTAAAATTGTATATATATCTGCAAAAAAGTGATAATGATGATAGCAGTACTGAATGAATCTAAAAGTATCTGCTGTAGGAAATGCTAACCTCAGGGAAGTGATCTCATCACCATGACGTGGTCAAATCATTAAATTTTTACACGACCCTTTCTAATATTCTGTGGTATGTGTGTGTGTGGGGGGGGGGGGGAAGGAAGAGAGGGGGGGGCAAAAACTCCAATTTTCCCAGGCACCCACAGATTTTCAGGTTCATCCCCAGGTCTGTGTTTATAAAATGATGGTTGAGGTTGAAAAAAGGCACTTGTGGCGTTCACATGAAGCAACAATCGCTTTGAATGGCATGGCTAAGATGACAGCAAGGCAGAAAGTGAATAATTTACCCACAAAAGCTGTCTCTGGTTACTTTTAACACAAATTGGTTCTTATCAATATTCAACCAAAATAAAATGTTCAGAGAATACGTGTCTCCATCTTGTTTATTCCCCAGCCAACCATAAAGACTGCGGAAGTCACATGAACGTTGGCTTTCTTTATGATAAGTATAATAATACGAAAGATGACAAAAAGGGGAGGGGGAGGGAGGGCGTTGCTGACGTGGGATACCAGATTTGCCCTTCTTTCTTCCAACTGTCAATACCAGAAATTAAGCAGATTCTATTGAGGTAAAAACCCAGCAGCACGAAGGGAAAAAAGCGCAAAAATCACGTTCAGACTCCCAGTTGGGTTGAGTGCTACTAAAATCTAATTAGTTTTGGAAAATGCTGGTCATTAGAGCACCACTTATCGTGGATGTCCGTGGCCTGCCAGGTTTTTTTTCTGACTCGGACACTGGCCAACCTGGTAGTGGACGTTAAGCTTTCTCCCCTCTCGTCACGTGGGACTTTCAGACATTGGATAATCTGGCAGACACCGGGTACTTTAAACTTGGCAAACCCTGGGTACTTGAAACCTTGCAGACACTGGATTCTTGAAACAGAACTCCAGACTCTCGATTTCATGGGGAGAATCTTGTAAACCAAGAATTAAATTGTCTGTAGTCTCAGGTACATTCCATCACAACCGATCCATTAGTTAATGACTTGGTGAGTATTACCAGCCTGTCAGTGCAATGCTATTGTTATTGAATATATTAAAATTGCTGAGTCTTGTTTTAGTCTAACGTCCCTGTATTCTTATTATTAAAGATGGTCGTCAAAACACAAACAGATATTAATTTGTCTCCTTGCGTCGCTATTGTTCGTAGCTGTTTTTTTATAATGGGTGTGTTTGTGTGATTGGATATGTGCGTGCGCTTTTTGATAGCTTGCCACTCTAGCGGTTGATGGGATGGACCTAAGCAAGTTCCATCACTCCATCCAGTAGCCAGCTTGGTATCCCTTAGCTCCCCTTCCCCGTCATGGCCTGATGAAGGATCCTCTCGCTGCTGACACTCAAGTGGTCTCCCGCTAAAACCCCTGGGTGTAACCCATAATTCCCTGCTCCCAGACCAAGATGGAGGTGCGTCTTGTACTTGTTGATCCCTCATGCAGGGTTGTCAATAAACTGATAATATCAACATGGCCTGTGGCATTTCTTTCTGCAAAGTATGATGTCCCAGCCTGATAATCCATTTTTTTTTCTTTATAAATGTCCCAGCATGCAGATGTAGTTCAATATCCTTAACTTCCAACGTTTAACCTTCCGTTTTCGCGTAGCTCGGCTTTCCTTCTTTTTATTGAGAGCTATCAAGATATCCATTGTTGGAATCAGAATCCTTGGTTACACACTGACACACTGTTCTTGCTGAGAGCAGAAATGCTGAGCTTGATGGAAACAGTATGATACAGCGTGTCAGGCCTGACCGAGCCAAGCTGGGCTGGACAGGGTTGGACCGGCTTCATTGGAAAAGTATCTTAATGCAGTCATCCCCCACGTCTATGTTCGCAGTATGAGAGATCCTGTTGTTGTTGCTACTCGTATGACGTCATGATGTTGATGCTCACTGTACTTTACTCTCAAAGATCTTTTTGGGGTACCTTTTGCCCTAGTTGCACGAACTATGACCCTCAAGCACATCCAAATGCGGAGGAAAAATAATATGTTAAAACCATTTAATAGCGTAGTAATGTCTTAATCTAGCTGCCTGAAGAGATAACAACTACTAAATCACTTTGGTGTGGACAGTTGCAAACCATATATATGCTGACCGAAGGGATTCGTGATAATAAATGTTCTGAAAAACGTTCTATTGTACGCATTTTGCACCTGTCTTGTGATATTGTGGGCGCTATTGTTTTCTCCCGTCAAAATTCTAATTCGGAGAAATAATGGAAAATGCTGGCTAGATCAAAACATAAATTTTTATATCTGTATCCATAATTCTCTTCTGGTAAACTGCGCTTTAATAGTTGTTGAAAGGTTTGTTGTTGTTTTTCTTTACGAATGTTTCATTTACAGTAATTTCGCATTCACTGTTCCATGGGATCACATGAGGAGATCTAGTTATTCTTTATAATTATATCTCGGCCAGGAAAACAAAGTCTGTGGATATTAAGAATGAGTCAACGACAAAATCAATAGTTTTGTTTTTTCATTCCTTTAATCATTTCTACTTAGCAGTCAGGGAGGATGGCCCATTTATCATTATGCACACACAAAAAAATGGTTTATAATTGTAATCTTTGTTGTAAATGAGGGTGGCGTATGCTTCTGGTTGAGTAGCAAAACAGCTCGAATAACCCTACTTTGCAACGACAGTATATTGCCATAGTGGGATTTGCAGCTAATGGAACAAACCCCACAGCTGGATTTGCATGACAAATGGCCCAAGGCACGTCATGGAAATATCGCATAGTGTGAACTTTTGAATATTACGTCATTTCAGGCTCTCCTTACACGATAAGTTCTCGGTGTTTCCACTTCAGAATCGTGGCAGTATCTGACAAAGAGGTGCATTCGGCCCTGACAAAACCTCAGAATAATAAACTACTTCCGGTCAGCTTTTCACCGGTTCTCGGGTAGCGTCTAATAGCCAAGGCCTTTCTCTTCCCCCCTTCCTCTCCCTGTTATTTGGTCTTTGCCCTGCGGTTGAGAGCTAGCCAATTTCCCTGGCGTGATCATCAGAAAGCTGGCGTTGCAAGCTTTGAATATTTCATGACCTTCTCTTTTTATCTGAACCGATCCTGCCACCAACACAGACGGGTGCATCGATATTTGAATATCGACGGAAATGACAACTGTATGTGTAAGCTTTTGCAAAAACTTTCTTTATGTGTAGCAAAAGTAAAAACGACATTAAATAGAGTAAGAAAATGAACAAAAACCTATTGTAAAGACTTGAAACATCTCCCTCAAGACACGATCACGATATTTATTTAAATAAATCTTAACCATTTGAATTTAGATAATCGACTTCTCTTCTTTTGTGAGTGAATTTGTAGACCTATCACTTCCAGGGGTTTTTTCCCAAATGGAAGGCAAGAGTACACCACACTAAAACTGTTGACAGCGATATCCCACCAACTTGCAGACAGACGTGTGTCAAAAGTGCCACCAGCTTTGGTGAAAGCATGAAAAGAAATTTCGCTTAGAAATGACCAAACGGGCAAGTAGGACGACAATATCTAGGTCATGTCCTTCAAAGGGTGCACTTTTCAGCACATGCACACACACATACACACACACAACTAGACAAAATAAGAACAAGCAGAATAGCTGAAACTGACACGGATATTCAGACATTTGATTTTGCAATTAAGAAAAAAGAAGGAAAGAAATGGACACCCGAACACTAACCAACACAGAGCTTAGACCAACATACACTGTCACATATTGGTCTATTTTAGTTAGCATTTTTTTTTTTTTTGGAAAAAAAATATGATAAATGAACTGTTTACACTGGTTCTACTTGACCTCACAGAGCTTGCAATACATCGAATTTTAAATTACATGTTGCGACTTTAATTCTTGTTCCTTCTATCTCCATTTTCTGAAGAAAAAAAACAAAACTGGAGATCTTTTAGCATGTAGAAGAGATCTAAAAAATGCCTACTTCGATGTTTGTGAAAATGCATTGTGGCACGTATCAAAGTGTTCACAGTTCCGAGTTATTCTAACTCCTTATCATAATACTAAAATCACTGAAGCGTGTTTAATGTTTTCAGTTGTGCAAAAAGTGGAGTTGGAACAAAAAGAACTAAGAATGAGATCGCGTTGTGCCTGCAGCGGCGGAGGGCCATTGCATGACAATCTGCATCACCATTCTGATGAACTACACCTACAGCCCTGTCCTCATAATCTACGCTATTTCAAGTCTTGACCTTTCATTTAAGTCGTCATCTGTTTGACTGAGATCGTTCTTGTCACTAATATTTGAGACGGACGATGACATAATATGAAAAAAATTGGTCAAACTTCAAATGACAGAATAGGCTATCATATCGTATGCGGCATTTTAAAAACGAGTATTTATACTAGATGAGATATCCGGCATTATCCGGGATAAACCTATGCTTTCTCCCTCCTTGAAATCCCCTCTCCCCCCCCCCCCCACCCAACTTTTTTTTTGGCGTCGCTCAAAACAAAACGTTAATTAGTTTCAGTTCTGGGTCATTACAATGGATGTACGTCACCTTGCCCACGGCTTTAGATTTATTTAGTTGTTATTGTTTGTTTATTTGCCCTTAAATCTGTCTCATTCCATTCCCCTTGCACGTTAATGCCCTGCGCGCCCGGTCAGGTTTCGTGGCACTGGGCAGCGTGTTCAACAAGGAACACAATCAGGAAGTGGTGTCGTCATAGGCTCATGCGTTCGTGGTAAAAAGTAGGCTCGGAGGCGATCAATCGCCGACACAAAGCAAAAAATATCTCCCCAGCATTTCAAGTCCGCAGATGTAAAAAAGAAACCTTCTGCAGGCTAAAAGTAAGATTATAGACCCTTTTCACTTCCGCGTTACGGTTGTCTGCGTGGAGCCGCACGGCTTCGAAAAGCACCGTGTAGGGCAAAAACCTCCACTTGCCTTACTGATGGCATCTGAATATGTGCACAGTCTAAGGAAAGATGCATTTATATGCCAGAACCAGCACGCAACGGGTTTGTATATTTGGGTGCCCAACAAGAGGATGGCATCGTTCGACTGTTGTCCACTGCTTCCGCCCTACAAATGGGGCACGCAGCCATTTTGTTTGCAAATCACGTGATATGGGGGACGGTAAATGAAAAGGGTCTATAAAATTTCAGGCAAATCCGAGCGGTATGAGCGGGGGTGGTCTTGTTAACAGTCCCGCCTGTTTTTTATTTTTTTTATTAAGACAAGTAACTACCCATTCTTTGAATGATAGAAAAATAAAGGACACCACTTCAGACCGAAAGGAATCAGCACAAAAAACACTGGTGCCGAGATACTTAGGATCATATTGTGTTTAGGTCTTTATTTAAGGAGGTTTCGCTGCCCTTGGCGTTTGCAGTTCACTTTAATGTTCTTGTTTTTATATTCTTCTTGTGGTAGGGATTAGTTTGTTAGAATTTTGCCCGGGCAGCGGCCTTTCCGTCCTGCACTTTTCAATTTCCAACTGCCAAGGTATCTTTAACGTGCGCAACGTGCACACGGGCCCTCCGAATTTTCCGTCCTTATCCGAGAAGTCTAGGTGCTCGATCCTACCTACCACAGAATCAGGGTCAGGAAAATATGAGAAAAATCCCCAAATTCAAACATGTCTGCACCGACCGGGATTCGAACCCGGTCCTTCGGCATGAGAGGCAAGCACCTTGCCTCCAGGCTACCGCATCCCCTGCCTAAGGTCATCCACAAAACTCAGCGATTGATAGATAGGACAGTACACAGTGTGCAGTGGTACGCACCGAGAATTTTTCAGGAAGTGATGATGTCATGGACTCACGTGTTCGTGAAAATAATGGACCGAAGGTAGTCCATTAGCGATACAAAGCAAACTCAAAAAAATATATCCCCACCATTTGAAGTCTCCAGATCTAAAAAAGAACCCTCTGCAGGTCGAAAAAAAAGGCGCATGTAAAATTTCAGGCAAATCCGAGCTGTCTGAGCTGTGCTATGTCTTGTTACAAATCGTGTGAGTTTTTTATTATACAAGATTCATATGAAGTCATAATATTGCAATTGGATTTTCCTCAAATGAAGATCCAGCCAGTTTCATACTAATTCCACCCCCTCCCCCTTCCTCCCACCCCCTCCCCCACCCAACTCTACAATAAAGCGTGATATAATGAGCTAATGTCAATAACCGATGTGCCTTGTCAGTATCGTCCAATAGAAACCAATAATTTAACGAGGTTTCGCCCTTCTCTTTGACAAAATCGATACCAATCGACATTTTCCTCTTCATTTCCGAGCCGGCACAACGCGCACCACTGACCAACCGGAAGTATCGCCAGTACGCTTCATTATCTTTTCATACAAAAGAGTTCAAAATCCTCCTGTACCTGAATAGTTTCAACAGCCAGGGAATTCATGTATCGAATTTGAAACAAGTTTAACGATTCCATCCTATTATCGTTCTGTGAAGTAATCGTTTCAGACAAGCAGCTGAACTTTGTGAAAACATCAGCGTCACCAAAATAGAAATAAGAAGAACATCTATTTACCTAAAGTCATGTGTCCCGAGTTTCCGGCCTAAAATATAAGTTCCAGTGGAGACAGACAATGACTGGCCTTTCATTCTCTTGCACACAAATCAATTATCAATATCGTGATAGTTTATAGTGGAAAATACACAGAATGGTAGCAATCAATGCACTTACATTTTTATTTTTGCACTGCTTCCTATATTTTGCATACTTCAGGATTTGCATCGCACTAATCGCTTCCAATATACACACGAATGAGGATGTTAATTATGAACGTTATAAGCAGAACGGACAGATTAGATCAGGCATGCATGGGCAACCTTTCGTAGAGTATGGGCCATACCTGAAAAATGTGAGGATGCATAGGGTCGGATACTCTCACCTCATATCAAAGTCCTGCTATGAATGACATCGTTTTTTAATTGGATATTGAGTTTTAGAGTTAAATTTCTTGAATCAACCTCGAGGACCAGCCAAAGTTATTGATTTTAGAGGAGATGGGAGGAGGGGGGGGGGGCAACCAGGCTCGTCCACAGTAGATTGTCCATATCTGATGGATATATAGACGGAGAGAGAGAAAGAGGGCGAGAGAGAGAGAGAGAGAGAGAGAGAGAGAGAGAGAGAGAGAGAGAGAGGAGAGAGAGAGAGAACAGTCGAGTGGCAATTTGCGCAAAATGCTCAAATTGGGTTTGTCTGCATAGTTAATATTTCTGGGTGAATCTGACAAAACCGGGCTAAAGGTGAAATGTTTATACCCTCTTTAAAAAATCAGAATAAAATATTTTTAAAACAATTCCAAATAAATTGCTTCAACTAAAAGTAGAAAAATGGTTAATTGTTCATATTATAATCAAATCTCAATTTCAATAGAAAATGTGTCCATCCCTAGAGGGGTTTTCTTGGGACTTTGATCTTTCATCTTAAGTCCAATTTCGTCAGATTCACTTGAGAAATCTTTAGAGTTGGCGTTATGGCTAGGCCTGGGTTTAGCTGATTGGACACGGCAATCTTTTCTGTTGACGACGGGGCCACAAGAAACTTAGCTAAAACTGGCCACAAATTAGTAACTAAAATCCTATTGTGAGTACTCTGGCTACAGGCTGTTATTAGGGGAACGTAGTATTATGGTAAGTTAGATCTGGACTGTGAATACAAGTCAGCATTTTCTCTGTTCAGCATCGTAACTAGAGTACGGTCCCGTAACACAGCCCCTTCAGCTACATGGTTCAAATAGCCCCTACCAAAGGGGAAAATGCAATTACTAGAGATGCACAAAGCGGCACGGTATTAGTGGTGGAGATAAATGCACTGAAATATTGTTGATGATATATCTTTTTTAATTACTATGGTTGTTCCTCTGTGGACGTCCAGTCATACATTTTGCAAGAGAAGCGGGCATCCACAGAAGGTATATCACCAGTGAACGAAGTGTTTTGTTTCCAAATCTTGTTCCACGAGTCTGGCTTGGCTGGCTAAATCCCCCCTGAGAGCATTGCCGGAAGGAGGCAGACTGGCTGTTTTGTCAACGGTTGTCAGGTGTGGAGCTGTTGTAGGATGTAGGGAGAGAGTGAAATGGAATGAGAGAGGGGGAGAGAAAGAGAGAGAGAGAGAGAGAGAGAGGATGAAGATAGTGAGCGACTGGACAGAAAGAGAGAAAGACGCGGAGAGAGGGGGAAGAGACTGAACAATAGAGGGAGACAGAGGGGGGAAAAGAGTGAGGAGCAGAGGAGGAGAAAGACAGAGACAGGGTAAAGAGAGTGAGCGACAGAAGGCAAGGAATGCACGGAAAGAGGGGGCAGTAGTAGACAGAGGGAGAGAGAGGCGTTCAGGGGTAAAAGACTGAGGGGCAGAAGGGGAGGAAGAGAGAGAATAAGGAGGGGAGAGAGCGACAGTGGGAGAGAGGCGGGGGGTTAAGAGTGAGAAGCAAATGGGGGAGAGAGAGAGAGACAAAGAAGGGGGAAGAGAGTGAGCGACAAGAGGAGACAGAGAAAGATGATGGAAGAGAGTGAGTGACAGAGGGAGACTCATAGAGAGAATCAGAGAAAGATGTTGGAGGAGAGTGAGCGACAGCGGGAGAGAGGGCAGAAGAAGAGGGACAGAGGATGAGAAGACAGTGGACGACAGAGAGAGAGAGAGGGGGTGAGGGGGGAGAGACAAAGAAAAAGATTGGGAAAAGAGTGAGCGACAGAAGGAGAAGTGTGTGTTGGGGGGGGGGGGGAGAGAAAAGAGATAGGCAGAACAAATTCCGGAGATAAATCAATGCACTCTCTGTGTCTGCGAATGAGACTGAGAGATGCCAGATGTGTTTGTTCACCATGGGGGCATTGAAACAACAAAAGAACTTGTAGATGGAATGAAAGTGAGAGATAGGAAAAGTTTGGGGACATAACAGGGCTGAATTTGCGGTTAGGACAGAGGAAATTGAGTGAGTGATTAGGTACGGTAGGGGAGAGACACAGGAGGGTGCGAGTATGTTTACAGATGACAGCGATAGCGATCAATATCTCTGACAGCACAGGCGTGAAAAGTTATAGACTGGGGAAATGGAGGAGCGGGAACGAGCCAATCGGTAGTCAGTAAAGTGAGGAGGGAAAGCTGAGGGAAGGAGGAGTAGGGGCCAGAGATAGCACGAGGTCCCTAACAAAAATAGATCAAATAAGAGATTGCCACAGAGGAAAAGGACAAACCAGGAGAGGGGGCGAGGTGGGACGGACAGAGA